>CM048847.1:45728334-46328334 GCA_026545225.1 Cornus controversa | reverse complement strand
ATTTGCACTCCCATTTTAAATGAAATAACACTATAATCCTAACTTTACAAGTGAATGATTATTATTTTTATAAAATTACACAATTACCATATAAAATATCCCCTCTTTGTTTTTCATCTTTAATAATTTAGGTTTCATTTGAGAGAATCTAAAAAAAAAAATATTATCTCTTCTAAATATGTTCTCTTGTGACATAACCAAAAAAAAGAAGAAGTTATTTATGCTAAATAAATTATCTATTTTTACTGGATTAAAAAAAAAAAAGTTATCTATGTTGAATAAAAATACCTCTTTTGATAAGAACACAAAAAAAAAAAATTCAAAAAAAGGTAACTTAATTATTTCTTTTGACATGACCTAAGAAAAGTTATCATATGTAAAATAAATAATCACATTTAAGGAAAAATAATAATACAAAAAAAAAAGGACCCAAAAAAATTGATCACCAATAAATTATATCTTTTGACTTTACTCTAAAAAAAAAAAATGTACTAAAGAAGGTAAAAAGAGTTAAAGTTTATAGGATAAATGGTTGCTATGGTATTATAAATATAAAAGATGATGCATTAATGAATTTATGAAATTTTTTGTCATTTCTTTTAAAAGAAAAGGCAAGTGGAGTGCAATAGGAAAGAAGGGGAGTGCAAATATCGCCTCTCTTTATTATTTATAAAAACAAAATTTTAGGCTAAACATGTTCGACAAAAATGCGCTCAAACTAAGCTTGTTTGTCCGAACATTTGTGGAAGTGTTAATACAATTATCCTACAGATTATATATATAGTTTTTATTAGGGGTGGCAATTCATGTTCTCGTGTCGTATAGATCTATGAGTATTCTACTAAATAGTTCAACCCTAACCCGATCCATTTAATAATCGTGTCAGAGACCCTCAACACTTACCCAACCCGTTTATTAAACTTGTTAATCGTGTCGACCCATGTAACCCGTTTAATAAACATGTTCTATAATAACACGACTTTTTAATAACATTTTTAATTCGTTTAACTTATATCATATAAGTTTCTCCACACCTAAAAATCTATCTGAAGATCATATAAAAAATAAAGTACATATCAATACATCAATCCTAAAATAAAACTATATTATAAATTTTGTACCTATATATAAACTCAAAAACATACTAGGGTGATTCAACAACTCGAAAGACATCATAACAATCTCATCTTTGCATTTTATGACTATATCTGTAAACAAACAAATAGATTACAAACAATTGCAATATATATAACTATGTATATATAAGTTTGTATAAAATCATAATATATGAATAACTCATGTTGTAATCGTGTTACGAGTTAGACAGTTTAAACTCAAATTTGATTCAATTTTTGCGTGTCATGTTTGTATGGACCTATTTATCAAATTTGTTGACTTACCTCAAATTAAATTCACTTATGGGCCGTTTGGTAATCGTTGATGTTTAGTGTTTATTGTTTAAGTGTTTATATGAACAGTGTTTATGTTACGCTCTTGTTTATTCATAAACATGGGTGTTGTTTAATAACGAAAAAATGTTTGACTTATTTTAAAAATCATAAACAGAAAAACATGTTTGTTAACCTTAAATTATTATTTTTTTTATTTTTAAAATCAACATAATAATCTACATAAAAAGTGAAGTTTATGCTACAACAAATATATACAGCAATAACAGAGCAAGAAATATGCATAAAAAATAAATAAATAATATTGGGTTACATATATATCTACACAACAAATGATACTGTAAAAGTAGAATGACCCACAACCCAGAAGACCCTAACAAGTAGAGGTATGCACACGATTTGATTCTTTACGGTTATTGGGAGAACCGGAACCAGAACCGTTCCCAACGGTTCTTTAATTTTGAAACCGGAATAAATGAGTTCGATTCAATTCGGTTATTATAGGAGTTGTATTTAACTTTATAATAGTTATAATAACTTCATTGTTTAAAATTTTTTACATAACAAAATGTTATTATAAATATATATATTCAATGGTTCCAGTTCCGGTTCTAAGGCTTGGAACCGGAATCGTAGTGAACGGTTCCTAAAATTTAGAACCGGAACCGGAACCGAAACCGTAGTGAACGATTCGGTTAGGTCCAATTTGTATGGAGTGAGAAGATGGATTTGGGGGGTATACTCTTTCTCTTGAACTTCTTACGTTACTACTTTCTTTTTCATTTTTTTTATTTCTATTTTTCTTTCAAAACTGAAAATGAATGAATAATATGAGTACAAAATACCATTCTTATTTATTTGATAAGGAGATGGTTGAGACTTCTTTGCTTTTTCCTCAAATAAGGTTTTTTTTTTTTTTTAGCATGGGTGCCCTTAAGTAACTATTTTTTATTATCAAGTATATTAGAAATTATTCATATTGTACCCAATATTTTTTTCTCAAGGCAATTGATGCTCTTTAATTCTGTCTACACTTAATAATTCTAATATTTTTATCATTGTATCAAATAATAACTTTTTATAATTTTTTTTTCTTTTCATTTTCTCACTTTTAATTTTAATTTTTAATTAAAATAATATAATCACCATTTTAGATAAAAAAAGAATTTTTATTTTATTTTTTTTAATAAACTTAAACAATAAACATTATTTTAGTGTTTATGATTTGAAGGCTTAGTTACAATATTATTTTAAAAACGTTTTGACATTTTATAAACAAAACAAAAATTATAAAACATGTTTATCGTAAAAATTTGTTTCGATAAACAATAAATATTAAACGGTTAACAAATCTGCCCTTAATTTGTGTGATTGTGTCGTGTCTAATTCTGATAGCTTCGTCCAAAACCATTTTTAAAAGTCATTGGGTCCTCTAAGCCCTAAAATTGAAACCCTTAATAGATCGACGAGGACGACCTCTGCAAACTCTCAATCTATCTTTTCTATATATATATATACACCTAGTATCAGACACAATGGTTTACATAACATCATGGGACGATTTCGTGGAGAGATCCATCCAATTGTTTCGTGCCGACCCCGATTCCGTACTTTCTTATACATTACACTTCTTGAATTTTCCCTACGTTATACTTAATTTAGTATCTTATTATCTTTCGTGCTTTATTTACTAATTTTTTAGTGTTTTATTAATTCTCTTTCCAATTTTGTTCAATTTTACTGGATCATAGACGCGTTATGTCATGAAATACAGACACTGCGATGGTAAATTGGTTCTCAAGGTCACCGATAATCGTGAGGTATGAATTACTTAAGTTCTTATTCATTGTAAACTACATTCTCATACTGTTTATTTTTTTAAAAAAAATTCTGTTACGTTGAGTTATGTAGGTACTAATCATGTGCCAGAATGAATTGTTTGATATCATAATTTGGCAATAGTTGTTATAATGAATTGTTTGATATCATAATTTGGCAATAATTGTTATAATGAATTGTTTGATATCATAATTTGGCAATAGTTGTTATACTTGTACAAGTATGTATATGCATATTGGTTATTGTTTGTCCTTAAGGCAATTTTGAGTGCTTTTATATATGTATAACATTCAGTTATATTGGGATAATATGTGTTCGATCTTATTATTGATGGTGTTATCAATGTTGTTGTGTGGTGCCTTTCTTGCATATGATTTTATATTTCGTGAATAGTCTCAATTGTTCTTTATTTTACTTCTGTATAATTTGAGGGCCTTAGATTAGTCTAGGGAGCTGAATAATTATAGTGGATAGGAAGATGTACTTACAGACCACTCTTTTTTTTTTTAAATTTATTTTTCACTGGATTGATAACTGAAAAACAAACAAAAGTACAATTAGTATGTATGGCATCCAACACCATTTGTGGAAAGGTAGAAGAAATACACCAGAACTCCTACTCTCAAGAGCAAGAAGTGTGAATCCTTCATGTCTCGAGAGCAAGAGTTGAATATCCTTAGTGATCACAAAGATAGCCAATGGAGCCCTAGAAAGCTTCTTCACAGCTTGGCTTTTCTCCAGTGAATTTGTTTAAAAATTTACTGAATAATAACCCATAAAACTGCATAGAGGAGAGCTTGTCAAAGAGTTAAAGCTTCTGCATGCAATGGATCAGCAATATCTTCTCAAAACCATGTAGCAGCATGCAGTGGCATTCCAGTATAGTCACAAACAACCCATCAACCTCCAGCACAAGAAACAGAAGCATGAAAAGGGGCATCAACATTTACTTTGACAAACCCTTGAGGTGGAGAAGACATTTAACTCTATTTGGAGAGGCCTGAATACCCAATTGACTACAACTGTGAGTTTACAAGATCCTGCACATGCATGAAAATGAGCTACAACTTTTACTGATATTACTGCTGCTGTGAACTTGGCCATTAAAATTGCATCATTTTGAGCCTTCCATAGTTGCTACACAATGAAAGCTGGCTTAGTTAACTTCTCGTTAAAATCTGGAAACTCCTTCCACAAATTAACAAAGATTCATTCACGAGAACCATGCATCTAAGGATACACTCTCAAGCTCGAAACATGGCTAACTGGGGTCTTGTGGTGGAAAAGCAATTGCCTTACCAGTTACCACTATATATGTCATACCGAATTTCATTAAGAGAATCTCTGAAGGGATCATCACCTGGTTGGAGATCTTTCTGTTATTATTCTAGTTAGATGAGCTTATTAAATAGCATTGGCAACATGAGAAATAAACAAAGAGGGAAGCTTTGATTAACAAATTTGAAGTAGCTTGATTAGTTGTTTTACTAGCCATGGAAATCCCGAAAAATGTGAATAAAACTGTTCTTGCTGAAGATTGTTTCAATGGTTGTTGGGTTCCATAGGAGATTCAACATATCAAGTTTACTTGCCGACTTGGATCAATATTTTATGGTGGCATGTTTCAACGTATCAGTTTTGTTGAAGAGATAAAATTTTGGTTTTCAATCCGCATACAATTTCTATTTATCCCACTTTGAGACTTCTTCACCAGAACTAGAAAAGCTTTTTGACCAGGTTGTTTCTTATGGCCTTATGGCTATTCCAACTTTGCCAAACAACTTAAAACCAATATTAGGTAAGCCTTATGTTTAGGTGAATGGGGTTTGGCATTCCCAAACAGGTCCAAAATTTGTTTCAGATTTTGTTTAGAACTTCTGGTTTGAAGAAGGATCAATGCCGTCCAAGCCTGCCTTTTGGGTTATATCTTGTCAACAGGGGCAGACCTTGAAATTTTTAGTTGTAGGGGCCTAATTGATATTATGAAAATAAATTTAAAAATGTATGAAGTGTAATATTTTCCTTTATGATACGATCTTTAGAATGTAGATCTAAGAAGATTTTTTTATAAATTAAACATAAGAGGAGAAAAATAACAGATATTTGGAATTCTGAGATTTCTTTCAAAAAGTGGACTTCCAAAAAAGAAGACCTAAAAGGATTTAAATTGAGATAACTCATTAATTATGGAGGGGCCACATTTTAAATATTTCATGTATTTTTGAACTCCATATTTGTAGGGAACCTATTTTTTAGTATTTTTCATTTTCTCTTTTTTCGTCCTCTGGGGGGTGGTGGTGGTTGGCCCCCTTAGTCTTCACATAGTTCCTCCCCCTGCTTGTCAGTGCGGTGTTTGGCAAATTTACTAGTTTTTCATGACATAGTTTTGCAATAATATCATTGGGATGGTTTTATAGATTTGTCTTCAGTTAGTTCTTGATAAGACATGGAAATTGGTCAAGTTGTAAGAGGGTTCATCTGTTCAGTTTTGTAAGGTACTAAGGTAATGATAGAGATTGCACAATTTGTCTTAGATTGATGATGAGGTGGCTAGGAATCCCAAGAAAAAAGAACTTTGATGTGAAAGGGGATCCTATCTTGCCCTTTTTTAGTAAAAACAGTTACAATCAAATTTGTTAGATGGACTAGTAGATTAAATGGGGATGACATCTGTAATTGTTAAGATGGCTGATGAGAATAAACGGTACCATTGTCTACTTACATTGTCTCTGACTCTCTTGTTTTATTTGTTGAGAACGAACCCATAACTTATATCTAAGGTTAATAATCCTTGTCGTCTATTTTTTTGGCCTCTAAGATTGAAAATTACCTTTAGCAGTAGGACAATTTTTTTCATGGATAAAAAGGAAAAAGTGAAGAGTGAAGAGTTTTGGATGGGTGGTTCGGGGCTGGAGCGAGAGCCAGTTGTTTTATTTGTCTATAGTTCAGAGAAAAATATATATAGTTTTGGATGAATTTTGTGAATGTTTTTCATTTTTCTTTTATACTGGGGTAGATAGTCTGTACATGGTATATAAGGTGGAATTGTCAGTTGTGATGCACTGATGCTATATGGCAGCCACTTCGTGTAAATATTGTTGTTACTTTCTGTATCAGTACACTCCTCCAAGCACATCACATTAGCATGACTGACTAGGTTATGTATTTTTCCCTTCCTTAAATTGAAGAAATCACATTTTACAAAAAAAAAAAAAAAAACACACAAACATATTTCTCACATCTAGATTTCAGGGAATTGCAATGTCCAATGATTTGCCAATCAATGTCAAAACATGGAACTTGTTTTCTGTATGCTCTGATTATAGCTAATATATGATCTATGCTGGAAAGCTGATGTTGACCCTGTAAAATCATTTTCTTTCTGAATTATGGTTATATCAAGAGTTTTACATGGAGGCTTGACCTACTTAAAACCATAGCACAAAACCATGTGCAACCCATTTGTTAAATTCATTTCATTCTTCCTCTGAGATAGAAGTCTTCCAAAGTTCAGAAATTACTCAAAAGGGAAATTCCTTGAGCACCCTTAAACATATACCTTATGGTTGCTTAATTATATCTGAATAGACTGATTGATCAAAGATCAACCTGAACATCAGATACTCAGTTGGGCACAAATCTCCATACTTCAAAAGCCTGCCTTTCCTCGCTTTATCATCTTCTATCCAAAGTTTGGTCTTAGATACAGTGCAACTATTAAAATAATTAAGGGATATGGGTAAGATTTGTTGTAAGACATCGTGATCTGAGTGTTTCTAGGTAAGATTTGTTATAGCAATTTCTTCCTTTTTGTATGCTGGAGTTATTCTTGCTATGTAGGCAACTGAAAAATTATTTTCTGGACACTTGACTATCTACAGGTCCTATTTTTGCTGGAGTTATTCTTGCTATGTAGGCAACTGAAAAATTCTTTTCTGGATACTTGACTATCTGCAGGTCCTATTTTTTGTTGGAAATGTTAAGTATCTGGCCTTTGAGATCTTTTTTCCTGCAAATTAGTGGTGCACTGCTATTGCAAGCAGAACAATGGCTGTTTCAACAGCAATTTAAAACTGGAAATTTTTGTGGAAACAGTCAGCAGTCGCTTTGGCAATAGCAGCAGCCCATCTATTTTCTGACTTTCTAGGGTTTAAGATTCTTTTGGTTTATTCTAATGCATCCGGACCCAGTTATCAAATTTTTAGGTTCTGCTCTTTTTATGAAGCCTGCTTAGGCAATATATTGGGTTGATCTAAGTTCTGGTAAGGTCAATTGTTTCAAATACAGGATCCTTCAAAACAAAACATGGTAAGTGCTGCTCGTGAAATCTGTGCAATAAACGAGTAGAGAATTTGGTAATGTCAAGTAGCCAACAGACATTGCAAGGACATATCAGTTATCAGTTCTTAAAAATGGGCGAAAAACAAGATAGTAAGGGTGACTTAACCATCATGCTTTAGCACTTAATTCCTTGCACACGGGTTCCAATACCCCTGCTCCCCCCCCCCCCCCCCTCTCTCTCTCTCTCTCTTATGAGAGAAAGAGAGTGAGTGAGGGTTAATGATGGGGGATGTAGACAAAGCCCAAACAGTTGGGCAAGGACATTTGGTAGGACTCACTTCACTTCAGGAGTTTGATACTTAGCTAGAATATGTCTTTAACTTTTATTTTTAACGTAGTTATGATGCAATGATACAATTTTAGTAAGTTTTAAATTTACTATCAAAGCTTACTAGTTCAGGTTTTATTTCCCTCCTTATTATGATGTTGTTTTTGTGACTACTTTAATGTAGTTATGATGCAATGATACCAAATTTTAGTAGTTGTTATAAATTAACTATAACAAAGCTTACTAGTTCAGGTTTTATTCCCCTCCTTATAATGATGTTTTTGTGACTGTTATTGGGGTTATATCAGTATGTAATTTGATAGCACTACTTATCTTGAGCATCATAGAGTTTTCATAGCTTTTTGGGATTGAAAGTAGAAAATAGGTGGGAACTATTACTATATTTATTGTGCTGGCAGGACCCCTTGCAATTGGTGTGTTGGAGTACATATTCTTTCCCGATGCGATAATATAGATTTGCCTGACTTAAGTGATCTATTTGGTTTAGAACGTGCACAAGTTATCTATCTGGTTTAGAACTTGGAATAAACAATATTTGATTGAGCCACAAGATGTTTTAAGGAGTCGTATTGAAATTGAGGCATTGATGAAAGTTAGACGGTGTTGATTGATTTTGTGGAACCTGTAGAATGGATATATTTGGTTTATTTAACATGTTCGGTATGTTAGTTTTATGTCCCAATTCAATTTTATTGAGATTATATTAGTGGACACCTCATACCAATGTCAGACTCCAACACTCATTTTGTGCCTTCTTGTGTAGAAATCACAGCTGTAATGCTTCTTTGGTAACAACACGAACCTTTTGCTTGTCTTGAGAACTCTGATTTTTTATGTATGAGATGCATATTTTTCATGTTCAAGCTTAATGAACCTGCTTGAAATTTATTAATTGCTCTATAACATATCTTTCTCTTGGAATGTTTCTGCACATATGGGATATAAGTTTCAGCCTTTTGAGGTTAGAAAGCTATTGACATATACCCATTGATAACTGGTTTTCACTCGTCAAGGTTCTAAGTTTCTTAAATCTTGAGCCATTTCAGTTCTACACATGACAAATTTTTTGTTCTTGCTAGTGCCTCAAGTTTAAGACGGACCAGGCTCAGGATGCTAAGAAGATGGAGAAGCTCAACAACATATTCTTTACTTTGATGGCTCGCGGTCCTGAAGGTATCATCCTTCCTCTTCCTCTGAAGGTTCTTTTGCTCAGTTTACCTTATGGCTTCATGTGGACATGGAATCAATTCTTCTTTGTTTTCCTTGGTATTTGAAGGCATCAATCCTTTTTATTGAATGGAATATTATCATTATAGGGCACACCACTCCAGATGATGATGAAAAATGAAAGTGCATCTTATGAAATTCAAGAAGGGTAAATTGCAAAAAAAAATAAAAAAACCTTTGAACTATAACATTTTTGTAGCTGAACTATTAATTTGGCAAAAAACCCCTTCAAGTATCTGAAAATATTGCAAATACACCCCTATTGTGTGTTTGCAAGGTAAAAAAGAACAGAAAAGTAGTATTAATTTTGCTCTTATGGCCATTATGCCCGCACCCCATCTATGATAACCCTACAATGGAAACCCGACCCATTTCCCAAATTTGACCCTAAATTTAAAGAATCAAACGTGCCCTTGTTAATTAAATTAAAAAGTCTATTTTATTCATATTCTTATTCTAATTTTTCACTCTCTACCTATGTTCTTTATTTTATCAGAACCTTTCTAAATGTCACCACTATACTCTCTCTCTCTCACACACACACACACTCTACAACAGACCACTTAACCACAAACAAAAGGACCATGACGTTGAGCTTCTTGCCTTCTCTCTCTCTCTCTCAAAAGCCCCCAATAGACCCACCACCACCACTGTCACTGCCAACATTAAATAAACAATGCGTCACCGTTACCTCCATCAACCAAAACCACACTCTTCATCTAATTTACCAAGGAGTCGACGATATGAAAAGCCAAATCAACTCAAAACACCCAAATTTGTATGGTGGAGTTTTAGTTTCTCATTTATTTTGGGTTTGTTACTCTATTTCCTCCATTTAATATGCATGTGAATTCTTAGTGTTGCGAAAAACTGTCGTGAACCAAGCACAATCACGAAATACGACACAAAACGAACAATCTCAACACACAGAAAACATGAATTTACGTGGTTTGGCGATATACCTACGTCCACAGCGAAGATCTGATGAAAGATTTATTTCACTATGCGAAAATCAGAAGATTACAAGTTCTAACCCCAAAACCTAGCTCTCGCTCTCTCACTCTCTTTCTGCGTTTTTAACGTTTTCTCTCTTCACTCCAAACCCTTAGATGCCCTTATATATTGGGTTACAAGATAGCCCTAATTCGGGTCCAAAACCCGCAAGCGAAAAACGGGTTATAAAATTTTTCAATCAAAACCGGGTTGCAATGTGACCCGGGACGAGACAAAATTCGGGCCACAACATAACAGCATGGTGGCTATCTAAGCAGTATTAGTAAACTATGGATATTTTTATGATTGATTGGACAACTGTTGATGCCTTTTAGCTATACAAGTGATATGAGCTATACAAGTGATATGTTGCTTAGAACTTGAAGCATTACATCTAAAGTGCTGTTAAAATTGTTAGTGTGACTAATGACTAGTGATGGAATCGGGACTAAGATTGTATCCCCTCACATTATCTATATATATAAGATCACCAGCGTCATTCAACCAACCTTCTAGCCCTTTTATCTTAAACTAATTGGGAACAAAGAAAAAGTAAGTTCCATATTTTACTTGGTTTTTGAGTATTCTAAGAGCAAATACATAAGCAATCCATAATTTGGCCTCTATCTCGTCCTCTCCGCACAAATGGATCGCCTTTCCTTCTATTTTATTTTATATTTTTTCATTTTTTTCTCACCCTCTTTGTGTTTCGTCTCTCTTTGCATCTCTTTTGATGGCTGTTAATTTAAGAGAGGGTGCGTGTTTAAGTATTATTGGTGTGAGTAGCAAGATAAGATGGTTGTTGAATATTGAGTTCTTATTGACTTCATAAAGAGAATGAAAAGGAGATAAGATATCACTTCCCCAAAAGCGAAGGTAGTGGTGAACGTCGCCAGAAGTGGTTTGAAGGGGAAAAGAGATATTCAAATCCAAAAAAGTTGTCTTTTTGGGTCTTTATTATTGAGTTTGAGAGTCACCAGTCTTGACTTACTTTTTACCCCCTTAATTTACATGGGTAAAATTGTAAATTAACATGCACGTTAACGGCAAAATGGCTGACTCAGATAAATTGCAATTTTTTGATAGTTTGGGGGGTTAGTTGCATCACTAAGGAGGTATTTGCAAATTCTTGATAGTTGAGGGTTTTTTTCCTATAATCTACTCATTCAAGAATAATCCTAATTCAAGCAATTGAAATAATCATATATGCCATAAAAAGCAAAACCAGCTTATTTACAATGTACATGAACCTCAATGGAACATTTTTGCATTGGATGTCCGTTCCCTTGTAGTAAAGTTTATGTGTGTTCTAAAATGTCACTAACGTGACATAGAGCCAAAGGATCACCTTCCACTTGAAGGTGCAGATTGGTGATCCTGCAGGTCATTTCTCCGATTAAATGTTACTGTTGCTTACTGTTTGTGGATTTTGCTTTTCTATGTGAAGTGTTATTCTGAATTGCTTTAACAAGGGAGATCTCATTCCCTCTTTACCTTGCAGCCGATATATCAGAAGTGACTGGAAAAGAGCAGATGGAAACCCAGCCAGGCAAGAAAGGAAGGGGAAGGAAACAATAGCCATTATTGATTGCTCAAGAAATAGGTTTCAGACAAATATTACAGGAGTTATAGAGATGATTTAAAAAATTTTGTTTGTCACCATTTGGTTCCTGATTGCAATGGGACTTTTTTAGCCAACTTAAATGCCTTTATCTAATCATTAAGTTTTCTGATAGTGAATGGATTCTTCTTCATTTTCCTGGCTGAACTTAAAGGTTAGGAGAGAATCAACTGTTTCTTTGTGAGTGATAGATATGTGTGTGTGTGTGTGTATAGTGAGATAGATTGTTTTCTTTCTGCACTTATGAGTTGAGTTGAGAGAAAGGAGATGTAAGGATTTTCTTGGAAAGTTTTGACTATCCATCATGAATTAAATGAACTTCTAGGATTAGATCTGTAAGAGAGATGTGGTTTGTTATGAAATAGTGTGTGAGAGACGTGAAATCAAAGTTATTGTATATATATTCACAATCCTGAAGAGATTGCTTTAATTTCCGGGGGAAAAAAAATATATCGAGTGGTTATTATGGTAATGATTTGATTAGATTGGATAAGATTTACTTTAACATTTCATGTGATTCTCAAGTCACATAATTTTTCTGTATGTCACACACTGTGATACATCGTCTTTTCCATTTAGGATAAGATGAGAAGGGATGAGAGTAGTCACGATTGTGGTTAGTTGTTTCCTTGGGATGCAAATTGGAAACCATTAGGATTTTGGTCTTACTAATCTAATCAAATCAAATCAATCCAGTCGATATAGCGTTTGGTTCAAGCATGTTTTTCACTCGGACCAGATCCTCTCGCGGTAATCGGCTCATGCAATGTTGCGGTAATTTTTTAATCCAAAAACCAAGTATTCTTTCACACATCACAAAGCAAAAGAAAAAGAATAAATTATAATATTCGGACCTTCTGTCTATATATATATATATATATATATATGTGATTTTCATGTTTTTCTTTTCACTTAAAATTTCATAACTTTTACTACAAATAATATTTTTTGATGAAACTAATTTTGTTAAATAGAATGTTTCGAGAGCTTTGATTTGAGTATAACTTAGGCTATGTTTTGACTTAAGACAAAAATTATGATTTTTCCAATTCACGCCTTAACACTTTTAGTAATTTTTCACAACTTTAAAATTATTTTACACACAATTAAAATATTTTTTCACACACTTGAAACTTATAAATTTTAGGATAAATATTACTGACACCTCCTAAAATTTGATGTATTGACACACGGTTACAATTTTGTGAATTTTTATCACCAACACGTCCTATAATTTGTGCCATATATTACATACCCTCCCTTCCTGTCAAAAGTACACCGTGTCAGAGTACTTTTTGACAATGAAATAATCATGATGTCCTTTGACTTCTGACATAATCCATTTGAATACTAAATTTACTCATTTAACCCTATTTAATGTACCAAAAATACCCCTTTGAATATACCTATATATATATATATATATAGGTATATGTTACATATATATATAGTATACTGTACATAGATAGAGTTATATATATATAAAATTATTATTTCCATAAATAATAATGTTAACATAAAATAAAAAAATAATTAAAATTTTCTAATAAAAAAGTAATTAAATTTCTCTTTCTTTTTCTCTATTCATCTATATAAACACACTATAATATATATAACCTAATATATATAATTATTTATTTCCATAAATAATAATATTAATAAAATAAAATTTTAGTTGCCAATGCATACTATAATGAAGGGTATTGTGGTCATTTTCCAATATGATATTTTTATATTAAAATACATTTAAATAATCAAGGACAATCAAGACATTTCACATATTAAAAAAATAAAAAAACTGACAGGGAGTGTTGGTGACGAAAATTTACAAAGTTGTAATTGCGTATCAATACATCAAACATCAGGGGGTGTCAGTGATATTTACCCTACATTTTAACGTTTCTTTAAATTATAACAACTAAAACATAACACTTTGAAGAGTGGAAAGGAAAGAAGCAAGACTACAATAAAGATTTTAAATTATAATATTACCTAGCACATATATTAAATTACAATCTCACTTTGCTTTGATTTCCACAATATTGGGACTTATGTCCACACCCTTAAAGGAGTTTTCCACGCATTTAAAGTAATTTTTCACAAGTAGAAAATAAATAAATTTTTATGTTTTTTCTTTCCAATTGTTTAGCAACATTTAGGCACACTTAAAAGATATTTTCACACAAATAAATCATAATACTTGATTTTCACATTTTTAAACCTCACTTAAACACACTTAAATTCACTTTTCACACATTTAAAATATTTTTTCACATATTTAAAGTACTTTTTCACACACTTGAAATAATTTTTCACACATTGAAAATAAATAAATTTTTATTATTTTTCTTTCTAATTTTTAGCAACATTTAGGCACATTTAAAAGATGTTTTCACACAAATAAATCATAACAGTTAATATTCACATTTTTAAGTCTTACTTACATACACAAAATCGCTTTCCACACACTTAAAGTACAATTCAACATATTTAAAGTACTTTTCTACACCTGTAATAATTTTTGCACAGTGAAAATAAATAATTTTTTATGTTTTTTTCTTTCACTTCTTTTAGAAACATTTAAGCACAATTTTTTTATAAATATTTTAAAAATATATTAAAATGTATATGTTTTAAGTGTGTAGAGAAACATTTTAATTGTGTGTAAAATGACTTTAAAGTTGTGAAAAATTACTTTGTGTAGACGTGAATTGGAAAAATCATAACTTTTCTGTCTTAAGTCAAAACATAGCCTAAGTTATATTCAAATTGAAGCTCTCGGAATATTCTATTTTAAAAAAATTAGTTTTATAAAAAAATATTATTTGTAGTAAAAGTTATGGACTTTTAAGTGAAAAGAAAAATAAAATGAAAGCATATATATATCTATACTACTATTAAAAGTAGAAATGAGTATTTTTAGTTTCAATACACTTTTTTTTAAATTAAAAAAATATAATTATAGCTTAAACAAAATTCTTTTTTAGTTTCACTACATTATTTATTTATTTTTAAATAAAAAAATAGAGTTATAACCTAAAAACTCCAAAAATCATGAACACCAATACAAACACGGCTCTCATCAACCGACAATTCTTCCTGTCATCAATAGACGATTCTTCGTCTCAACTCTCATCAACAAGCATTCTAATTCGGTTTCCTCTTGGCTCACATCAACTCTCATGTGAGTTTCTTTTCTTTTTCTCTCTTTTTTTATTATTTATTTTCTTTAATTTTACCCCAAATTTTTGTCTTTTCATGCTATTTAATTATTGCAAGTCAGTTTTTTTTCTTCTTTATAGCTATTTAATGATTATAAGTTGTTTATATTATATTTGCTTTTAGTTTGGGGTTAATATATGGCTATTGAATTATGTTATCTTTCAAACATTCCTTCCTCTCTCTCTCTCTCTTCAATTTTTCATTCATGTTCATGCTTTTGTGGGTTGTATGAAATAACAATCAATAATTGGATTAAAGATGAACGGTAACTCAGGTACACTTTTCTCATCTATAACAACTTAATTATAAGAAGTTCAATTTAATAGATGGGCGTATTTATGCAATAATTTTAATTTTCATGCATGAAGTTAGGAATTTTTAGTATTTCAAAATTAGAATTAGGATTTTCAATTAGAGTTATTTGATTATATATAACTAATAAAATATGTCTATAGGTTCACTTTTCAATTAGGGAATTTTTTTTTTATTAAACAACTGTAAACAAATGAATATATTGGCTTTTATGATTATTTGATCATGAAGACATCAAACCGTAGACTGATTAAAAAAAGGCATCTATATATAAACTAATGGAACAATTATCTGATTTGATGTATACATGTTATGATTTGTTGCTCACCAAGTCACCAACTTCTTCACAATAATTATTTTATGAATTGAGTAAAGTTGGGATTTAGGAAGCCGTTTCCTACTTTCTAATTTTTAGTTTGAATACTTCATCGTAGTTTTCAGTAACCAAGAAAACATAAATAAAAAATTTAGAAAAACTTGTTTAAGTGACCATTAATCTTATCTAGAAATAAATATATTTATTCTTTCAGTGTCATAAATGATAATATTTAAAGTTTTTTCATATTGTAATTAAGAATAATGAAGTATACACAAATGCAGTCTTATCAGTATCATATTGCGATTAGGATCATAATATCTTGCATATTGAAGATCTCATTGTCAAATAATCTAATGGCTTCACGCTAGATTTATACTCAGTTGCAAAGAATAATATTTTTTTTTAATATATTTTAGAACATAAACAATAGGAAAAATAATTTGATTATGGTAGAAATCAGTAATTTAGAAAGGATAAATTGTTAAAAGAATTAAAAGCAACAAGTAATTTTAAATTTGTTTAAACAATATTATTTTTGTTACAATATTAATTTTATTTTATTATCATTGAATAACTTTTTTAATATTTTTTCATTTTTAATTTAACACAAACTCTATTTAACACACATACAAATAATATCAATAGTCCTAAAATCATATCTTATAATAAAGTAATAAGTTGCAAAGAAGAATAATTTTTTTTATATACTTTAGAGGTTCTCACGTGTATTGCAAAAATTAAAAAGATTATTTACCTTAATGTAATTACAGAATAAGAATGAAAAATTATTAATTAAACAACCATTATTCATCATTATACCTTTCAGATCTTCTTTTTATTATTGTGAAAGTTTAAAACTTTTTATTATTTTTTGTTTTTAATGTTTCTTTAGCGGTTTCTTTTATTCGGTTTAATTGACGTGGTCTCTTTGTTTCTCTAGGATTCATTGGTAAGTGCTCTTTTCAAATTAACATATCTATATATATATATATATATTGTTTTACTGTTGTTGTTTTTGTTTTTATGGTTGTACAAAAGTTTTTTACTATCATTAATCTCTCATTTTCAAAAATTTCTCAATGCAACTATCTTAAAGTTTGTTACGAATTTATCTAATTTATTTTTATTCACCATTAATCTCTTCTTTTCAAAATTTTTTTGTGATGTTCTTTTATGTTATTGTTATATTTATTATTATATTTTTCATTAGTGTTATGATTATGACCGAACGGCTAAAACAATGCATGTAATAGGAATTAGGGTTTTCAAATTGGAATTAGGATTTCAACCAAAGTTGATATGGTCCAACCAAAAGAAAGAATTTAAGACAACCTAGAAGCATAAAATATAGTAACATGTTTAATGTAATTTTATAAAAAAGCTAGGTTCCACCTTATGATTTGTACAAAAACTATAAAATAAGGTTTTGAATAAATTGTTAATTAAACTTAAAATATATATTCTTAATTCTAAATAAAACTGTTTGCTTGTATTATTTAATGGTCTCAAGTATATATTATATATGTAAGCCAAACTTTAAAAATATTAATACAGTAAATACTTTAATTTCTAAAAGGATTTTACCCATCTTTATTGTTTTTGTGTGCAATTTTATTTTTTGAAAAAAACAAATGCGTCGTAATATTATTTTCATATGAATTTTATCTTAGAAAATAATTCTTTAAGTTTTAGCTACTTGTGATTGACATATAACTTTAATTTTATATTACTATATTATTTCACCATCAAAATAATAAAAAGGTCAAATATATATATACACACACACACTATTATTAAAAGTACAAAGAGGTTCAGAAGTTTTAGTACATTTTTATTTTTATAATGCATTTTTATTTTATTTTATAATATATTTATTTCAATAAATACATAGAAACATAATCTTAAACACCAAGTATTCTTTTTTAATTCTATTTATTATTTGCCTTCATGCCTAACAAAAGCTCTTCCTATTTTAGAAAAAATAAAAATAATATTATAATTTTTATTTTTATAAAATTTTTAATTCTATTTATTATGCAGTTTCAAATCATTTAATTTAATTAGAATTCTTTTTTTCCTTAAATGTCAATTCTTTCTCTTTCTTTCCTTCTATTAATCAAACATTCCAATTTTTTTCTTTTTCCTTCTATATAGAAACATAACTTTTCTAATGTACTAATGAAAAAATACCATTTTTATTTTATTTTTTATAATGCATTTTTTAATTTTTATAATATTATTTATTCTAATAAATAAATAGAAACTTAACATTTTCTTAACTCTTAAATAAGTATTCTTTTCTAATTCTATTTCTTCTCTCTATCTTCATCCCTAACACAAACTCCAAAACTGTAATATTATTTAACTAAGTATTTTTTTTTAATTTTATTTCTTCTCTCTATAACTTCATTCCTAACATAAACTCCTAAAATATAATATTAATTAAAAAAAACACTACTAATGGAAAAACTTCTAGCGAAGAAAATTGAAAAACTTGAACTAAAGAATATTTAATGAACTCACTAATTTTATAGTTTAACTATTATTTATGTACTAAATTAAAATATATATTTAAGTAAATTATTTTTATTAAAAAATTGAACTTTGAGATTAAAATGTTAACTTATAATTTTTTTTTTTAAATTAGCATATTATAACATTATTAGTTTTTTTTTGTATTTTATCACAAATAATATTATTTTATTAATTATTTAGTTTTCTTTTGATTTGTGATATTTTAAAGAATAGTTGATTTTCGGATAAAAAAATTATTGCATCATTACTGCATGTTTACGACATAGAATTCTAGTCTTTTTCACTTACTTATTTATGGGGAATAATAATGGCATGTTTTAAAAGTAATCTATTACTCGTACTATAAAATTTTTCTTCATTTAGATATACAACTCTAATGTATTTATTAAAGAAATACTATTATTTGAAGTCCCATTCAAATGAGAGCCTGTTACTTTTAATTGGTTATTTTTATTTTTTTCACTTTATTGATATATATAGTCTTCTTTCTTTTCTGGGTTATTAACATTTTATGAGGGCATTCTAGTTATTTTATAGATCTTTTTATGGTTGGACCGTGAGGGCATTAAGGTCATTTGCTTCTCATGTCCTAACTTACTTACCAAACCGCATTGGAAACAAAGTGCACCAAGGAGAGAGAGAGAGAGAGAGAGAGCGTGTTTGTTAAGTCTTTGTTTTAAGTCAACGGTACTACGTAGTGGGACCCGTCAGAATTGTATTTCCCCTGCGCAAAGTAGCGACAGGTCGTGGTGGTGTCTCTCCCAGCAAGTAACCTAATTTTCACGTAGCAATCAATCAGTAATCGTGTTTCACAACGGATATATATATATATATATATATATATATATATAAGATTCTTCAGGTCTCCCTGTTCTGGGCCCCACTTTTGACAGACAGCTTTATAAGTTGCGCCGATGTACCGTTGTCAAAAACGACAACTGAAAGGCCTGGCAGTAAAGTTTTTGCTATTTCCACTCATTTATACAGTACATAAACTGTTTACCTTAGGGGTGATTCTATATAACTATATAAGTAACAAATTGACCCAAATCCAATGAGGCCTAATTAGGGCTCCAATCTAGCAGAGGACACGATAATGAAGTAGTATACTACTTTACGTGCAATTTTAAGTTTGATTATATGAGTCTTCTAACAACTTTAGGGTCTTATTTTATATCATTTTGAGATGCTTATCACTCAATCATTTTTTATTTATTTATTAATGTTTGTTTAAAGCAGACGTTTGATCGTTTGAGGACTCATTCAATGTGTTTGGCACTATTTATTTCAATAGTCCAATAATTGGTTTGGTACTTGAATATTCAAAAAAAGATGCCTACAACCTTTTGCTTTGACTTTCTTTCATTTTTTTTAATTCTACCGATGAAAACATAATCTAATCTCATTTGTTTTATATATATATTTTTAAATATCATGTCAACACTTGTATCATTGTAAAATACCATTAAATAATGTGTGATGTTTGTAAAGTGAGTACGGTGGAAGCAACTAATTGGGTGGGCAATTATTTTTTAGACACTATTTGAACAATGTGAGCGAAAATCAAATCATAATTTTACGCAGTAATAAGTAGTCATCGTTCTACTTGTAATTTTTTCAAAAATAGTTGTTATCCATTAACGTAATGTTTAATGACATACTAATAAGCTCTAGTTTAAATTGTTCAAGTTCTACCTCTTTAAATAAGAGGTTTAGTGTATGAGCATGTTGGATACAAATTATACTGTGTGTAAACCCTAATATTCTACCCCGGGCAATCCTGATATTCACAAAATTTTAGGGGACACTAGGCGAACTTTCAAATACGAGGTATTTTATACATAAAGTTTCATGCGCAAAATTTTTATAATATCACAAAATTTTTATTAAAATGAGACGATAAGCACATAAAATATTTATGTTGAAAAAAAAACTTCGGTCTTGGTACTTTATAAATAGTGCGATCTAATTCACATTAAAACATTATAAAAAAATATTAAACAGTTAAAAGCCTAATAAGAGAAGTAAAATAATTCATTTTTTAGATGACAGTGAACATTTCTGATGGCAAAGAATACTGCAAAAAACAGGTGCAAACATATGTATGCTTGCATTGCAAGAATTGGACTTCCAATTACAACATCAAGATATAAACTTACATAAAGTCATTAAAGTTTTTTTTTTCTTTAAACTTTATAAAAAAAATAAATGTCAAATAATCAAACATACTGCTTTCGTTTCTAATTTTTCAATTTCTTGTGCCTAAACAGTATAATTTCATCTTTTTTTTTTCTTTTTATTTATTTTTTTATAGCTTATGAATAAACAGAATAATAGTAGCCAATAATTATAAGTGTTAAAGACTTGTTGTAAAAAATTACAATTACCAGAAAAATAAATTTTGCCAATGGGCCATGATACACCAAGAGACTTCCAATTTTGGGGTGAAAGTGAAATAGATAATCTAGAAGTATAGAATTAGAAATAAGAGAGACTTACTTAAGAGACAAATTAGACTTTGGTGGATTATAACCTCTACAGAAACTAGTCGTTGCTTGCTGCCATTTGACCGTGAAAAAAGAAGAAGAAAATGAGTTGTGAAGAAAGAAAAAGAAAAAAATAGAAAATGCAAACAACAATCTGGCAAACTCTAAAATTGGACCATTAGTAATTTTTTTTATAAAAAAATGAGGCTAGTAGTATTGAGTTTGATTAAAAGGATCATAGTTCATAAATTTTTATTTTTTTTTAAAATGAGACCCAGTAGTATTGGGTTTGGTTAAATGGACTATAGTTAATAATTTTTATTTTAAATGAGGCCCATTAGTATTGGGTTTGATAAAATGGACCAGAGTTAATAAATGTTTTTAAAAAAAATTGAGACCCAATAGTAGTATTGGATTTGATTAAAAAAATGGGGCCCTCCAAAATTGGGGCTCTAGGCGACCGCCTAAGCTACCTAGGCTCAGGGCTAGCCTTGATTCTACCGTCATATTGGTTATGATCTAGGAAGCATAGACACAAGAGACGAGTATGATACGATACGGACAGGACGATACGACAAATCTAAAAAAAAATAGGATATGAACGCGACAAAGATACGCCAAAAATAAATAAATAAAAATATAATATTATACATAAAGAAATTGACTTTTATTCTTCAACAATACAATAAATGTATTTAAAGATTTTATGCAAAATATTACTCCATTCATTTTATCATTTAGGCAATAAGCATTGCTACTATTTTTTAATTTACAACATAAACATTCATTCATTTAGGGTATTAATCTATTGTTTGGGACTTCTAAAATTATTAGTTTTTATTACAATCTAACTCTCATCTTTTAACCTATAAACTTTTAATATTACAATTTGACCCGCCTTTTAAGACAAAAAATTACAAATTTGTCAAAAACGTATCTTGGCCGTATTCTAAACGTATCCTAGCCGTATCCCCCGAGTATCCTAACCGTATCCGATATTCAAAAAATTATTTAAAAAAATTGGATATTTCTCGAAAGCATCAGACACATATCCGACTGTATCCTAGACGTATCTGTATCGAATACGTGTCCGATACGACTACAAACCTTTTCCAGAGTATCTATGCTTCCTAGGTTACGGTGAAAGGCATTAGAATCAAAAAGTCTAAAAATTAGTAAAATTAAAACGAAATATATGACATGTAAATTTGCTAAAGTAGAAGACAATGACAATATACATAATACACTGATTATTTTCGTTACTTAGTATTCATACTTCAAAAAGATAGGGATGTTAGGCGTTGAAAAAGACCAAAGACAACACAGATGAGGATGATATGAATCTATAAAAAGGATAAGATAAATAATAATGGTGTGAGAGGAACATTAGGTATATTGTTTATAAATGATAAATTAGGAAAGACAGACATAGGAGTTATTGCTTATATTCAACGTAAACTCGATAATGTATTTGTTTAGAAGATAAGAGACAAAGACATTGATCAAAATTTACAAGAAATGAAATTATTAAAATTTACTTAAAAAATTTAAATTTAAGAAAAAATACGGTGTATTAGTATATAATAGAAAAGAATGAAAAAATAAAATTTATATAATCCACTCCATAGGAGATAAAAACAAGAATGTTGATAATATTGGTGAAAATAAAATATTTTTTTGTTTTTAATGCTAAGGGCACTCGAGATTGTGGCGACTCTCTTTGGACCTATTACAAAAGACACGGAAAAAAAAAAGGTGTAAAAGCTGGGCACAACTCTAGACTATATACACAAATTTGTTGGGATATGGAATCACAGAACCAAACTATACATACTCTACATCGAGTTAAAATCCTCCGCATAATGATATATTGAATACAAAAACCGTAATATTTAAGGACAAGAGTCCAAGGCTGCTCATTTGGGAATAGAAAAAGTTGTGACAAAATAGTAAGTTTAAGATTAAATAAATCTGAAATTAAAAAATAATAAATAATAATAATATAAATAACAAGGTCCCAATATTCAACCCGCCTTGACATATGTGACAGAGAGAGAGAGAGAGTGTTTGGCTTCTGTTCTTCTCTGTGCGCAAGTTATTCAAATGCCTCCTCTCTCTCTCTCTCCCCCAAGGTTGAAATTACTATTTAAAAAGTACTATTTTTATACTCTTTTGGGTGTGTGAATTCTTTGCCGAAGTTTAACTTCCGGGAAAAAAAGAAGGAATTCTTTTGGCGAAGCAAAGTCTACCCTTTCACACCTTTCAATCTCACACCTGTGGAAATTGACTACTCTAGGGTTTGGGAGCACTCAAGTCCAACATAGGTCTGTTTTTTTGCCGGTTTTGTTGCTTGTTTTCTTGGTGATCTCTTGTTTTCTCAAGGAATTCCTATTACGCGTTTAGATATCTCCATCTCATTTTGTGATCTTTGATTGGTTTTAACATGCCAGTTGAATCTGATTAGAAGATTATGTCTTTGACTGATTGATATTCTTGAGCTCTCAACAGAGGAATCTCTATCTGCGTTTGCTTTATTAAATTGGGTTTTCTAGTACTTGGTTTTTTTTTTCCCCGTTTATGGATGACTGAAGATCTTCCAAATGTGTAGATTTTAGATATTTTCAAGTACTTGGTGGTGTATTTTGGTTTGGGTCTTTTGGGTTTTGGGGATTTTCTTTTTTTCTTTTATTGGGTGGTGGGTTGGGAACTTGGGGGTGAGATGGAAGAGGTTGAAGAAGCAAATAAAGCAGCAGTAGAGTATAGCCATAGAGTTGTTAGTCTTATATCTCAGGCCCAAGATCAAATTCAATATAGGAAATTAATGGTAGAAACTGGGGAGGCTGTATTAAGGTTCAAGAAAGTTGTTTCTCTTCTCAATACTAATTTGGGACAAGCAAGAGTGAGAAAGCTCAAGAATATGCAGTCCCCCTTGCCTCAAAACATCCTCTTGGAGCTGCCAATGTGTAGAGCAGAACATCAACCCAAGCCTCTTCGGCTTTTTCAGACTAATTTTCCCGAAAACCCAATTCAAGAAATGGGTTCAAATGTTAAAAGTTCTCTTACATTGGGGAATCCATCGTTGGAAATGAATTCAAATGGAGACAACTCTCTGCAACTTGCGCAACAAACACCGCAGACAAGCTGTCATCAGTTCCCCCAGCAGCAGCAGCAGCTACGACAGCAAGAAAGGATTCGGCTTCAGCATCAACAGATGAAACAGCGAGAGGAAATGATTTGCAATTGGAGTAATAGCGGCATTAATCTGAATTTTGATAGCTCCACCTCCACACCCACCATGTCATCCGCTAGGTCTTTTATATCTTCATTAAGTATTGATGGGAGTATGGCTAGTTTGGATGGAAATGCTTTCCATTTAATTGGGGCAGCTCGGTCTACAGATCACAATTTGCACCAGCACAAGCTTAAGTGCTCTGGAAAAGGCGATGATGGGAGTGTGAAATGTGGGAGCAGTGGTAGATGCCATTGCTCAAAGAAGAGGTGGTTTTTTATTTCCACAGTTTCCTTTCAGTTTGTATACTCATTGCTATTAATAGCTTGTGTTTCAACAGGAAACATAGGGTGAAGAGATCAATTAAGGTGCCTGCTATCAGTAACAAGCTTGCAGATATCCCTCCTGATGAGTATACCTGGAGGAAGTACGGGCAGAAGCCGATCAAGGGTTCTCCACACCCTAGGTACATTCAGTTTTACTTTACAAAATGATTTTATGATGTACTTTAAAGTTTAGTAATTGAATTCCTTAACATAGTTATTATTCGTGTCTTTTGGATCTTGCAATTTGATAAATGAATAACCTACGTTTACCTGCTTTTTACTGTCTAATTTACTTTTTTTTTTTTTTTTTTTTTGTTGCACTAAATTTTACATTGCAATTGCAGGCAACTATTAGTCTATATCGTGGGAAGAATTGCAAAATGACCCTTGTGGTTTTTTTTTCGAATAATTAAGTTGTTGTTTCTTTTCAAGTTGATATGTTTGGATGGTGTTAAATTACAAATTCAAGCCATAATTGTTTTACAGGGTGTACTATGTAGTGCATTTTATTTGAATAATGCAAAAATAGGTGATCAAATCGCTATTGTGTAGGTGAAACATTGAAAATAAAAACATTAAAGTTTGTTAGGTGTGGGCATTTGTGGTACATCTATTTGCTAAGAGAGGAGAAGGGATTGATATATGTAATATTATAACTATCAGTCTTACTCCTGTTACTTATAAAAGTTCAAAATATATTGATCTGTTTTCTTGGTAGCCAAATGGAGGGTTCTAGGTGAAAAGTCTGGGAATGCCTATGGCCTTTGGTGTCATTTCTTTGTCAAGATGGTTTTAAACTGTCAATTCTCAATTTTGTGGAATTTAATTTAACTGAATAGTGCTTGTTGGGTTTGTGCAGAGGATACTACAAATGTAGTACCATGAGAGGTTGTCCTGCAAGGAAACATGTCGAGAGGTGCTTGGAAGAACCCTTAATGCTTATCGTAACTTATGAAGGCGAGCATAACCACCCGAGGTTACCATCTCAATCGGCAAACACATAAATTCTCATGGAAAGCTTCACAAAGATCACTTCAAGCCCCTTGTGTATATTTTCATGAAATCGTTATCTAAGCTGGAGCCACATATGAAACAAATTTCTGGTTTTGGGATGGTTGACAGGCCAACATGAAGCCCGGAGCAGGACAGAACAACTCTGTGGTGCTGAAGTACCTAGTTGTAAGAACAATCCTTCATCTTATAGACAATTCCCTTTTTCTTCTTTAACAGTTTAGGGATGTTGGTTTAATAGATCACCTTTCTTATAGCTATTTATGTTTTGATTGAATAGAAATTTTCTAGTTTATTGTTGCTGGGTTTTAAATCTCTATCACTTTGGAACAGCAGTTTAACAATTTAGAAATCTGTTCAAGAATATACAAGTATAACTGGACCAGAAATTTTAATTTTAATTTTAGGTTTGGGATTGGTGTTGTCAACAAATCTAAAATTAAAAGGGCCCTACTCAGGTGAGTTCCGGATATCAAAAAAAAAAATTGAAAATGAAATATCAATATTTACGAATTGAATACATTGTCTATGGAATTTATTACGGGTACTATTAAGTTTCTTGTTGACGACACACGTACTGAGTCGTTGCGAGGATTGGTAGGAAAGCCATTCTTCCCATGTCCTTTTAACTTGTATTGTATCGGACACTTACTATTTCTGTTATCCCTTTCTACATTGTGTATATGTGTGTTGGTTCTGGGGTATGTTATGGGGGTGGAATTATTCATGTTATTTTTTCTTCCTACTTTTGTCTGCGTACAAAGTGTGTTGGGGCATGTTGAGTGGATGACTTATTTAAGAATATTTTCCATGTGTGTGTGTGTGTGTGTAAGCTTGTGTTGGGTACTTGGGTTGGAGGTTGTTGAGGAGGTAGGAATTATTCAAGTTGTTGTCGAAGGTGTGTTGGTGCTGTGTGTTGGGTAAAAGAATCATTCAAATTATTTAGTTATTTAGCTTTAAGGAGTCCCACAACAAGGCATGTTATATATATATATATAACTGGAGAAGCATGTGCAATCATGCTTGATATATTGTGTTTGGAAATTTGAATTGAAAGATCCCACAAACTTTAGTTTTGGTATTGCATTTATGCTGCAAAAAGGGAAAAAACCCATACCATAAACGTTGCTATTTCATTGAATGTGGTTGACTACTTGGTTCCCTAGGCCTGTTGGCAGCAATGTTTAAACTCTTCCTAACTAACTAGGAGAGAGGTTGTGGGGGATCGAATTGTGGTATTTTACATTGAATATATCCTGGTATACATTGAATGTTACTTGTTACTACAATTTAATGCTTAAATGGATTGGTGCCTCATCACTTCCATTTTGTAGATTTATTTTCTTCTTTTACTCTTTCTGTATTTTTGGAGTACGTCTACAATACATTCGGTGTAAATACACCAGGTGAATTTGGACTGTGCATGTTCTAGATCAGATTCACCTGGTGTATTTACACCGGGTGTATTGTAGATATTTTTAATTGAGAGAAGTTAATTCCAAAGTCACAATCATCGTGACTATATACATATATATATATATATATATATATGGTTGGTTGATCAAATTAAGAAGATTAAATACATAGCTTGCTGCAACATCATTTAATCTTGGTCTAGAAAATAAAAATCATCATGGTCTTTTTCAGTTTTATCTGACACTTTTTTTTTTCTCTCTCTGTTGCAGTTTAACAAACTAGTTACGACTTGAGAAAATTCATTCTCGATCGGAACCACCCAATGATTAAAACCTACTAGCTTTAGCTAAATGGCTCATGTTTCTTTTCGGCCAAATTCTGTTGTTTAAGTCCTCGAAATCCTCTTTTTCAATCTTATAAGAAGACTGAAATATTTTGGGATTTTTGTTAGAGATCTAAACGGACTCAAAGTTTCATTTTTCAGTCATAGTTCCATTTTCTTTTTTAATTAATTCCTGTCAAAGTATCATTTTATGGGTACTAAGATTGCATAGTTGGAGCTTTAGAGTAGTCACTTTATGAAATGTTTTGTCTCGAGTCCTCTCTACCACGACCGTAATTATATACTTGTGGGTACTAAAATTGCATCAAATGGTCAAAAAAACGTATTTTTTCTGCACACACACATAACATATATATATGTGTGTGTGTGTGTGTGTGGTGAATAGTTGATGAATAAATTGGCTTGTGGGTGCTGAAAAAAGCCAAATGCGTTAATTTGTGATCCGGAGCCAAACCCATGCGCCCCACACCACCTGCATGCTTTTGTAAGAGACCTCGGCTGAGCATGTTCAGCCCAAAGTTGCCCTTGCGAGACTCATTTTCTTAAATTTAGCTAAACCTCAAGGTCCGAGGGTAATTAAACCATATATATATATATATATATATGGAGAGAAAATTCTACTATCGAATTAAACAGAAGAGCAGAGTAAAATTACAATCAGATGAATTAGAATGAGTTTGAGGCGGCCCATTCACATCATGCTATTCAGGCAAAAAAGTATAAGACAATTCTTGGACGAAAAGTTTTGCATACATCCGATGCATGTGGTGAGATTCACAGTGAATCCCCACTATAATAGATCTCTTGAATTCAAAAGTCTCTGTATAACTCCTCTTTCCGACAAGTCATTTTTTATTGATTAATTAATGAAGAACTTTATTATTCGAGCTTTATTATTATGGTAAGTTTGTCGGTAGGTAAATAATGAAATAACGTCATTTCTCCATTAAATAGTATTAGTATTGGCCCATGAAAAACCAGCCAATATCAATAAGATTAAACTTTGTTCCACGTTCGTAGTAGTGATGCATGAGCATACCAAAACTGTGGGAATGTTGGGAAACTAGTTTGGCAATGATATGCAACATGTATCGGAGACAGAGAGAGATCCAAGTGTGAGTGTGTGATACTTGAATGAATTGGGAAGAAAACAAGCACTCGCAGCCAAATTAAAATAAGTCAAACGTGCGCCGGCGAGGATATCTTCCTAGTTCGTACATGCACCGCGTTATCATACAAGCAGACAAGCGTTCAAAGCTACTACCATTTTGACACTGACGTTTTTTTTTTGAAAATAAAAGATTTTTAATAATTTCTCCCCCAACTCAAACATCAGTCGGCAGATAAGGTTTTATTTAAAATTATAGAAATGCCCTTATTAGAAAAATAAAATGAGGAAAAGTGACCAATTAACCCCGTGTAATTTATTATTATTAAACATCTTCGCTTAATAAATTATAAAAGATTAAATGCAGAAAATACTATCGTATTAGAGATATTATGCATATTACACTAATTTCGTACCAATTTGCCATATAACTCCAATACATTTGGTCAATTGTTGTATCTTTTTAGAGATCCTTAAGAGGAGAGACGTTAAAGTATTCATGTGACCAGCACGAGACCTAGGCTTTATGTTTAAAGACATAAATGCCCATGTATCATCTCTATCACTCTCACCCACTCTTTCTCTCTCTAAGGCTCCATTTGGATAGACACTAAAGAAAAGAAAGGAGAGGATAACATTAGTTATGAGAGAAAAGAAAGGTGATGAGAGAATAACAACAAACTCTATTCATGTTTGGATAAATAGGAGAAAAAAGAAAGGAGAAGATAATATTCTTGTTTAGATAAGATATGATAGAGAAAGGATAACGACCAAATTACTATTATATCATTTTATATTTATGGGACATGAGTGGAATAACAATTTTTTCTTTCTAATTGTTGAGGGTAGTTTTGAAATTATGAAAGTACTACTTAAACACTATCATTTCCCTCCTAATCTTTCCATTTTTGAGAGAATAGGATATGAGGGATAACTATTCCTTCTTATCCCTCATTATCCTTTCTTTTCTTTTAATGATGTCTATACAAACACAACATGACCTATCATCTCCTTTCTTTTCTCTCCTTATCCTTCCAAATCCCTCAATCCAAACGGAGCCTAACAGAAAGCAATAGCACTCTTAAGCTATATTTTTATTTCTCTCTCCATCTCTTTTTGTCCTATATCTCTCTGAAAATCCCCCCTTCTCTCTGTCTCTCTCTTCTATACTTCTATCACGATTTTTTTTTCTGCAAATGCTTTTCTCTCTTTTTACACCTATCTTTCCCTTGTTTCTTTCTACATAACTCTCTCTCGCACTTGGAGATCACCCTTGTTAGATTATATATTTACTAATGGGGGATGTTAGAATATATGTTTACTACTATATCTTCTCCTAAACTATTTAGGATTTTCTTATCTTCTGGAATTTATATCAGATTGTTTCGTAACAAATAAGTTATGACCAAAACAATTTTGCTATACAGAAAAGTGCAAACTAGATTTTTTAATCTTCGCGAACACGATTCAAATATCATGAATATGATTTTCTTGGCTTCCAAACACTCCCAAATCTTCACTCCTATATCCTTGTATGGAGTCCACAAGTAAGAAAAGAGTATGCTTCAAGTTACTTTTGAATTAGGATAAATGAGAGAAATAATTAAAAGACAATTCTTACGCCAGTTGTATAACGGCACTGGTTAAGTGTTGATTTAACAAAAGTTATTTTCTACGATTGACCGTCGGGAATGAAGTGCATGGTGTCATCCCTGGCAGTGAGGACGGCTCGTGAAAGCAATCTAATCGTGGTTGTGAACATATACAAAGAAGTTGTAAAAGAGCGGTTTGATAGACAAAACCATCTAAGATTTCTTATACCATTTTTCTAAACCATATATATTTCTTATCTCCTAAGTTTACTTAACATCCAAAATTATATGCCTATAAATTAATTTTTATGTATTATTCATAATAGTCCATTCAATATACAATGCTCTTTCCTATTTTTCTAACAAGGCTTCCCTCTGCATCACCCTATCTTATGTACATTTATATAAAGTTGCGTCTTTAATGAAAGTTCCACATGTTGTGTAAATGGCAAGATGAGACCACCCATTGCCGGCCAACAGGTCGAATCTCCACCACTCTGAACACCCAAGAAAGCCTCTGCATTGTGAGTACTCTGCAATTCCATTGATGGGTTTGGAATCAAACTCGACCCTAAACTCAAATTTGGGTTCTTTATAAATTCACCCAACTTCACCATCGACCCATTTGAATTCAAACCCTCTATTGAATTCCCCAATTGCCCAATTGATATGTTGATGGATCTTCAATTGTTTGCAATCAAATGGTTGTAAATGTATGTGTGTATCACCTCTTTCTTTCTCTCTCTCTCTCCATGCTCTCTTTACCATCCATTTCTGCTTTCATTTCTCTAATTTCGACAATTACCAACTAATCACAGGTTGATTGAACAGAGACAGTCGAATTAATCGTAATTTTCTCTCTCATAAATGTGGTGATTTCCATTAGAAAGAATAAGCATTTAGTTCAATCAAAAGAAGTGGGGGTCGACTCTCTTGAAGACCTCTGCCAGCTTCTTGCCTTATGATAGCCAGCTTAGTTGTTGGCTAATTTTGCTTTTAGTTGTGTTGTGTTTCCATGTGTATTGGAAATGGTCTTTCTCGATTTGGTTTTCGAATTAATCGTACTTATATGCAAAGAAAAGAAACCCTACAATTTAGCAATAAAGTGATCCAAATTGAGTTCAACTTTCTCTCTCTAAAACTCCCCCTTTTTCTCTCTCATAACTTTTCATATATTTTTTTACAAGAGATGCCTAGAGAGAAAAAGGGTGACACAGAAAGATATGTTATTTGAACGTCAGGAGTGCAAGAGGGTTTTGAACGATGACGATTTAGAGAAAATCGCATCAAATTGGGAGGGATTTGGTAGTTGTTGTATTGATTTCTTTGTGATTTTGCATTTCAACATTTTGTATGTAGTCAGGTGGTGGTAGGTGGTACCCAGGAGGGGCTTGGTGAAGCAGCCGAGCATCAGCGGAACTTGGCAACGGAGCTTTCATTTTCTTCGAGAGATTTGGCATAATGTTTGATGAATCAAGATCTTATCCTGTGCAATTTTAGGTACAATGCGGTCCGGTGCATTTAAATTGACAACATAACAACTATGTAAAATGTTGATTTCTTGATTTAATGGTGTTGCAGTGTGATAATACAATATAATATGTTGCATCTTTGACGTAAATGTCTAATTTGAGTGTCACTTTGTTGTTTTATGAGTATTGCATATGTGATGTAACCTCGTGTTACACTTGTGATATCGATATAGTGTATTGTACTGTTCATTTAAAGTGACGCTGGATCTAAAACGGCATAGAAAAAATTCCAAAGTCCATGTTTGATAATTAGGAGAGATTCAACAACACATAATAAATTATGTATTATTAAAGATATTTTAGTCCATATATTAATATCTTGTATTACATGCTCGGCAGGCTACTATTTTTAAGTTATATATTTTTAAAAATTAGAGGAGTTATTTTGTAGAATAAATAGTTCAGATGTATTCTTGCAATTAGGTGATGATTCAGAAGTGTTTACTGTTTAGCGTAATCTGATCAAAATTAACATTAGCAAAGATCCACTTGTTAATATCATATTCTTCCTTTTCATTTCCTTCTACCATTATCTTTCACTTTAGAAAGAACAAAATCAATATTTTAGGGGTTTTTCCCCTGCCTTTCTTTTATCATTTCTAGACAAACATATTATAACACTCTGTCTTTTTTTTTATATATATTTTTATTTTTTTTATTCCAACTCTCTTAATCCACAGCCTTTAGATCATTTATATTTGTCTTCCTAAGAAAATCATTTAAATGTCAACAATATATGTAAACTTATTTAATAAATCCTTTGTTATTGATGGAAAATTAATAACGCAATTTTTAACTTGGATAAATTACTCTGTCCTCTCCTAAAATTTACTTTAATTACTCTTAGATTAAACTTTTTCAAAAACAATTTTAACACCCTCTCAGAGTTATGATATGTTATAATGGTTAAAGTTAATTACAAATTTACCAAACTACCGCATCTTTGGTAAATTTTGTAGGATTAGCAAAGTCAATTTTTTTCTCCAAAATATCATGTTTTAAGTTGTCATTTCATAGGACTAATGAGGTCAATTTTGTCATTTTACAGTGCATTTATGGTATTTCAATAGACTTATTTAACTACTTTTAACTTGACTAAAGGTAAAGGTAGTCGGAGTAAAGTCAACAAACTCAAAGGAGGTTGGAGTAATTTGCCCTTTTAACTTTCAGCACACTAGTACATGTTTTCATTAGCATTCATGCACCTCTTTTAAAGTAAAAAAGTTAAAAATGAAAATGACAATTATAAATAGGGCAAATCGCAATAAGCCCTCTTGACTTAGTAGCTTTTTGCAATAAACTCCCCTTAGAGAATTTTTTTTTTGGCAAAAAAAGCCTCACAAGTCCCAACTAACTAGAGGGGATACTAAAGACAAAAAATGACTAAAATATTCTTCATTTTTGTTTGAACATGTGTTTTATGCAATCTTATATATATATAGTAATAATCTAAAATTAATGTGAATCTAAATTTCGTTGCTGCAATTAATACAATGTGTCTTAATTAAATATGAAATAAAAGATTTTTTTTTTCACGTACGTTCCATACAATCAATATTTAATTGATTCTTGTCTTGTTTGAGAAACTGGAATCATCTTCTTGCATGGAAACAGACAATTATAAGATAGAAGAAAAAAAATTTTGCTTAAATATTATTTGTGGACCATATGCTTATATGATATAGACAGACCTATATACTTGACCATACATGATTTTTTATGTTGGTTAATAAATTATGCAATATAAAGAAAAAATAAATTATGTAAGATAAAGAAAAAACAAATTATGCAATCGGTAACCGTGTCATTTCATGAAATTAGAATGATCATTAACACATTTGTTTTTAATTACATACAAAAAGAAAATTTAGGACTTGTAAATGGGATTTAGGTCCACAATAATTTTAAATCATTACTATATATAGAGGTGCATACAGTCTGATTTTAGTATTTTTTTGAACCAAACCATACGGTCTGATTTCACCAAAAATGAACCGTTATAATTAATGGAACCGAATCGTGAAGAACCGATTTGATTCAATTCCACAGTTCACCTCTAATATATTATATTATAAATTATATAATATGTATTATATATATAAAATAAGGGTGTAAGACGAGATTATTAATATATTGTTTGTAGTAGGTTCTGTTAAACTGAAGTCAAACTTTCCACGATGATGGTCGTCAAAGAGTGGGTTCCGGTGGGAGTCCAAGCTATCACAGAGGGGTCCACTGTTCTATGTGGATTCTAAGAAGAGGGGAGAAATTCGGTAGGAAAAAGAGGAGATCTGGGGTGTATAGAAGATTGCTTGAGAAAAAAGTTCTTTTCGTCGTGTTTTCCTGTCCCCCTCCTCCGGTTCTCCACTTTTCTCTCGTTATTTATAGGCAAAAGTGTCTTTTCTCACCAAGGGTCGAGGTTTTGAGGTGGTAAATATCTACTAAGCAAAGGCTGAGATTGTACTTGTCAGAAAAGGGGATTCACTCACCTCACATGGTTCTCTTCTTTCTTCTGTGACAAGCCAATCCAAGATGTAATGACCTCATCCTAGCTAGAAATGAGGTTCGTCATGGATTTAGCGTACCTTGGACTCTAGCCTCCGAACCCAAGTCATTGGTTCCCATAAGGCAGTAATCTGAGCTCTTACCCCCTATAGAAGGGCGGAGTGCCACGAGATTTATCCGTAGGGAAGAACTCCTCATAAAAATAGAGGTTTATTCATAGAGAGGAACTCCTCGTAAAATAGAGGTTGATCCGTAGAGAGGAGTGCTTCATCGCTTTGGAGAAATTGATCCATAGAGAGGTTTTCCTGTGATGTTTATTCGTAGAGAGGAACTCATCACCATCTGAGACTTATCCAAATGAAAGGAAAAATGTTCGTTTGAGGTTTATCCGTAGAGAGGAACTCCTCGCAAGGTTTTATTCGTAGAGAGGAGTGTCTCCTTACAAAATGGAGGTTGATTTGTAGAGAGGACCTCCACGAAGTTTCATCAGTAGAGAAGGACTCGCCAAAGAAAGGAGATCACATCCCTGAGACGTGCCCTACAAAATGAGGGAAGGAGCTCGGTGGTAAACTTTTCTCACTGAAGGAGCTCGATTGAAATCTTCTATTCGATGAGGGGCTCGATGGAGACTCTCTCCCCTCAGAGGAGCTCGATTAGAATCCCCTATTTGAGAAGGAGCTCGATTGGAATGGTTTATCTGAGGAGGGGCTCGATAGAGACTCTCTCTACTCGGAGGAGCTCGATTAGAAGGGAAAGTCAAAGTAGGCCCATTGCCATGTGGAATTGCTAAGAAAGCTCGAAATTGAGGAAAAGTCAAAGTGAGCCCATTGCCACGTGAAAATGCAAAGGAAGCTCGAAATGGAAGAAAAGTCAAAGTGAGCTTTGTCACGTGGACATATGTAGCAGACCCTGAATGGCTCATACCAATATATATTATTATACTGGTTACACTTACAACTTACTTATTTATATTAATTTATAATATTATAAATTATATAATATAAATATATATAAATAGTTTGGTATGGGGACATGAAACTGAAACCAATTTATTAATTTACGGTTTAAATATTTTGGAACTGTAACCGAAGTGGACTGTAAAAAAAGAAACCGGACTATCCGCCCCATTTTATTTTTGCGATTTGAACCAATTTTTATGCACTCATAACTATATATATAATATTGCATAAAACATATATCCAAACAAAAATGATAAGCGTTTTTAGTCACTTTCTGTCTTTAAGTATCTCGCTTCCGGTTAGTTAGAAGGTGTTTTTGCCAAAAAAAAAATTAAGAAAAGTTAATTGCAAAATGCTCCAAGTCAGGGAGTTTATTGCAATTTGCCTTTGTAAATAAGAGGGTAGGCGTGTATATAAAAGTAAGGCATATACACAGGTCAGTATAAGGGTAAAACTTCATACTAAAAATTCACACGAATTTAGTTGAATAAAATAACTATACTGGATAATAAATTTTATAACACGAATTTAACAGTAAGTGATTACTACTAAATTCAGCAAAAACTTTGATTACTGAGATTTCTCTGAGAACCCAAACTGAGTGGAAACCCAGTCAGTAACTACAACTCGCTTCACTCGAACTCGTTCAAGTCATAAGAAGCCAGAATCAAACATACCACTATTTGCGTATAAAGTTCGCTAATCGACTGTACAATACATGGATAAGTAGGTGTAATATATAACTAGACAAAAGGGTAAACTTGGAAAAGAGGTCCAACACCATCAACCGCCGGTGAACAGTGACTATCATTCCTCCGGTTACTTCTCCGGCCAAAAAAAAAACACCGTGACCGGCTGATCAGAATAGCGGCGCCGGCAGATTCAGATCGAACAAAAACGGCTTTTTCTCAGTTCTCATCTTCTTCCCTTGCTCATTCACTACCACTCCTACAGTCTCAAGCTTATGTTTACCATACCCCGAGTGCGGCGACGGCGAAACGCCGGAAGTTAAAGGACTCCGACCGCCGCCGTCGGAGAGAAAAACCGCCTCCGAGTACCAATGCGGCAACGTCTTCGGAAAAACTTCACGGTTGACAGTGACCGGCTGCGGAGGCAGCGATGCGGCCGCGTTGCCTTCCTGAGCAAAGTTAGTCTTGGCTTTTGGTCCGCGGAGGCTTCTGGCGGCCTCGTCGTAGGCTCTCGCGGCCTCCTCCGCCGTGTCGAAGGTGCCGAGCCACCGCCGAGTTTTCTTCCACGGATCTCGAATCTCCGCCGCAAAGCGGCCCCACGGCCGCTTCCTCACGCCGCGAAAGTGCGACTCCTTCTTCGCCTCCGTCGCCACCGCCGGAACAGGCGGATGATCTTCCCGCGCGCCGCCGCTGACGGCGTTGTTGTTGTTGCGTATGTAGAGTGTTTCGACGGCCATTATTATTGGAGAGTACGGACGGAGAGAGAGAGAGAGAGAGAGAGATGAGAGGTGAGGAAAAGGGTGATATGGTTGGGGTATATATAGAGAGGGGAGGGGTCTGTCTTCATTAACGCCGACAGCTTTGAGGTGTTGATTTTCTTTCTCATTTTCATAAATTATTTGATTCGCCGCTTAAATGCATGCGTATAGTGGAAGAATGATACATGGATCCTCTTTAGGAAACTTCTCATGTATGCGTGTGTGTGTGTATACTTATATATATATATATATATATATATATATATATATATATATATATATATTTTATCATGTCACATAACTTTTATAGACTCCACTCATGAAAGTTATATACTAATCTTTCATTTAGAGAGTAAAAAAATACCATTTTATACTACAACTTTGAATGATCGTGTTATGTCACTTCACTTAAAAAGAGGATTTTCTCTCTTAAGCTTAAACAAATACAAATCATATATATATATATATATATATGATTTGTATTTGTTTAAGCTTAAGAGAAGCAGTTTTCATATCCCATGAAGTATATATTAACTTTGAAATGATTTTTGTTTCTTTTATGATATTTGAAGAAAAGGTATCTTTGGTGGACTCAGTCAAAGCTTCAATCACAAGCTATAAGCTACTCTCAATAAAAGGAATGTCAATATTCAATGTTGAAACATTTTTCCCTTTTTCACACCACCCATGGTCTAATTTATCAATCATTCGAAGGAGTTGAATCACATTGATGGCTTTAACTACTAAACCAATCTATTTCTCATTAATGGTAACAATTTTAACATTCATCGTAAATTCCACCTAAAATTCACAAATAATGTGAGAATGATAATTCTAGTAAGAAGTTGTTTCAAGAAATTTTAGTATTATTTTTTTTCCGAAAGTTAACACACCCTTACTTCTAAATTTCAATCAAAATTTATCTTGTAAATTTGGTGAAAAGAATTAGGTTTTCCTCCTGTTAGAAGAGGTCGTTTCATACCGTTTTGCTGCACACGGTGAGAATCTCAGTACGTGACTTTTGAAAAAAAATCTCACTATACGTACCAAAATGGTGCCGTTTTCATGTACAAAACATGACACCGAATCCCCATCAACAGGAGGGGATTCGTGTTCTGGTGGGAGGAGGGACAAAGGATTAATTGAATAAGTAAATGGGTTTGACGAGGGTTAGGTCTGAATGGGAATTTTTGTTAATGAAGGATGATGGTGTTTGGGCTATTCTAGTAGCTTTGACAATGCCACGAAGGCCATCTATTTTTTCCCCCCCTTTATTACGTAAAAACTGCACTTCAAGAGCCTCTTTATTAGTGCAGATTTGGTGCCAAAATATGGAACAGCTTTGAAGTTCGGTAGGAAGAGGCAAAGACATTAATGGACAGAGCAACTTCCTTTATTTATTTTTTTTATTTCTCAATGAAAATTGACTCTATAGAAAGAAAAAAGGGTGAAACATTTCACTTTCCCATGATATATTTATCATTGAAAAAGTGGGTGTCTATTTTCATTTCTTTATTGGGTGTCTATGAATCATTATATAGTGAATAATAAATTAGCAGACTAGTAATGAATCAATATGAATTGTCACTTAATTGGGTATTAATTAAATTTATTACTAATTTTATTTATTTATTAGATATCATTGAACTTTTAATAATTATAAGTATCATAAATCAATACAACGTAGAGAAAAATTGTTGAATTCTCGAAAAAGTTCGAACAATTGACTTACACACACACACACACATATACATATATATATATATATATATATATATATCTTCTAGTTTTGCATGGAGAAAAGACAAAACTAATAATAATGTCAGAATCGAGGGAAGGAAAAAAACATGAGTATAAAAATGAGATGTCATTGGAAATATAAAAATATAATCCCAAATCTTTAATATAGTATAAAAATCACCACAATCTTCTTGGTTCTATCAGTTACGGATAATCTACTTAAATTAGCTAGCTATCAATCAAATGTTTACTAAATTAAAAAATATAAACAATAAAAAAATAAAAAATAAAATAAAAAACTTACCCTCACTCTCTCACATTACTTCCCAAAATTGGTTAAGTAATTTAATGCCTTCTAGGCATCATGCTTACTCTAATAAATATAAAGCATGCACTACAATTCTGCGCAGCAGCTGCAGCAACATTATTATTATTAGAGTAAATTAGTTAGATATATCTTAAAATTTGATTTAATTATTTTTAAATTAAAATTTTTGTAAAACAAAATCACATTTTGTACGACTACAAAAGTACTTTCAAATTATAATATTTTTGTATAAAAATAATTTCAATTTTTAATAATTTGACTAAGATTAACATGTTTCATATATATATTTTTACCATCAATGTTACACTAGTACTATCGTCATCGATGATAGTTTTGACATTTTAATTTTTTATTTTAATCGATTTTAATGGAACTTGCTGTCAATTAACTGTAACAATACTTAGAGTAAAATCAAACAAAATTCAGAGAAAATTAATCATAATATTTTAAATTTTTTAATTAAAGAATAATTAAACAAAACCACCTAGGAAGTGAAAATAATTTACTCTTATTATTATTATTATTATTTGTTAAATGCATAGCATGTATTTATTTTTTAAATTTAATTTTTACTAGTGTTTATTTTTTATTTTTTAAAAACGGTAAAAACAGTACTCAAGTAGTTTGACAGTAATAGTCAGTGATACTGGCACGTCATGTAAACACTTAATTGTCCAAGTAAAGATGGTGAAAATATTGCAAAGTGTAAGACAATCATTAAGTCCAGTCTTGTCATGAGCTGTTTTTCAAATCATTACATTTACAAAAAAATAAAAAATAAAAAAAGTAATACACCCATTACATTATTACGTCACCCACATTAAAACGGTCCATTATATACAAATAAATAAAAACGTAATAAAATCTCAAATTGATTTTCAATACAATTAATTCTGTTTTTAACACGTTAAATTTATACATTTCAATCAAATTTAATGTGTTAAAAAACAAAATTAATGTATTAGAAAGGTTACTATGTTAAAAACAGAATAAACGTGTTAAAAAATAAAATTAATGTGTTCTAAAATTTACAATTCAACTTCATAATTTTTAAAATGGAGAATTCAAAGTTCTCAAATTTGATATCACATTAAATTATTTCCAACGAACACTCAAATTTTTATTTATTTTTAGCTCCAAATAATAAATTAAAGTAAAATAAAATAAGATAAGAGGGAACAGGGGACTGAATTTTTGATCCTTTAAAGTTAAAATAAAAATACACTCAATTTTTTTATTATTTATTTTTATTATTATAACAGAGGAGAGATGATACACACATTAGGCTTAACCGTCCAAATAGTATGCATCGACGCGTAAACGTGAAATAAAAAATGAAACAGGCGGCGTACGGTAACAAAAAGTCATCACAGTGTAGAATCAAAGGCGTGTGTGAGATTTAAAATAGTACGAGCACGTGTATCAGACCGCCGGCGGTTAAGTTTTGATACCTTTGCTATCAGGAGAGGGGCCCACTTAAACCACAAACCGACAAAAGAGTTGAGTGGCCCACATTTCAATATCATTATTGTTTCGGCCGAACTATGTCAAACCAGGCCCCACCACACAAACGGAACACTACACCACGCGGTTTACGATACCATCATCGCAGCATTGTTTGAAAGCGCGCGCCTGTGAGCTGAGTTGTGAGACCCCACAACGACCTAATCACACTTCTGAGACCGAGTCCTGTCCTGCTCTGCTGGGACCAAACTATTTGCTGATGTTTTGGAGCTTTAGGGAAGATGGAGATCGTGTATGATACGAGTACGATAATATATTTTTTAAAATAATATAAAATATAAAAGTAATAAAAATATGGTTATAAAATAATAATATAATATATTAATATATATTAATTATTTAATAAAAAAAATTACTATGTACATCATAAAATATTTCAATTTATTATCGAACAATTAAGAATCAAATAAACTTATAAAGAAGACAAATATATTATATTTAACCGTCAAACTTATTTAGTCATTCCCATATATTTAGTTTAGATTTTTAATTATTACTTATTCACATATGATTTTTTTTTTAAATACTTGAATATAGATTACTATTACGAAATGTCCAGACACATGTTCGAGAAGTGTCCAAAAAGTGTCCTGAAAAGAAAAATGTCAGAATATTTTTACAAAGTGTTCGACACGTGTCCGAGTGTTCGACACGATACAACACCCTAGATAAAGTGTCCGTACTTTCTAATTGACTAGTCATCATAATGAGTTAGTGTAGTGTTGTATTGCATCGGATGATTATAATTTACTTATGTATCAAAATAATGTTTTGTGTGAAAGTAATCACAACCGTTTTTTTTTGCATCGTAGCAAAGAATTCAACTTGTGGGTCACGACCCTTTTCATGGTCTTTGAAGAATACAAATTTTCATTTAACAAGTTTTTATGCATTTACAATACATCCGATATAAATACACCAATCATATGTATATAATATGTGTAATATATTTTATTATACGTGTATAACATGTACCATCTAAATTTATCAAATATATTTACACGGAATGTATTTTAAATCTTTATCTCAAAAAGAGCATCCATTGTCCATCTTGTCAGAATGAGTTAGACAAATTGTTAAAAGCATGCGTAGTGTTGTGGCCCGAAAAGGAATTGAAGTACTTGTAATTTAAAAATTCACTTTAGTTTTGTTTGGTAACAGACAAAGTAGTTTTTAGTGATGGATATTTGAGCACAATAGAGCTTTTGCTCAAAGATTAAAATATGAAACTTTTTAAATTACATTTGCAAGTAGATGTAAGGATTTATAAAAACAACGAATCTATGTAAAGAAAAAAATATTTACGAAAGCACTTTACATATTGCTTGCTAAACACTATTTGATGTAGTAGCCTCAACATTTTTTTTTTACAGTTTTATAATAAAAAAAGAGACGATATTTGCACTCTTCTTTTATATATTTGTACTCTTATTTTAAATGAAATGATACTATAATTTTAACTTTACAAATGAATGATTATTATTTTTATCAAATTACTCAACTACCATCTAAAATATCCCCACTTTGTTTTTCATCTTTATTATTTTAGGTTTCTTTGAGAGAATCTAAAAAAAAGGTTTTCTCTATTGAATAAATTATATCTTTTGACATTACTTCAAAAAAAAAAAAAGGTATTAAAGAGGTAAAAATAGTTAAAGTTTATAGGATAAAGGGTAGTTATGGTATTAAAAAATAAAAAATGGTGCATTAATGAGTTTATAGATTTTTTCGTCATTTTTTTTTAAAAGAGAAAGGTAAGTGAAGTGCAATAGGAGAGAAGGGGAGTGCGAATATCGCCTCCTTAAAAAAAAATACTTATTTCAAGTTATAGCAATGCCACACAAGCAATAAAAAAATATAAAAAATAATACTTTAAGGAAGTCAAAAGAGTCGATGTCATCCTTGTTCTTCATAATTGCCAAATTCAGATAAAATTAAGACAACAAGACCTCGTTGGCCGTAGTAATCAGGAATATTCGCTTGTCTCTTAATAGCTCGGTTAAAACTAGTTCAACCACAAATTTAGGCTTAGACATCCTAGCACGCAGGCATACAAGAGACTTACAATTGTACCCTTGGGGCACACTTTAAGCTAAACATCTAGATGGTGTTTTAAAAATTCATTTTGGTAGGAAATGAGAATGGATTCAAGACAAATTTGTAATTGGGGTTGGAATGAATTTTTTGACCCTAGCTTTGGACGTGAATGGAATCTTACTCAAAGTCATCAGGAGTTTAAGCCAAGTATGAAAAAATCAAAATTTTTTTTGTAAATTTTAATTTACAGTTGAGATTTAACCATGCTATCATTTTATTTAACCTTACTACTAACAAATTCTAATTTAAGAGAAATTGTAATATTGAGTTTAACAAAATAATAATGTAATTAAATTTGAAGTACAAGTTTGAAGAGAAAAAATTGTCCCAAGAGAATTCATTTCCATATGAAAACATTTTTTCTATTTGGGGAAGAGTGAGAAAAGGAGCAGCCATCGCTAAACAGTGTTGAACCAAAGAAAGGTGTTTCGTGAGAAACCATTTGAAGCCGCTTCTTTGACATTTGGTACCAAAATTTCACACGCACACCTATAATCAAAACTGGCACCTGTAATCACAATTCCCCAAATAAATCAATGTCTCTCTCACATGCTACATTTGACATTTTGCTCCAAACGTGAAATATTAAAATTGGACCCAGTTACCAACAATTCCTCAAATTAGAGATGGTGACTGAAAATATACACGCCTTCTGACATTTTTGTTAGAGAATTAAGAAAGTTAGTTGAAAAATACACTCACAATTTTCTGAAAAAAATCAAAGTGTGATTTTTCATGTGAGGAGGACTTTTACAAGTAACGGTTTAAAAAACATGCTCACAATTTTATGAAAAAAACCAAGTGTGGTTTTCCATGTGAGGACTTTTACAAGTAACCGAAAGATACATGAACATAATTTTTTTAAATAAGTGTTGCACTCGTTCTCATTGTCACTTTTTTTTATATAACGTATAATTTGTTGCGTTTACGTTTCCGTTTTGTGTGACTTAGAATAGACCCTATAAATAAAAAAGACGTTGTATACGGTGACTAACTATTTCTCAAATTAAGATGGTGACTGAAAGTATACACGCCTTTTGACATTTTTGTTAGAGAATTAAGAAAGTTAGTTGAAAAATACACTCACAATTTTTTGAAAAAAACCAAGTGTAGTTTTTCATGTGAAAAGGACTTTTACAATTAACAGTTAAAAAATACGCTCACAATTTTATGAAAAAAGCCAAGTGTGGTTTCCCATGCGAAGAGGACTTTTACAAGTACTAGAAAGACACATGAAATAAATTTTTTTAAATAAGTGTCGCACTCGTTCTCGTTGTCACTTTTTTTGTATAATATATAATTTGTTGCGTTCACATTTCCGTTTTGTGTGACTAAGAATAGACCCTATAAAGAGTAAAGACGTTGTACACGGTTTTTCTCTTCCACATTTCATCTCTCTTGCCCTCTCTTTACCCTTGGATGTAATTGTCTCTAATCTTTAACCTGATAAATTAATTTCTCTCTACCTTTTAGTTTGTAATTTGTAACATATGTATTATCAATGAAATTTATATATTTGATTGTATACCTCTTTCTCTCTCTCATATATTTCACCCACTGCGTGCAGTTCCATCTTTCTCCATCAATGACTTGCAAAGAATTTAAGTACTTGGCCCCAAAATGGAACCTCGCCTTCTCACAATCGTGTGTCACAGTTTTCTAAAAACACATTTTGGGAGTGACTTTGAGAGCAGCTACGAAGTCAAGTCAAGTCAGACAAGTTGTGTGATAAAAAATCTGCAATTATTGATGATACATGAATGTCACACTGCTTAAAATATGAAGCTGTATTTGTTTAAAATTGCTTGATGCACAAACTCAGAAAAATCAATTTCGTAATCCACCACAATTGATTTGGTCGGCAGGCAGGAATGAACTGGTATCACTATCACATAAGGTTGAGCTTAAGATAGAGACGTCCCACCTAACCTAAGATCAGTACCGTTAACTTACTAATATAATGGTGCGGTTTGACACAGCGTTGAAAAGATAATCTCATGCACTATTTTTATTTTGTTGCATAAGGGATCTGAAATTGTGTTGTGTTCTTTTCACAGTTAATTTTGCGTTTTAACTTTTGTGCTTGCTTTGAGTTTTCTTTCAACTCTGTTGGCAGTTAAAACCTAAAAGCAACAGAGTGCAACCAAGATAATCACATATGCACCGGCCACATTAATTATACATGGCCTATTAAAAACTAACCATTATTATTGCATGTCTAGAATGTTCTCTTGTATATATTTTGCAGATTAAACCAACCACCATAGTCAACAATATCGTCCGCAAAGGAATTCACATAATACACTAGGATAGAGATTCGCGTCTTAATACAAGACGACGAAATACCCAAAACTCCATATCAAGAGCTAGTTGCTAATGTGGTCCACATGTTTCATTCGTCGAACCAACCCCATCAGAGAGAACAACCACAATACTTTCCCAACACTTTAATCAAATGGAAAACTAGGTGCCGGTTTTTATAACATCAGCAGCCGATAATACCACAGATCAATCAATACTATAAAAAACTGAGACAGAAAAGCCCAGACGTTTCGGTTTCCAAACACCATATACACACACACACACACACACACACCATGGGGCTGAAACAACCACATACTGTCAAGACGCTATTTAGGCAGCCAATATGACTGCATCCACAGCACTTTTACTCATTGTGAGAGCCAGAATGTGGCAGGATTGGCTGTAGCTGCGGAAATAGCAGCCCCATAAAAAAACACACAAGTCAAAGATGACCTTATGGTACAACCAAAAATACTGCAAAAAATAGCTAATTCATTTGCAAAAAAGTAGTTGTTCAACAAACAATGATGTTTTTTCTTCAAAATAGTCACATCATAAAGAGAACAGGATGCGTAATAATATAAGAACCCAAAACTCAGTCTTCAAAAAGTGTGCTCATTCTCCAAAAGAATAATGAGCTCTTGCAGGAAGCTATTACAAACGAACGCAAAATATCACTTGAGAGGAATGAACCTGGAGGAGTGGGTGGCACCAATACCAGGCCTCCCATGCTTTACAGGCTTGTAAGAGATTGAGAATTCAGCTAGATAATGGCCAATCATTTCAGGCTTGATCTCAACCTGATTGAAGGTCTTGCCATTGTAAACCCCAATAATGCTGCCAATCATTTCAGGAACTATGATCATGTTGCGGAGGTGAGTCTTAACTGGCTCTGGTTTTTCACCAGGTGGGGCTTCCCGTTTCTGTTCCACAGTCAACAGAATAATAATATTAACAATGATAATTTTCTCTACTTATATCATATACATATTATTAATACAAACAATGCCAACACAAGAATATGCATCATCATCACATTGCCTTTATCCCATCGCCTAAAGGGGGTTGGCCACATGGATTCTCCTTTTTCAATCTTTTTTGTCATACGTCATCACTCCTATCAGATATAAACTTTTAACACCATCTCTTACTTTGTCATCCCATGTTAATTTTGATCGACCTCTTTGTCTCTTACCTTTTACGCAAATCACTCTTCCTTTTCTCAACAGAGCATCTACATGTTTTTGTTGAATATATCCAAATTACCCAAGCCTACTTTCTCTTATTTTCTCGCTAATAGCCGCCACTCCTAATTTCTCCCTCACACGTTGATTACTAACCTTACTTCTAGTAACTCCTATCATCCACCTTAACATTCACATTTCTGCACTTATAAAGTGAGTACCAAATAACAAGTAATTTTCCGATTGAAAATTAGCTGATCTATTGAGTGAAAATATCAACAAAACCACCCACTACTCCACAACTTTTTCCAGGCTGTATAATGAAAATAATGAGATTATGTACAAATATAACATGCTTTTCTCAACTGAAAAATGATTGTTTTAAAATTATTTGTGACCTTTCGTGATGCACATTATGCCCCATCTTATAGAAAATGATGACATTAGTCAGTTAAGGCAAGAATCTTGTATCACAAAAAATGCATGCATAGAAGCTACGAAACATATATATATATATATAATCAGAGGCTAAAATAGGAAAAAGAACATTTGTAATATCACATCATATATTCATGGGATGGTTGAAGTACCATCAATTGCAGATAATGAGAGAAAACCATTAAGATGGTTTGGACATGCTTAAAGAAGACCATTGACTGATCACCAAGGACTGTAGATTAGTGGTACTTTCTCACCTCTCAAAGTAGAAGGTAGGAGGTTCAAGTCCCCATAGCCATAGGGACAAAGTGGGTGTGTGAGTTTCTTGCCAAGGTAAAACAAGAGAAAAAAAACATTAAGTGCACCAATTAGGAAGAGTGACATGTTCCACACAATATAGGGATTAGTAGAGTTCGCAAGGAAAATATGTAACATGCAATTTGATTAAGGGCTTTCAGATAGAGTAGAATGGAAAAATAAGATTTGTGTAACCGAATCCAATGCCAAAAGCAAGAACAAAGAGGAGAGAATATTTTTCCCTAAGAAACCAGTCCTCCATGATTCCTAACCTTGATCAATCATTTTGGACACAGGACAGAGACAAAGTATCCAAATATATGAGGACATCACATAAAGATCCAAGAATGATCCACATTAATAACTCAATCAAACAGACATTTTCTGACATAAAATCTATACGTGTTTAGGGGATAAAACATATCCTACTATCAGGTTTAGGCTATCAACAGCAACTCCCACAATTGCAAACCACATACTCCATAGATCAGATATAGATGGAACAGATAGCTTAGAGAAAATATGTAGTATATCCTTGCACCATGCATAGATCAGATATAGATGGAACAGTAACTCCCCCAACTGCAAACATATTCTTGCACCACGTCAGGAAATTCAACCCCAACCTTAAAGAGAAAATAAGTATATCATCTATAACTGCAAACCACACGCTTCGAATTAGATAGCCCAAGCAAAATTTCTTAGTACATGACCCTAAAATTACAAGTTGGAACAACTGAACCCTTGCCTAATCAGCAGTAATTAATATAATCCTTCCTCCTCGAGTAGTAGTTTTAAAACAATTTATGTGTTGCGCCCCAGACATTTTTTTTATAAGCCTAGGTTGCTCAGAACACCCGATTGAGGCGGATCACAGCAAAAACATTTTTTGGTAGGACAAGGATAGAATTGTATGAATCATAGGTGGATCATAGAATCGTAGGATCCTATGCGATCCCAGTTATGTGCTGTTTTTTGTTATGTTGTGAGCTCTGTTGGCTATTGGACCAAAAAAAAGTCCGTTGGGTTATAGACTACTGTTAAATAGAAAGTCCAACAGAGGCTTGCAACCCAATATAAGTTAAAAAGAGAGGGAAAAAAAGGGCAAGACAATCCAATGCCCTAGCATCGTTGTCTCTCTCTTTTGCAAAGACATAGGCCCAAGCCTCTATTGAGTCCACTTCACCTTCACTAGAGGTATCTTTCTCCGCCTTAATTGTTTCACCAAACGTTCCACAATACGAATATGTGTCTTAGTATACATAGCATCACAGCGTAACTCCACCTCACTTAGTCAATGGCCTGAGCCTCATCTCTCAAACATCTCCTCAACATAGAAATATGAAAAAGAAGGTAAAGCCAATCTATATACCACTTCCCCAATCTACTCCATGATCTCAAAAGGTCCAATAAATCAAGAAGCTAACTCCCATTTCTTTTCACCAAATCTCATAACTCCCTTTATAGGTGAGATTGTCAAGAACAACAAATCCCCCATACTAAACTCCAAAGCGCATCAGCGTCAATCTGCATAGCTCTTTTGTCGATTGAGCTTGTACGAAGTCGATCTCAAATGTTGGCTACCTTCTATGTAGTCTCTCGTATCAATTCTAGACACGACCATAGTTGTTAGAGGCTCAAGGCGCACTAAGGCGCTAAGGCTTCCTAGAGCCAAAGGCGAGGCGCGGGTCTGAGTCGCCTGACTGAAGTGAGGTGCGAGTTGATTTTTTTTTTAAAAATATTACATTTTGTAGTGAGTGAGTGAAACAATGTAGAACAACTACAATTGAGAGCAAATAAAAAGCATATTTATGGCAATTAACAACAAATGATACAGAAAAACAGATTCTGAAGTGAGTGAAACAGGTACTGCAGTTGCGCCTCGCGCCTCAGTACTTGAGGCGCGCGCCTCTTTCAAAGCGCCTCGCGCGCCTTTGACAACTATGGACCCGACAGGCTGCTATCGCCAACCTCAGCCCAACATATAGGTGAACGACAAGGTCTACCATAAAGTGCCTCATACAGTGCCATACCAATGCTAGCTTGATAAATGTTATTATACACAAACTCAATCAGCGTAATGTGATTCTCCTAACTAACTCGAAAATCCAACACAAACATATTTTTGCAACACCTGAATGACCCTCTGAGATTAACCATCGATCTAAGATGTAAAGCAAGGATCCCGGATGATCTCCATGGAATTTGGAGATCTCCTTAATGCAGAGCTCACACAATTCTTTCACAAAGAGGTAGCTCGATGGGCATTCGGGCAAAAAATGAGCCAATTTAGTCCGCAGGTCCGCTATTAGTCTTCTTTGTAGTTTGACACTACAACCAACCTTGATCAACCGGGATATTCACACTCAGAATTAGATGAGAGACTGCAAGCCATAATAGTCAAGACTGTAGAGGATGAGGGTAATGTAGACTGGAGACATGGAGGTGTGAGATTTTGAGGTAGGCTATGTCCAAGACTTGGGACACCTAAAGAGAGAGATTAGAGGAGGCACACCACTCTAGGTACACAGTGCATCCAAGTGGCACTAAGATGTACCATGATCTCAAGAGGCAATTCTGGTGGGAAGGCATGAAACGTGATGTGGCAGAGTTTAAGTCTAGATGTGTCACTTTTCAAAAGGTTGAGCATCAGAGACAAGCTAGAACACTGTAATCATTACCTATTGCTAAGTGGAAATGGGATCATGTGACGATGGATTTCATTGTGGGTTTATCGAGGTCAAGAAAGGCCATGATATGATGTGGAATAGTGGATCGATTGACTAAATCAGCTCATTTTCTACCCATTAAAGCTACTTACTCTGAAAGAGTTGTGTAATCTCTACATCAAGGAGACCGTCCAAATCCATGGAGTGTCGGTGTCTATTGTTTTTGATGAGGATCCAAGCTTTACATCTCATTTTTGGGGTAGTTTTCATAAGGCTTTTGGTACTTTTATGAGTTTGAGTATCGTTTTTCATCCTCAGACCGATGGTCATTCTGAGGGAGTCATTCAGGTGTTGGAGTCTCTACTTCGCGCTTGCGTATTGAATTTTCAGGGTAGTTCGGAGGATCACATTCCGTTGATTGAGTTTGCAAATAATAACAGTTATCGGGCTAGCATTAGCATGGCACTTTATGATAGATCTTGTCATTCACGTATGCGTTGGGCTGAGGTCGGTGATAGCAACCTATTGGGACCAAAATTAATACAAGGGACTACAAAGAAGGTAGCCATCATTCGAGATCGACTTCGTACAACTCAGAGTCGAAAGTCTCACCTATAAAGGGAGAAATGAGATTTAGTGGAAGGAAAGGAAAGTTATCTCCTCAATTTATTGGACCTTTTGAGATCATAGAGAGGATTGGGGAAGTGGCATATAGATTGGCTTGAACTCCTAGTTTAATGGCAGTTCATAATGTTTTCCATGTTAAGAAGATGCTTGAGTGATGAGGCTCATACCATTGACTATAGCAAGGTAAAGTTATGCTCTAATGCTATGTATACTGAGACACATGTTCGCAGTGTGAATCATATGGTGAAACAGTTAAGGCGAACAAAAATACCTCTAGTGAAGGTGCAGTGGAATCATCGTGACAAAATAAAAGCTATATATAAGTTAAAGTCAGAAAAGATGGAGAAGTACCCATGCCTTTTCGAATAAGGTATGCAAATTTCGAGGATGAAATTTCTTTCTAGGAGGGTAGAATGCGATATCTTGATTTTTTTTATAAAGTTATTTAGTTAGTAAAGTGCCTAAAGTTTACTTAAATTTAAATTGAATAAATCTAATAAGAAAATAATATTAATGTTATAGAGCATTGAGAATTTAGTAGGGTCATTTTAGTAAGACTCACTTTGTAGGAGTGAAATAAATTAATTCATATAGGGATTTAACTATTAAAATAGTTAGTTGTGGTAAAAAGTGAAAATAGTGAAAGTAAAAAAATAAATAAAGATTTATGATTTTGTGGGAAAAAACATAAATTGGATAAGTGAAGGGGTATGGATGAAATAAATTGGAAATATATAAATATAAAAACCAAGACACATGTCACTCAGTAATAGCCAAGTGTCTATGCATGGTGGAATAGTGACACGTGTGGAGAAATTTTGACATGTGTACAAATATAGTAGGAAGGAAAAAGAAAAAAAAAAAAGACAACAGAAGCTCGTGAGAGAGAGAGAGAGAGAAGAAAAGAAAGATAGTATATACAAGGCAAGTTGATTTTGCCTATATTCATATATGCCATCTCTCCTGGCCCACTATTTTGCTTCTTCCAAAAGTGGGAGAAAAAGAGAAAAATAAAGATTTAGAAAATTTTGAAAAGACATCCCTTACCCACATTTTAATGTCTTAATTTATATATTTAAGGGTATAGTAGTAAAATAATCCAACCAAACAAAAGGAGAGATGAACACCGGAGATGCATCATCCATCCCTCCCCCTCTCCCTTCCATCCTTCCTACCAAACAAAGCATTAGGCATTCATGAAGTTCATTGTCACATCACGTAAGTGCCACAAACGCAACTAATCACCATAAGTAAACTTTAAGATTCATTTTGGAAGGACTTCAAGGAGCCCTCAACATCAAGAAAACTTATACCTCACAATCTCTATAATTTGTAGACTTATTATGACGATTACTCGACTAGAATATCTCATGACTCTTGGATGGACTTCCCTCGAAGCATTACAGTGTCTTCACCAAGCATTGTCACTTTTGTAGATTCACCAATCTTTTCTATAGGCTTGTTGGTTATATCTTGTGATTGACTTACATAACTATTACATTCTACAAAGATTTTATTTCTCGTCACATGGCTATTCTCCTAAGTGAACTTGGTAACTCTGTCACGTCCAAGTCCTTTATGGGATTCTTGCACTCTTCCACACCTTTGTGACCCATTTCACACCACAGACCGGTCATCTTATTTTTACAATTGTGATTGAAAATCAGAACTCTCCACTTCCTAAGTGCAGTTTTGATCTCGAATGAGACCCAACTTCTTGGACAAACACTTGTCATTTTACGAGGACCTATTCTCCTCAGATAAAACTTCTTGTCGACATCTGCATTATAAGAACCTCTTCTCTTTCGAAAAGCCTTCTTGTTAGCACCTCCTCTCACATACGCCTCATTGCAGGCACCTTTTCTCACATATACTCTACAGGTAAGATTTGTTGAAGAGTTTAAGACATTATAAAGACCTCTCTACAGACAAGATTTGGTAAAGACTTGAAGACAATTAAGAACTCCTCTTTATGGTTAACCTCGCTAAAAACTAATCACACCCTAATGTACCTTATGCATGTCTTGACTTGGGAATAAAATCTAGGAGGCCTTTACAAGCCTAGTGTATAACTATTACTCATCAACCATTAAAGGTTCCCTGAGGTGTGCACCTATCTCAATAACAAAACACCACTTCACTCATGGGAGACACATGCTAATAAGCGCAAATTGCATAAAACCCCCTTTGAGAATTAAATTTGCATTAAACCCCCCTCGAGAACGGTTTGGGCAAACCCCCCCCCCCCCCCCCCCCCCCCCGGGCGGGGAATTAACCAAGGGGAGTTACTTTAAAGGGACAATTACTAAAATATCCACCAAGTCTAGGGCGGGGTTTACGCAAATCGCCCAATTGCGTAAATTTAGCTAAAAGATTTTGTTTTTTTCTTTCTTGAATAATGAGATTTAAACTTATATTTTTTGTTACATGCATCATCATACTTTTAATTAAAAAAAGCATAAAAAATAATTAAAATAAAAGAAAAGCCTACAAAATGAGAGGAAAGTCTACTAAATTTTCTTTTGTTTACATGAAAGAAAAGTCTACTACATTAAAAAAGTAAATTATAAATGATCATGTGGCTTGTCTTGTTGAATCAAGGTAATACTTTACATCAATGATCTATTATAAAGTTTACATTCTTTTTTCAACCATAAGAACAAATGCACACATATATACATATTCACATATATATGGTACAATAAAGTTAAACTAGTGTAAAATTAATAGCTATTTTATGCTATTCAATTACTTTTTTGTAATTAAGATTCATTTTTGTTGATCTAATTGTTTGATCAAATGTCCATCACATATACATCTATATACGGAAAAAAAAACAGTATACATGTATTAAATAAAAAATACAGTATAAATAATATAATAATAATGATATACCAAAGGGCTTGTAGCCCAACGGTATAACTTCCCATCTTCAAAGAAGAGGGAAGGGGTTCAAGCCCTAGTGTGGGCAAAAAGGTGTGTGAGTCCCCCAACTAGGAAAAAATATATATAATAATGATATATATAATATATAATGAGTAAACAAAATGCAAAAATGTAACCCCCCTTGACTTGGTGGGTTTAGTAATTATCCTTTTAAAGTAACCCCCTCGGTTTATTGGAGGGGTTTTTTTGCCAAAAAAAATCTCAAGGGGGGTTTAATGCAAATCGTTAATTCTCAAGGGTTTTTTTTTTTTTTTTTTTGCAATTCTCCCTACTATTAATGACCAAGAAGGGTTATCTGAAGAGGCTGGACATTTCGATATTTATATTATCACGTTAAATGATCCCCAAGCCACATTATTATAGCCTTAAATAGCCATCCCACCTTGCCATGTAACCAACAAACCACATTAACTGACTACATAACTGACATGATAACTTCTACTACCCATGCCCATTCACGTGGCCTTGTCTCATTAAGACGTGAGGAGAACACATGTTGCCAAACCTACTTTGCCACATAAGATTAGGCATTATGTTGCAATAATCGCAAAATATAAATAGACCACACTGCATTTAAGATGAAATGTCCAACTAACACTCGTCTAGGCATTAGAGTATCCTAAACCAAGCCTTACCGCCTAGATCAGACTTCATACCTCACACATGTTAACACCTTAACCTCGAGGAGTAAGTGGTCATCAATAAATCATTAGGCAACCTAGAAGTTTATCAAGCCCAATCCATTTAGGACTTTCATCCTATCATATGTAGTACATGAACTTCACAATCATCAACAAGAACCCATATATATCATTAGGCAAGCATGAAATTTGACCAACCCAATAAATTAGCATCTAACTTGTCTTTTGTTTTTTTTCTGTTGCAAAAAGAAAAGAAAAAGAAAAAGAAAAAAATAAAGGCAAAAGCAGAGACCCAACATTCCAAATGATACAACTAAACTCTAATCATGTTAACACCTTAACCTCGAGGAGTAAGTGGTCATCAATAAATCATTAGGCAACCTAGAAGTTTATCAAGCCCAATCCATTTAGGACTTTCATCCTATCATATGTAGTACATGAAGTCATGAACTTCACAATCATCAACAAGAACCCATATATATCATTAGGCAAGCATGAAATTTGACCAACCCAATAAATTAGCATCTAACTTGTCTTTTGTTTTTTTTCTGTTGCAAAAAGAAAAGAAAAAGAAAAAGAAAAAAATAAAGGCAAAAGCAGAGACCCAACATTCCAAATGATACAACTAAACTCTAATCAAATTTTAGAGAATTTGATTATGGTTGGCAGGCATGAGAGATTTAGTGTCACTATCTGCAAGTTATGGGTTTAATTCATCTGAAGCACCAAAATTATGTAGGCCTAAAAATGGCGCCCTTTATAATATAAAAATACTTTTGACGAGGATCACTAAGAATTTTTTAGTAAACGAGTAGTTGGTATAAAAATAACTAACCTAGTGAAAATATTTTAATTAAATCGTTGAAAATGAAAAAGCAAATTTTTTTTTTACAAGTACAAGAAAAAAAGCAAATGGATGAGATGTTTTACGAAACGTAAGAGGTTAAAACCACAAGGTGGGGACCTTGATTGTGCAAGTGGAGATTTGAATAGTGCCCAGCAGGTAGGGGGCTTCATCATCAAATTGGACACTAGATTTGTAAAAAACATTGGAATTGAGTCCAAGTTAGATCCTTACTTGGCCAATAATATCGGTCTGCAAAAATTTGCAATCAATATTGAGTACAGGTATGACATTTTGATAGCATTGTGTCTTTGAAGCATCACAAGCATGGTTTAAACCTAGATTCCCATCCCCCAAGAAAAATAATATATGTGCTAAATACAAGAAAATTTTACATAACTTGATCATTTGGATTGAAAAAATTTATCACTAGCGAGACCTAGCACTTAGTGGTAATCACATGACATGAGGCTTCAAAATTTTTACACATTCCTTTCCCTATCACCAACTCACTGATAAATAGGATATTCATATTTGTGCTGGAATATTCATACGACCCACTAAGACTAACATATCTACAACTATATCCCCGAGCGGCAGTCAAACGGGGTCGTGAGCGATAAGCCAGTGGAACAAGGTCACTTTAGCTTGTTTCATAGTCAATTCAATAGATCGCTTCTTTTTTTCATAACTCTATAACTTGACTTGTGTGATACCAGTTGGAAAGCACCTATACTATTCCCTTATCCTACAAATATGGTAGGATGGATTAAGGCCCAATAAAATCTAGAACTACATTCATGTTTAAGAATTTTGGCCACCAAACAAACAAATTGAGACTCTCAAGCATCAAGGCAACTGTTGATCTAGTAAAAACACTACAGACCATGTAGTGACACGTTGTAGTTCAGGTATTATAAGCACTTACAGCTTTGCGCAGTTTCTTAATCAGAGCCATTGGCTTCCTCTTCAAACCTCGTTGAAACCTAAGATCAAATTGATAAAAAAAATGCTATTTACTAAATGATTATAACAGTAACTAGTATATCTTCAATACAAGATATATATGCATAATGATATAGTATAAGTGTATAACCTTCGGCGAGCACGAGCGGTAAAGAGCTTGACGAGTTCATCGGTGGACATGTCCAATAGAGCGTCCAAATCGACGCCTCTAAAACTGAACTTCTTGAACGTTCTCTTCTTTGGTACTCCTGGAGCAACATCTGTTTCCACATCCGCCTGATTCATATCATGAGAAAATGTCAAAATTTCAGACAAAATTATAAGAGCATAGAGTGTGACAAGTGAATGAAACTCGAATTGTGAGGTCGAAGAAACGGATTCGAGGTCTCACCATGGTTGATGATGATTGAGAGAACTAGAACCCTACTAGTCGGCTGTTCTTCCTCTGTGATGACTGGCTAGGGTTTGGAAATTATACACGCGTATTTATCTATTTATAGCACGGAGCATATATGCAGCGCGTGTGGTAACTAGAACTACAAAAGTCTAGAAGTAGCGGTTGAAATATATATTTAATTTTCTAATGTTGCGTTGGCTACGCGAGATACGCGAGAATAAAATAGAATAATTATTCTCATTTGATTAAAAATATAAAATTAGATAAGAATGAAATAAATTTTAAATTAAATTCTTTAAAATATTTTTTCTAATAACAAATAAATTAAATCAACAAATATTTGATGGGGAAAGAATGTGACAATATGGAGGTGCTGGTGGTGGAGGTGTTGGCGACAATGTGACAGTGGAGATGATGGGGCGTGACAATGGAGGTGGTGGAGGAAGGTGGCAGTAGTGTGGTAGGAGTGGTGGTAGCAATGTTGAGGTGGTGGTGATTCAATGTGAAGGCGGCGGTGGTGAATGTGGGGGTGGTGGTGGTAGTGGTGGTAGAGTCGATGTGATGGTGGAAATAGTGAATGTGAATGATTTTTTTTTTGATAATATGATTTTTTTTTAATCTTACTGGGCCGTTCCATAAGTCTAACCATGGAATGAATTTTCATTCCAAAAGAATGATCATTCTCACTTTAAAATTTATATCCAACAAAAGAATTGTTGAATGGACATTTCATTTCTGCATACCAAACACTGCATAAAAGTAATGGCATTGCTACCATACAGTAAAAATTTCATTCCAAAATTTATTTATGCAGATCACACCAACTTTAATATTTTCTTTCTTTCGACTATTTTTTTTTTTAAAGTTAAAATAAGTATATATATATGAGTGTGTAATACCATTGGGCCATCAAGCCAGACACTTAGCTACCTGGACCAGGCAACCCGTTACAAGAAGCCCATTAGTTAGTATCCATACATGACCATTATAACAGAAACAAAGTCCAAATGTTACAAATGTTTGAAATGTCATGTGCCTCATCCTTTTCATCTTCTACATCTCCGGAGCTCTGTATCTCACATCAGTATCCAAGTAATACAAGTGCCACAAATGGTTATGGAGTAATCATGATCAGGAGGTCAAGGTGGTGGGCGGTCCAGTGGAGGGAGGAAATTCCAGTCCATTGGTGAGATAGAAGCTTCGAATCTCCTTTGAAGAGCTTTGCATTGATGTCCAACAAAAAATTTCGAAGCACTTTTCTTTGGGATGGGACTTGATTTTTGAAGACTTCAAGATCCTTACATGCCATATATCGCAGGTACATGCCGACAGTGTCACGCCCCAAAATCATAAGGCGTGATTTAAGTGACTTATAAAAGAAAAATGGGACATCAGCCCACTTCCATGCTATCTGCCCACTAGGCGTTCAAAAATTCATAAAAAATTCAATATACATCGGATTGATGCAAATTAAAATTTTTTGAAAACTAGACTCAAAATATTTCAAATATGAGCCACTCCAAGTAGCATAAAGTTTTTCAATCAAATCAGTTTACTAGGCAAAGGAATTGAAAAGAACTTGAACTAAAAATTGACACATCAACGGAATTTGGCCGTTCAGAAAATTTAGAGCAACAAAAAAATTATGAGGCTTAGATTTTTAGAAAGTAGACACATGGAGCTACTGATCTGAAAATTTTCATAATTTCTTGGTGTCAAAAAGTTAGTTGGAAACATATTTTCAAAAATTCATTTGCAGCCATTGAGAAAACCTGTAACAGATTTAAAAAAAAAAAAAACTAAGTGTCCAAATAACATGAAATTTTTTCAAAAAATAACTAGACATGTGGCTACATGTGGTAAATTTTTTGAACCATTTAGAGAATACAAGGACTACAAACAGGGAGTTTAAATTCACTCATATAGCATAGAAAAGTTTCCAGCAACATCAACTTTTAGACAACTTGAAAAGAAGTTTAAGTACATTCCAAGAACTAAACATGTATTTCAACAACCTGCTACTAACTGACAATTCAACCAAAGTTTTTGAACAACATCATTCATGGTATAATGAACTACTATTCCAAAATATATTGAATGATGTCAACCTAAAAATAGATGCAACATAAAATTATAAGATTTTATTAAACATAGCATTGTTCATGATACAAACATAACATTTCTTCAACTTTCTTTCATCTGAAAATTCACAAGGATTAGTTATCAACCTCACGCAAATAAGATCATACCACTAATTACAAAGAGATTAATATAACAACAGTTTGCATCTATGAATGTCCTAATTACAGTTTCAGCCAAACAAGACATTTCCAAAGGCCTAACTACAGAGTTTGGGATTCATTCTTTACTAAAGTCAGTCTTGATCCCATAGCATACAAAAATAAGAGATTTACATTGTTACACAAAAGAAAAAAAAAATTAGTGCAGCACCCCTCTTCTTAAGTTCATGCTTTAAACAGAAATTACTTAGCAACATGCTAAGCAAAAAGTATAGCAATTTTAACATCTTCAAGTATCAACACAACATGCTGAATTCCACCAAAAAGAGAGTTCCATCAACAAAACTAAGTTCTTCACAGAGCACCAACTTGGTCACCACCATAAGTTTCAACACTTGAAATTGTTAAGGAATCACATGACGCCTAGTAGAAAAACCTAGCAAATACCACATTGAGGTTTGAAACACATTGAGATCAACAAACCTCTAAATAACACAACTCATTTTAAAGGAATTTTAAAGACTAGAAGTTAGAATAATCTTTAACATAATTGTTAAACAAAAACATAACTTCAAACTTGACCAAACTCAGTTCATCTTATGTCCCATATAATTCTTTATCGGTGAATGCATATTGTCAAACACTTGGTGTTCCTCTGAGCGTTAATCACGCGGTCTCACCCCTTTCGCACCACCATAACCCCCTCTCAGTACCCAAATAAGGGTCTACCGCTGCAGATTTAGGGATTTCTACCCATGGGTAACTCGTACCTAACTATCTCCATAAGGTTTCACCCAAAAGATCTCAGTCCTATCAATTTTGACTCAATGCATCCATCGATCACCATTACATCTCAATTCAAAATAGTTTCAGCAAAATCATAGTTTCATCATCTCAGAAAATTCAATTCTATTTACAAATTTGTCAAAACAGTAGCTTGTGCATTCCAACCCAATTACATTACAAGAAATGTAACACTTCTTGTAAATATATATATATATATATAGGGTAAATTACTCTGACCTCCCCTAAAGTTTGTTTTAATTACCTTCAGATTAAACTTTTAAAAAAATAACTCTCACACCCCTGCCAGAGTTAAGAGACATCAAAATAGTTAACAGCAATAAGTAGATTTACCAAACTATCCCCAATTTTTAGTATATCATTTGGATACTTTCATGCTATCATCATTGCTGATGTTAGCATAATATATTGATTTTACTGATTTACCCTCACTCATGTTCTCCATCTTGCTCTCCCACCGTCAACATAACACCTTTTTTCCTCCTCTTTCTCTATTTTTTGATTCTCTTAGACAGCTAAAAACCTCATTGCCCACACCCCACTCGACACAAAATCAACGCGTTGCTGATGCCTAAACATCTTCAATTGCATATCTGTCAAAACCCACCTTTAAAATCCAAAAACCCTTGCCTCCACTGCCCGATTCGTCCTCCCCCATCAGTTACTTTTTCTCTTTTCTCCATCACCACCACCACTATGTTTGTCGTCGGCCACCAATTCCTTTGAGAAATCACCCATCACTGAACCTTAACTCCAAACTCAAATCCTTGAACACACACACACACACACACATACATATTTATATATTATGTGTGTATATATACACGGGTGAACTAATCCAATCACATTGATATAGATAAATAATGAAATTGGGTGGTAATGAGAGGAAGCATACAATAGAGTGGAATATCTAATGGAACCATTAAGGTGAGTGTTACCAATCCATATATGTCTTCCCATGTTTCTGCTATTTTTTCTTCATAAATTTGCTTAATAGTCAACACTGATAACTGTTGAGATACTATATGTATACTTTCTCCCACCAGTATGATTGTTGCCGGCTACCAATTCCTTTGAGAAATCACCCACATCATTGAACCCTAACTCCAAACTCAAATCCTTAAACATATATATATTGTATGTAGATACTGTGATGTTGGTTATTGGAAAAAAAAAAAGTAAACAGAGAAAGAGATCTATGGATCGATTATGCTCTATATTGTGCGAGGGTATTTTTGGTATTTCAGAAAAATTAACTAACGGCATTGATAGTGCTTTAACGGGTTTGGGGTTGAGTGTAATTTTAATATACTTTAAGGGAGCTTGTCCAATTTTTTTTAAAACTTTCATCCAAGAGTAATAAGTTCAAACCTCAGGGGAGGTCAAGGTAATTATATCCAGCATTCAAAGCTGCTAATCAAAATCACATTTTAAAAACATAAATTTCTATTTTCATATAAGGAGCATGCAAAACAGTTTTAAATTAAATCAGGCTTAAACAACATTTTAGCAAACCTGGACATCACATAAATTAGAGAGTTTGAAGCAGTTAAAAGGAAAATAAACCATTTTCACAAATATAAAATAATAATAATAAAAAACACCTAAAGTAGTAAAAGTCAGAATTTCTTACCAATTTCGTAACTATTGTAATGATCCTAATGATTTTTGTTCTTTGTCTCATCTTCTTCCTCTCTTCTTTCTTCTTCTCCAGCTTTGTGCCCAATTTTCTCTCTATATCTCACTGCCAACTCTCTCTTTCTCTTTTGTCTTTTTTTTTCGTTCCTTTTCTTGTTCTAGTTTTATTTTGTATGCTCACAAGTGTAAAAAACATATACAGGTGTAAATAAATTCTCATTTACCCCAAACTCTCTATATTCTTAATTCTCCTCCTCCACTAACAAACTAATTATGTCTTAGCTTGGCAACTAAGTTTCCTATATTTCATGCAATTACCAAATGTTACCAACTAAATTAAAAGATGAAAGTTGAGTTAATTATCAATCAATCCACCAAGTCAAAATTAAATTTTCTAAATAAAATATAGGTTATCACATTCTTTTCCCTTTACATAAATTTCCTCCTCGAAATTTAGGCCCCGTTTGGCAACCATTTATGTTTGATGTTTATTGTTTATATAAACAAATTTGAATGAAAAGCATATTTGTTATAGTTGTTTTGTTTATAAATAACTTAAACATTCATGAACAACTACTGCACCAACATGCCAAATTTCTAAACACCATAATGGTGTTTATTTGTTTATGTTTAAAGAATGACTGTAGCGGATGCAGGAGAGGTTATACTGTAGTGCTAAAAAAGGTTATACTATAGCGCTAAAAAAAAACCTGTAGCTTCTTTTTGCCAAACGCCAGCCACAAACCCTAACACACATCGTTCATTTGAAACCCTCACCACCAGCGAGGAGCATCTGTCGCTAATCTCGTCCATTCTCTCTCCTCCCACCTGAACTCTCCAGGTATTTCTCTCACTATCTCGTTTCTCATACTCTCTCTACTTTACTAGAGTTGTTGATATTTTCAAATCTACATTATCATCTTCAAGATGTTTTCCCGTTTCTTACTTTTTTTTCTCTCTCTAGTTTTTCCCCTCTGTTCATCTAGATCTACTGGATTTTATGTAATATGATTTCAAAAATATGTTCCTCTGTTTTCACTTTTTGTTCTTGTTTTCAGTTTTTCCAATACCTCTCACTTTTCTTGTGTCACACCCCCAAGTTGAGGTCGGGGTATTCTTGACCTTTCACTTAACCTGTGGTTGACTTAATATCCCCACTTACCATAGGATTACCAATAACCTGGCACCACCTGTTCTCACATTGTTATAGTATAAAAGAGACCTCTACCATAAACATTAATTCATAATGCGTAACCAACTAATATCCAGAAAATTAAATGTAACCAGAACAAAGTTCCATCAAAACAATCCTCACATGGAATTCTCCTCATTTATGCTATAGATGCTGATTTCATACACCTGAAATGTGGGAGAAAAATAAGCGGTGAGCTTTAAATCCCAGTAAGTAATGTTCTAACTAATCGACAATAACCATTATACTTTAGTAGCTAGTACATTGTATTAATTAATATAACTAATCGTTCAGTGCATTAACTTATGATGAAGAGAGTATTATTAACATCTTTTAATACTTGACAAAAAAACTAACAGGTTATTCAAGTTCCATCTCTTGCCCCAACTCAACCATTTAATCGAATCCACGTTCATTTAATCAATCTATATTCATGACATACCCTTCACAAGTGACCACTATATACAATATATCCTGCATTGTGAAGAAACAACAATACCACTCATGCTCTAATAGAGATATAACAAGTATGAAACTATTCAGATCATAAAATAAATGATGTGGAGGGACGCAAACACACTCCAAATCGAAAGAACACACACACCACACAACACGCGTAGAATGGAGGGACACACACTCCCCATCGGAGGGACCCGTACTCCATTGTGATAATACTTAATGTGGAGGGACACACACTCTGTGCTAGAGGGACCCGCAACTCCACGATGGAGGGACATATACACATTCCATAAAAATACGAATCATGTGGAGGGACACACACTCTGTACCAGAAGGACCTGCAACTCCACGCTTGAGGGACATATACACACTCCAATAATTTCAACCACCACTATCAGCCACACACTCACACTCACACCCACACACACACATACACACACACTCCTATGCACGCGTGTCCTAAACCTATTTTAAATTCTAATTTTAATTTATAAACCTAATCTAGAGAGAGTATTGTACCTAAAAATGTGTCATCCTATCTATCTTAGTTACTGGTAAAATTTCAGAACCTAATTGTTCATGGATAGTTCGTACTCTCGGTTTTAGTGCATAAAAGCCTAATTTTCTAACTAGATAAAATAACTAATGTGACTAAATCTACTCCAAACCAAACATATTCTGCTCTAAAAAGACTAATTTGATTTTTCTAGAATTTTTTTAGCATTTTTTGGTATTTTTAAAGCATTTTTTTTCTTCTAATTTTCCACATTTTTAATCATTTTAAAAATATAAAAAAATATTTTTATATTCCGAGTGGGTCTAAGACTGGGCTCAGAGGTTGGGCTCGGTGAGTGGGACTGAACCAGCCTTTTTTTGGTCCTGGACGGTCGTCGGAACATAGCCCACGCGCCTCACGCACCGGTAGCGCGCGTGGGCTTTGTGGCACTATTCATCATCTTCCCCCTTCACTTACCAAAACTACTCCTCGCGTCGACCACCTTTTCTGATGCTATTATCAGTCATTACCTTTCCCTAATCAACCCAAAAATTCATCAAAACACTTTCCCCACTGATTTATAGTTTGAATTTAAAAGTCCCAAAGTTTAATTTCTCGGTTTGTGTACATGCCAATCACCTCCATACCTCCTGTTCTACTAATCACATTCCTATAACTATTGATTCAATAAAATACAAAAAACAAAGCACTCATTCTTTTCAAACAGCATACATACACTCACACACACACACACACACATATATATATACACATATACATATATAGATTTAAACCCACACAAGTCTACTGCAACCCATAAGCCATTACTTCTTCAACCTACACCATTTTTTTTAATTCAACCACACAGTCGCACCAAGCGTTCAACAAACATTAGAACTCTTTAAATTAAACAATTAATTTATTACCCATAATTTCTATTTTTGATCCACTAGATCTCAACTAAAGGCATCCACTGCCGTGCATACACTAATATACACAGATACAGTTATATATATATATATATATATATATATATATATATATATATATATATATATATATACTCTTCAAGCCAAACCCACATATTAGCATATATCATTCTTCCTCGTTGTAGCAAAACCCATCAAGCATAGATCCATACAAGGTCATACACAGTGTACGAAAATCATTTTTTTTAAAAACTAATTTAAATTATAAATATTGCAAGCATACCAACCATTGTGGGGAAGAGAGAATAAAACTTACTGCTGAGAGATGATTAATTTCCCTCGTTGTCTCCCGTTATTCTTCTCTTTCTTCCTCCTTCGCTCTTTCTTCCTCCTTAATCTGAGACTGTTAACGCATAAACCCTAATTACCACCTTATTATTTTTATATAATATCCCTCACCCAACCACTATTTGGTGACCAACATCAGAACAACTTATTCTATTATAGAATAAGTTATCCTTAAATTAAAAATCACATAAAATTATTTTAAGAAGGGTTTTTACCATGCAACCCTTATATGAGAATTTTATTTTCATAATTAAAAATTTGGGTCATTACATCTTGATTATTAGCTTTGTGTAGTTTCTTAAGGAGGTCAAAATCAAACTGTAACCTGTTCAGTTGCTATTATAATTTGGACTAGGAAACTATATTATACAAATTTGTTAATATACAAAAGCTTCCCTCTAAGATATTGATATGACGCTTTGTAGAATAAAAGTCATTGACCCTTAAAACAAATTTTTTTTGTTCTTAATGAGAAAATGACCTCAAAGGGAAATGTGATAAGTCTCATTGACCCTTAAGAGAAATGTGTTTTTGTTCTTAAAGAGAAAATGACCCCAAAAAGATATGTTTTGATATAAAGAACTATATAATTCAATTGATTAATAAACAAATGTTATGTCTGAATTATTGAAAGGAAGAAATGGAAAATAAAACATTGACATAAAAACATAGAATGTATAATTATATATATAAAACAAAATTTTCGAAGTCTGTAGACATCCTGTTTATCTGCTTCAGTATTATCTATTTAGTCTTGATTTCCTGCTTAAATTAACTTACAGTTCATATCATTGCCTTAACTTTAAATGCAAATATTATAATATGGTTTGGCATAAAATTGTTGGTATTAACTAAAGATATTCATTTTATTTTAATTTGGCCATTAGCATCATTTTCTCTCTCTGACATAAGTATTGTTTCCACTTCAATCTGATTTGAGGATTGTTTATTTTTCTGACAAACAAAGTTTCATCTTTGACGAGACAATTGCAACTATCTCTTATGCACGTGCATCCACAAGAGTTCCTTCTTGTCATGAGACTGAAAAAGAGAAAGAACATGTTCGTCCAAGTAACAATTTGGATGATGACGAGGGGGAGGGGGAGGGGGAGGGGGAGGGGGAGGGGGAGGTCGACAATGAAGTCGATCTCTAAGAATAACTCGTAGGAACAAAAAAAAGAGTTTCATGGTTAACATGTCATCAGCTTTGAAAAAATTGTCTGATAGTAACATAAGGAAAGCTAATGCGTATGAGAAAAAAGTTGTGGCATATGAGAAGGCACTATGTACTCCATCTCCTCCTGTTAGGTCTACTCTTGTAGGGTTAAGTGCTGATAGTGAGTGTGGTCAAGGGACCGCACCTAAAGCTGATGTTGACATGATGTTTAAATGCATGCAGGCCATGGACTCTTTTGATGGGATTGATCACCTACAGTACTCCAAGGCAATTACACATATCATCAACATTATATTATGGAGGAATATGTTCCTTAAATTGAGTGACGATAGGAATAAGGGTTGGATAAACACTCTATGAACTTTGTATGTTGAACAATATTTTATTTCTATTTTAAGTTTGTAATCTCTTAAATAATATTTTAACTCTACGTAGGTGGACATGTATGGATGTTTTGTATACTATGTATTGATGTTTTTCATTTGTAGACATGTTATATGCTATTATTATGTTATCATTTTGATTTTATTTGCGTGTCATTACTTATATGTTTGTAATTATGAAATAATTGTAATTATACCAAGTACTTGATATGGATCCTAGAAGGATTTCTTTTGATGATGATGACAATGAGGATGATGATGAGGAGCAATTGCCTCTTCTTACCATTGTGAATGAGTATGCGAACAAATTTGTATTTAAGAGCCCGTGTAGGAATTCACGTTTAACTGGTAATAATTTTGTACTAGAGGTATTATATAGTGACTCAACAAGATGTTTTGATTTGTTCCGAATGGAACAACATGTCTTTATGAATTTCTGTAATGAGCTAAAAAATTTAGGGTTAAAGGAAAAAAAGGTATGTAGGGGTACAAGAGCAAGTTGGAATGTTCTTACTAACTATCGGTCACAATGCAAGAAATCGGTTTATTTCTAACAGATATCAATACTTTGAACAGACAGTGTCCAAATACTTTTATCATGTTCTAAAAGTGATTCTTTTATTGGTGAATCAGGTTATAAGTCCGCTAAATTTCAATGTTGTTCCTCCAAAAATTCTATATAATCCTAAACACTATCCTTTTTTCAAGTGCATTTCATTGCAATCTATAATAATTTTTGTGAATAATTATATGCATCTTATTCATTTACATGTTAACTAACAATTTTATTATAGGATTGCATTAGAGCTATAGATGGAACCCATGTGAGTGTTGTTGTTCCATAATCTGATCAGGTTCCTTATCGTAGGAGAAAATCAGACACGACACAAAATGTGTTGGCAGCATGTTCTTTCGACATGCAGTTCACTTTTGTGATAGTGGGTTGGGAAGGAAGTGTTCAAGACTTATATGTCTTAATGCAATGTCTCAGTAAGGCTAAAAATTAATTTTCATTACTACTAGAAGGTAATTGAAATATCATTAACAGTTTAAGTAGGGACAATATTAGACTTTTAAGTCATTTTATTGTTCTTTGGATGCAAATAAGTATTTACTTAGTTGACTCTAGTTACAGTAACATCCCGGGGTTCCTAGCACCATATCGCGATGAGAGATACCATTTGCAAGAGTACATGAGAAGTCGTAGAGGACCGGTGCATCATGAGAAACTTTATAACTTAAACATTCATCTATTCGGAATGTTATTGAGCATTGTTTTGGTGTTTTAAAGGCAAGATTTCCTATATTGAGGTTAATGGCACCGTATAACATAGATGTGCAAGCAGATATTGTGATTGCATGTTATGCAATTCACAATTTTATTAGGATAGAAGCATGTTTAGACACTCTGTTTACACAATATAGAAATGAAAACTGAAAATGTGGGGGCCAGTACTTCTTAGGCTGCCCCTATTGAAGTCAATGTCAATCAAAGTGAACTTCAGCAAATGAGTGAATTTCATGATATAATTGCTAATGAAATATGAATGACCATGTAACACGTTATTGAAAATGTTGTTCTAAATCTCATTATGATCTGTTGGTAGTGACATGATTTTTGGTGCATAACAGATTAGTAGTGAATTTTATTTTGTAGTATAGCACCTTGATGGTGGTATATATTTTGCAAATGCTATAATTTTGGTGAATGAACATACAAATTGTGTCTTTTGGTTAATTGAATATATTTTGGATCAGTTTTTTTTTTTTTTTGTTGTGAAAATGAGTTTTTGTTTAAGCATTACTATTTCTACATGTCTTTGTGACATATTTTATTTTCTATACCATAAGGTGGTCTGAAACAACTGGTTCTCAAATTAGTTCTTGGCAGGTCTTATGAAGTTCATAGCTGTTACTTGCTCGCTTCACAATATATTGTTCCTTTAATTTTAAAATTGTATATGAAAAAAATGTGCCCATAGGAATTTTGAAATTGTATATGAAAATTTTGAACCTTGTATATGAAAAACAGGTGCCCATAAGTCAATTTTGAACTATTATTATTATTTATTTTTTCAATCAGTAGAGCTTCTTAGCTTCTAGATACACACTCTATATCTCTCTCACAGTTGAAATATAAGAAACGTAGCGGTCAATTCACATGTAAATGATAGAAAAATAAGGGTGTAATATGAGTGCATCTCAGAACTTTAAAGTTGGAAACCTATTAAAACTTGTATGTTTGTTGTATAAAGGCAAGTCTTATTGGCAAATAATGACAAAAATGTGCCCATAGGAATTTTTAAATTGTATATGAAAATTTTAAACTATGTATATGAAAATAGGTGCCCATTTTAACATTGAAATGGTCAATTTTGAACCATTATTATTATTTATTTTTTCAATCAGTAGAGCTTCTTAGCTTCCAGATACACATACTGTATATCTCTCTCAGTTGAAATATAAGAAGTGTAGTAGTCAATTCACATGTAAATGATAAGAAAATAAGGGTCCAATATGAGTGCATCTCATAACTTTAAAGTTAGAAACCTGTTAAAACTTGTATGTTTGTTGCATAAAGGCAAACATTGATAATAACCATCTTATTGGCAAATAATGACAATTTTATTTATTTATTTATAGAGAATTACATTTCTTTATATTGGTAATTGTAATAATCAGCTTATTGGCAAATAATGACCATCATTTTTTACTTTACTATGTTGATTTAAAAAAAAAAATAGTTTAAGGTTACAAACATGTTTTTATGTGTATGATTTTTAAAACAAGTCGAACGTTTTTACGATATCAAACAATGATGTTGTTTATGGATAAACATAATCGTAACATAAACACTGTTTATATAAACACTTAAATAATAAACAATAAACATAAACGGTTACCAAATGGGTCCTTAGAAAACAAACTTGGATCGTTGAAAAGATGAAAAAATTTAACTTGCATTTCAGACTCTAATTCCTAAGTCGTCTCCTCTAGCCCGTGGTGTCGTCATAATACTTTTACTAGCGGAATGGTTTTATTGTGTAAAACCTTTTTTTTTTTCGATCTAACACTTGAATATGCTATTCAAAGTAGGTGACGTCCTCTCGTTAATGTAGAGCGTGCCACTCTAGGAGGTGAGACGAATCCGGTTGATATTTTTGAAGTATTGAGACGTGAAATACATCATGCACGTGACTTAGCTGAGATGGCAATATTATTCGGTATGCTTGCTCACCCACATGTTGAAGGATTTCAAAAAGGCCAATAAATCTTGGAGCTAGTTTCCCTTTCTTTCCGAATCTGAAAATTCCTTTTTGTAGTGCGACTTTAAAGAAAACAAAGTCTTTAACTTCAAATTCTAGTGGTCTTCTCCTTTTGTCAGCATAGCTCTTTTGTCGGCTTTGGGCTATTCGTAACCTTTCCCGAATGATCTTAATTTTTTTGGTAGTTTGTTGCATTAGTTCTAGTCCAACTAATACCATTTCCTTCTTTTCAGCCCAATATAAAGGTGATCGACACGGCCTTCCGTAAAGTGTTTCGTATGGAGCCCTTTCGATGCTTGATTGATAGCTATTGTTGTAAGCAAATTTCACTAACGGTAGATGCTCACTTTAACTGTCCTTGAAGTCTATTGCACACTCTCTTAACATATCTTCTAATATTTGAATGACTTTTTTTCGACTGCCTATCGATTTGTGGATGAAATACCGTGCTGAGATTCAACTTCGTTCCCATGGCTTGTAGTAATCCTTGCCAAAATTTGGATGTGAAATGAAGGTCTCTGTTGGATATGATATGTTACCTAAGAATTGTCCCTAGAGAGGGGGGTGGGGGGGGGGGGTGAATAGGGACAATAGGCAAATGATAAAACTTTTTCGGTTTAGCTCATTTTGACAAAAGTATGCTTGTTTGGACTTTTGTCAAATACTTAGTGAACTTATGTATTCAACAAGTGAGAATAAGAATGCTCTATTTATTATGTATTTAAATGATCTAGTAAATACAATAAATGAAGTGTTTATGTAAATATAAGATATCATCCTTGTAGTGTGTGAAAATGTTGATTGCGTATTTTATCAAACACATGATATGCAAATTGATTGGTAAAAAGATAATCAAATAAATATTTAATCAATCAACAAGTTAATCAATTCCACAACTTAACCAATATACTCCAAACATTAATTTCATCCCCCTCATATGAATTGAAACATATAAACTTATAGCATTCATATATAAAATATGTGAAATTTAAACAAATGAAATACTATCAAATAAAAAGAGTTTAAAGATAGAGAAATGCAAACTAAGTGACACCATGATTTTTAAATAGTTCGGCCCCTCTTGCCTACGTCCATGCCTCAAGAGCACGTCTTGAGGTTTCCACTATCAAGTTTCCCTTAAGAGTGAAAAGCTAACATTTATAATTGCCAAGTGCTACACTTGGACTTCTTTGCTTCGTGAACACCTCACTGAGACTTCCTTGTCAAGCTCATGACTTGGACTTCCTTGCTCAGTGAAAATCTCACCAAGACTTCTTTGCTAAGCTCATGACTTAGGCTCCTTTGCCAAGTACACCACTTGGTCTTCCTCTCAAATAGGATGAATAAGAGTTAGGTACAATAGAGTGTCTCTCAAATAGATAAGATATACAAATTCGAAACTCTCTCAAATCTAAAGTTACAATTGATGAATCAATAAAAAAGCTTAACTCCAGATGAAAATGGAAGATGAATAATAGATATGCATTATAAGTTCACTCTTCCTTCTTTCTTACAATAAAGTGTCTACCAATAGATATGAAAATAATGCTTCATGGTAGAACTATTCATAAGATGTATAGATTAAATGCACAAGGTGAGTTTCTCTCTTGCTCTCTATTCTCTCGACTCTCTTTTCTATAGAAATCCCAAATACAAATGGGTATATATAGGGTCTCAAGTGAATATAGACATTTGGGGTCCAAAACTAGCTGTTATTTTGAATCTAGGAAAAAGTAGTCGACTTTTTGTCTAAAGCAGTCGACCTTATTTGGTCCTCAAAGAGTTATATTCATACTGCCAGAAAGAGTTAACTTCTTGAATCAATAAGTCGACTATTTCATCAAATTTCATAAACTAAAGTAGAAAGAGAGACAACTATATAAAATGGGACAGTCTTCTATCTTAGTGCTCTAGAAATGTCAATTTCATAAAATTTCATAAACTAAAATTGAAAGACAGTCGACTATATGAATTGAGACAGTAATCTATAGTGTTCTAGAAATGCCATTATCTTAAAATTTCATAAACTAAAATAGATAGACAGTCGACTATATAAATTAAGACAGTATTCTATCTTAGTGCTCTAAAAATGCCAATTTTATACTACCAGAAAGAGTCGACTTTTCAACCTGAATAAGTCGACTGTTTTTAATACTCATTTAAAAGTCAACTTAGTAAAGGCATGCATGAGCTTAAAAACTTAAGGATTGATGAAAAAAGACTTTATAAGGATCAAGTCCTATTCTAAAAGCCACGGATATTTAAAAATATGATGCATGTGGTTTTAGATTCAATTTTAGACATTAAGTTGAGTTCTTTGAATATTTGAACCTCCTCAAAATTAACTATGAGTTTATGAAATAAATCAATTTGATCCAAGGTCTTCGACTTCACTAAATGTGAATATTATGAATTAAAGACATTCTCAATTAAAAATCATCTCAATATTACCTAAGGCTTTTTATGATTTAAATATATAAGTTCAAAGCCTTATTTTTATAATTCTTAGACACTATTCCAAACGATATGATTGAGAGACATGGTTCTAGTAATGACTTAATAGTTAAGTTTTTCCAAAGCTTATAAAAGTTTGAACTAACTTAACCTTAGTAAATGTCTCATGATATTATAAATGAAAATCCTGGCCTATTACTTATGATCTAAGGACCTATGAATAATGTAAATGATATGCATTGTCCTAGAGCTTTCATGTGAGTACATCAAAGTAACTTTACAAAAATTACATATACACTCATCAAAACTAAACTATCCAATCTTCAATGTCTTCATATACATCGGGTGAAGTCTTCTTTCTTTTGATTTTATTACCTTCATCCTTTTGCAATGTCTTTAATATGCACTTTTGGACATAGATGGGTGTGATCAGTGTGAGCTTTGACTACCTTTGCAAGTTGCCATTGATCCTCTTATCTAACTTTGAGTATTGTTAGAATGTAACCTATTTAAGCACAAACTCAAGTAGACATTAAATTCTATACTTACAATGTTTTGATATCTTCAAAATAACTAAGATAACCTTCGTTGGAAACCTGGGTTCAATACGATGGACAAATGAATGCCATGGAGACAAACTATTTTTTCAACATAGAGTTCACTTAAAACTTCAAATGAATCCGTTGCACAAACTGGAAAAAAATGTTCTGATTTGGTGAGTCTTAGGCAATTCGGTCACAAAATCTATGGTGGGGCAATCCCACTTCCACTTGGCAACTGGAAGGGGCTGAAGTAAACCAGCTGGTTGTTGGTGTTCCGCATTGACTTATTGACAAGTGAAGCATTTTACTGCATGTTTGGCAACATCCTTCTTCATGCCTGTTCTTTTTTTTTTGAATATCTATAAATAAATTGGTTGCAATTTAGTGGTTAGATATGAGAAGAATTATATTAAAGAGCTTTGGGTATCATTATTTTAGTAGGTTGACTAAATGATATGAGATAAATTATACTAGAATCCTATGAGATTGAGATTTATGTGGATGAGATAGCAGACATAGTGATTACGAGAGTTTAATTGCTATATGGGAAACTGTGGATCTGAATTAGTGAATTTTGAGAATTAATTAACTTGTACAAATATGTGAATATAGCCGGGGTCAATTTGCTGGATAGTGATTGTGTTTAGCAATAGCAATATTCTTAGAACTTGTGAGTTCACCCCATTTTTATGTTTCAGGTATCCGTTGATGGAGACAATGTTAGAGAGATGAAGGACATCTACCTTGTGTATAGTTATTTTCCTTTAATTATTTTTGATTGATATTTATAATGAGGACTGTACATTTAATGGAATTTTATATGGATGATCTTGATGTATCACTTGGTTTGTATAAATGGAAATGGTGGTTGGAGAGTTGGTGTATTTATTTGTCATTGATGATGTTATGTTATAATCAAATCATGCACCAGATTTAAGTATAGGTGAGGATTCCTGGTAATTGAATTTGGGGGCATGACAGATAGAGCGAGCTTGGAGAGAGAATTTCTGAAGTTTCTCTGTTTCTAGTGGAATGAAGCCCAAGAAATGAGATAGGTTCAAGATGATGGATAGATCAGAAATCCACATTTTCCTTGCAAGAAGTTCCATATGGGCAATATGAAGGGGCATTTGAAGAATTAGTGGGAGTCGTTTTCAGGTTATAAAGAACATAGTGGGCAAATATTTGGTGTTTGAAGGTGTCTCGTTGTCTTTTGATCAAGGGTGGACAATCGTTGTTCAATTACAAGCCAAAGGTTGAATCTGTGTTTTGGAATGATAAAGGGGTTCCATAAGAGGTAGGCCCAAGTTACTGGAGGAGTTGCATGCAAGATGAAGTTGGCTGTGTTTGAGAGAGTGCTTGTGGGGGATGCAATCCAAATAACTTGATCAGGAACATGGCTCGGTAGTAGGATGTTATTCAGCTCCGGGGCGAGTGAAGTGAGTGATTGAGGGAAGATCCATGTTTGTCCTTCTTAGAAGAAATTAACAATGGTGTCAATTGGGTGTTGGTAAAAGAAGTTCAGTTGGATTGTTCACTCTCAAGATGATCGGTCCTTCAGTTAACTAGTTATCAGTCTCCTTATCGCAATCAACTACCTTGCAAGACCTCTCAACTACATCAATTTTCTCCAATTCCATGAGCTTTGTTATGGTATCTTCAAGTTTCAAATTATTTTGTTTTTGATCAAGTAAGTTTTGCACCATTTAGCCCATAAATTGTGTAAGTCAAGTCCACCATTTGATTTTGGTGTACACACTTTATGCCATGCTACCTTCCCTACCTTTTTATTTTCCACTGATCCTGACCTTAGAGAGCCTCTAAACAAACTATTAAGATCACAGATGACTAATTTAGGCAGAACAAAAAGGTAAGACTATAATGTTTGAGTGCTAAAAAGGACAGATTTCAATACTTGTAATCTTCCGGCATAAGAAAGAAATTTACTGCTCCAATGAGAGATTCTAGCGCCAATTTTTTCAACAAGTTGTTTGCAGTCTGAAGCTTTAAGTCTTGTAGAAATAAATGGCACACCTAGATATTTAATACGTAAGCAACCCTTCCTAATACCTAAGAAATGGGAGGTGATCAACTCATTTGATTGTGAGAGGCTTGAGACATGATAGAGCTTTTGGATATGTTAATGCTTAGGCCAGAGAGATTAGAAAAGTGATCAAGAGCTTACTTTAGAGTTTTGACTGATTCAAGGTCACTATGTCATAACAAGTGTAAACTATCAGCAAAGCTCAAGTGAGTTAGTCCTAGTTTTTTTCACCTCCAATGGTATTTAAACTTTAGATTAGATGAGACAAAGTTCTTAATAATGGAAGAAAAAACATCCACTGCAATGACAAAAAAATAAAGTGATATTGGTCCCCTTGTCTTAGACCTTTAACACATTTGAAATGCCCTTGAAGTTCCTCATTCAATGAAATGAAGAATGAAGAGGAAGTGTAGCATTCATGGAGCTAAAGGATGAATGTTGATGAAAAACCAAGCAATGTGAGTGTATTAGTCAAAAGATCTATCCCAAAGAATCGAAAGCCTTTCTTAAATCAATTGTAATAGTACATCTCGGAGATGGGGACTGGTTGTGGTATCCTCTCAGTAGTTCATGGGAAAGCAAGATGTTGTCACTAATTTTCCTCCTATTAACAAAGGCTATTTGGGTATCATCAATGGTGATGGGAAGAATGGGTTTGATTTTGTTTGCGAGCAACCTGGAAATACATTTATGAAACCATATTGCAGCATGAAATTGGTCTAAATTCATTCATGGTTGATGGGTTAAGGCATTGGGGGACCAGAGCAATGTAGGAATTGTTGATGGATTTGAGCAATTTGCAATTAATGAAAATTCTTTAATGGCTTTTATAACAATTTTTCCAATAATGGGCCATGCCTTTTTTTTATTAAAAAAGGGGCATTGAAACCATCTGGCCAGGTGAATGTCAGTATTGAGTGAAAACATGCATGCTTGAATCTCTAGATCAGTGGTAATGGCAATGACTGATGAATGAAACTCATGTGACACAGTTTTGGAAATGAAGGGGAGAAGTGCATCTCTACCCAGGTAGTTTGGAGGGCTGCTGCCCAATAAATTAAAGAAATGTGAGAGAACTTCGCCTTTAATAGTTTCACCTCCTTCAATTGTGCTCCCTGAATCTGATTTTATACTTGCAATTTTCTTCCTATTGACTCTCACTTCAAAAGTTTTGAAGAAAAATGAGGTATTACCATCTCCAACTTACAACCAATACACTATTGATTTTTGCCTCAACATCAGCTCTTCTTCTTCAATCATCTTGGTGTAATCAGAGGTTAATTTCCTTTCCTTTACTCTCAATTTTGAGTTAAGTATATCAGAGTCCAAAGATAGCTGACGTGCAGCTAATTGGGACTTCAAATCATGAGTCATTACTTTAATATCTGAAATAGCAACCCTGTAAGCTTTTTTTTGAGGATCTTTGAGCATCTTAAGTTTTTGAACTATTTGGAACATCGCAGTCCCTTTCACATAAGTTCTCCAAGTCCTGTCAAGAACAGGAAGAAATTGAGTATGATTGGACCATGTGTTGAAATACCTGAATGGGATGGATCTTTTTGGTTTAGTAGTTCCCAAACCAATAAAGATAGGTGAATGATCTAATATTCCATGAGGTAAAAATGAACAATATAACATTGGGAAGGTACCTTTCCAGTTGATGTTAATAAGTTCCTTGTCAATCTTTCTTGCAATATAGATAACTCCATGACTTCTGTTACTCCAATAAAAGAGTATGCCATTGTAGTTTAGGTTCTCCAGCCCTGTTATTTGAAGAAAGCTTCTAAAATCAGTAATGAAAAAAGTCCATTTTTCAGCCCCTCCTAAGTTTTCATTTAGGTTAGAAATGGCATTGAAGTCTCCTAAGACTATCCATGATCCATGGGTTGGATGAGAAGGTGGAGGAATGGTGAATAAGGTTAGTCCAAAGAGGTTTCCTAGCTTGGCAGTGGTGTGGGCATAAACAAAAGAGGCAATAAATTTAATTTTGTCACTAAGCAAAGTGATTGAACAATGCATTTCCTGACTGGTGGAATGTATGACACTTGGCATGACTGAGTTTAGGTTCCAGAGAACCCAAATTCTTCCTAACTGGGAATGGGAATAATTGTAGAGAAGGGACCAGTTACATGTAATCCTCCTGTGTATAGAATCCACATTTCTGACATTCACTCTTGTTTCAAAGATAGTAATCACATCAAGATGTTTTTCAGCCATCAAGTTTTTTATTTCAACCTGTTTTGGAGGGGCATTCAGACCCCTAATATTTCAAGCTGCAATTGACATTATAAAAGAGGAGGTTTAGAGACCTTGGGAATGCCTTTAAGCAGTTTGATCCCCTTGAGAGGTTGTTCTGAAGTCTATTTGATTCTTTCCATCTCATCTTTTTTTTTTCCCTCTTTTTTTCTTTTCTTTTCTTTTCTTCTGGAGCTTTCTTTTTTTGCTTTTCCTGCTATTGATGCTTAATTAGGAATAGGTAAGGGAGTCACTTGAGTTAGAAACTTCATTATCATTGGTATCTTCAATCTCATCATCAAGATTATCATGATCAGAATTATTCTTGGTGTATGTCCCAGGGACAGGCTGTAGTTCCTGGAACATATTCTGTGCAGCAAGAATGTATGAGTGTGATGAGCTCATTGGGTAGGATGGTTTTGAGGGTTTGGGGTTGTGTTTTGAATGGTATACATAGTTGAGGTAAGGTGTAAAATTCACTATTAGATTATGGTTTTCCAGATTTTTGAAATGTGAGTGGGTGTGGGTAGGCTAAATGGTTCTATCAGCCTGAAGGAGTTTTGGAATTGGTTATTGTAGGTTGCTATTTGGTGATGCTTGGTGGGCGAGAGGTAAGATGTGAGAGTGAGGTTCTTTAGGTGGTTGTGAAAGTTGTGGGGAATAGTGGGAGTATGATGATGCAGGGGAGTTAGAAACCCTAGAAGATTGTGGCTGTGGGGGTGAGGATCTTGGACGGTTGGTTTGATGTTGGTGATGGTGTGGTGGGGAATGTCCAGAGAAAGAGGAGGAGAGTGTGGTTTGTTGGTAGGTAATGGCTTTTGAGGAAGATATATATATATATTTTTTGCTTTCTGGTGACTAAGGTCCATTGATGTTTCTTGGTTTGTGAAGCAGGAGAGGACATGATCCCATTGTTACCCTCATGTTTCTTGAGAGTGCAAGAAGAATCAGAATGATCCATACATTTGCAGGAATGGCAAAACATTGGTAACCTCTGTTATCCAACATGGATTGTCTCATGTTTTCCATCCTCTGTTTTCACCTTGATTGTTTCCTTTAGCTTTTGTTTTAGTAGGATTTGAACACATAATCTGGCAAATCTTTGCCCTATTTTCTGTAGCTTGGTCAACAAGTGGCTTACCAAGTGCACTAGCAATGAAACTAAGCCGGTTGGCTGCCCATAGTTGAAGAGGAACATTTTGCAACTTGACCCAAACTGGGACAAAGTCATATTGTTGGTTTTCATTTCCCAAATCCATCTGCCATTGCTTTATGATGATTGTTCTTCTTGCCAAAGTCCATGGCTCATTTGTCAGCACTCTCCTTGAGTCTTTCAGTTTTGAATTTGAAATAAAAAAAACTCTTTCCATCACCAAGGACCTCAAGGAGTCCAGAATTGCTCCATGGCTTCTTAGCTTTTGGGCCAGGCCAAAATGTTGCAGAGAAATGGGGATAAGGCAGGTGGGGAAGGGCAACGTGATGATATAATTTATGTATTATTTCTTTAGCCCAAAATGTGTAATTTTAAAGAGAGCTCACGAGAACTATCATGAGATCGGCTTCATAACAACATTACTCATTTTCTAATGGTTGTCTCATCTCTTGTACAAAAAATGGATGAATTTGACTAAATCGAATCAGATCGTACGATTTGATTTAATTCTGACATAGTTTGGTCTGATTTCATTTTTAAATACAGAAAAATGTTAATTAACGTTTCGATTTTCAATTTGAAGATTAAACTGGATTGAATCAAACTGAACCATTAATTACATATATTATATATATAATATTATAATAAACTACTCCGAAAATGCTCTTCTTGAGAGAAGCCAAATAAATCATGCTAATAATTAGAACTAAAGTGGAAAACAACAAGATGGAGGAACCATAACATGTCACAATATATGGTACCAGCCTTTAGTTCTTGCAATACTTAATGCAATACTTAATGAGTGACCTTTAAGTAACTTTTAATAGGAAGCACCAAAGTAAATTTTTTATTCATACATGGATGACCTCTCCATTTGCATTTCTTCCTTCTCTTTTATTTTTTTAATTGTGATTCAAGCCTTGAAAGAAATGGACCATCCACTTGCCATGAGTTAATAATCTTATTTTTTATTTTTTACCAAGCTTTGCAATCTCTTGATATTATTACATGGATTGTCATGAATATTGTATTGATTAGCCGTGGAACCTAATTTGTGTAAATTTTATATTGTTATAAGCTATTGCGGTACTGATAACCGTGAACTTAGAATCAGAGCTTGTTCTTTGAAATATGGACTATGGGAAATTTTTTGTTGGACCATTGGAATGTTGATTACACAGACAAGAGTCAGAAGATTGCCAGTAAATTGTGAATGCTAGTATATACTTGCCAGCACAAGAAAAAACTCAACAACACAACTGAGCATAGGTCAACTGATTGTTGTTACATGAAATCAAGTACAATAGTTGAATTTCATAATTTGGCTTATGATTGTGCTGTTGACTGTCTGTTTCATTCGCTTAAGCGAGTTAAATACAAATCTTGTATATTTATGTATGAATTTATGCATGCACGTATGTTTTATTGGAAACACTCGTTAGCTTAAAAAAATATTGCTGTCAATTTCCATGATCTAAACTGAACTTTGCAGGATAAAGAATTTTACATCTAAACCGTGACGTTTTAGTACAACCCCTATAAAATATTCCCTGGTCACAAAACTTGCATAAAATGTCAAACATTGTTAAGCCTCCATCACTTGACCATGCATCATGAGCAATTAGAAAATTGCGTTGGTCCTGCAGTATCTGTTTACTATTTCAATCTTTCGATTCTCTGGATGGAATACTTTAGCTCTTTTTGAATATTCAACCTTGAAGGTGACAGAACAATGTCTTTCCAAACTGATCCTGCTTCATGAGCTGGGTTTGATTGCTTGTATAGTTCATATATGGAGTCAGCTTCCTCGTTCAACCTGCCTACCACTTTTAAACATTTTATTTCATCTGGATCAACCAGCAAAGTCTTGTCCCTGTCTTTCCATCCTATCATCTTCGCAACCATAATCATGTCAGTACCATACTTTTGATGAAACGTTATTACCGTATATAACTCTCTCTCAAGTCTCAACAATGTATTTTTTCAACTATTTGGGATTGGCTACATGAATCATGTTTCGTCAATTCGTTCTATCTAATGTCATAATCTCAGTTAAACCACTTTAGATAACTGATTGGCACTGTTTACTACTTATGATGGAACTTGGTTTAGTTCACGCTCGTTATAGTTTTTTGTGGGTATTGGCTCGACGGTCAAAACAACCTTTGTTTACTTTTCAGGCCAATTAAGACCTTGAACTTGTGAACTGCATGATTTGAAGGTCATGAAAGAAAAGGACGAATTTACATGTTATAACTAAGCTGGCTTTTACCAAGCCAAGCATTTCTAGCTAAACTCAGGTTGAATAAGCGATACAAACAAAATTAAACACCAAATTAATGCCTCACTCGAATCCTGAGTTATAGGTACTGAACTCTGAAGGGAACTACAGAATTTTTTAGCTCCTCTTAGTTCCTGATCAAGAGTTTAGAAAATCCAAAGAAAAGGAAGGATGAAGAGAAAAGAGGGGTTGGAAAATTTACCTTAGGCGGACCTTCCAAAGCATTGGTGCAGAACAATCTGGCATTGTCCACTAGATTGCAGTATGTTGTGAATGCGTCTGCAAATCTCTTGTGTGATTTTAACTGTGATTTTACCCTTACAGCTCTTCTACACATGATAGCTCTCCTGTAAACACTCAAAAAATTCAGACCCAAGCCTTCTTGCAAAATGGTATTTCATATGGGATTAGGGCAAGGATGATGATGATGATTTTGGATGTCAAACAAAATATTGAACATGATTTGCTTTGAAACATGTTAGGAAGTTTGTTTGTCAAAATACATTGCCAAAAATTCCAAAAAATGATCTTTAGAAATTTTTGTATATTAGTTTCCTTGTATATATCGTTCGTTTAAACTGAAATCAGCATTTTGTCAAAATTGTTCTTTTTATTTTTATTTTTTATGTTGATAATGTTTTTCAAGAACAGTACGAATAATTTGTATTTCACATACCTTATGCCTCTAATAACAGCTAAATAAGCATCACAAACAACTCCAACAAGCTCTATCCTGTATGGTCTTCTCTTCTTAGTTCCATCATATTCTGCTTCTTCTTCTATCTGTTCCCAGTAGTTTTCAATTACAATTCCATCTTCAGACACCTTATATCCAACTCCCATACGATAACGACGGCGGTGAACGTTCCTGGCCATGGTTATTGTCTGCACAACAAAGGGCACCCAAGAGAATGTGCCATCCATGATCACATCCCGCCCCTCATTGAGCGCCGTTACCAGGAGGGATGATGCTGCATCGGTGGAGGACTGGTGCACCTGTTAAGTTCATATTTTCATCTAAACTATTACAAGAATATAAAAAGATCAGAATTAAATTTAATGATGTTATATATTTAAAGAGATGCTTATAATTCTTGGTTCTTTGATGCCATGAAGGTGCAACAAGGATGCAAACAAATATTCTAGTGAAGAAGGTCAATAGAGAGCGGACTGAATATAGAATGGAGATTGGACAGACCCTTAAAGCATATTGGTACATGTATGAAAAAAAAGCAAACACAGGGGAAATTGACACTGTTTTGGAGATTGAAGAGTTGTTATCCACCTCAGATTACTCTCAAAGAAATCAAGGAGGGATGCTTTAAGCTGGGCAATTGATAATAGCAGATTTGATGCCATTTATGGTTAAGTTTCTATCTGAAACTTTTGGACCAAATTGCATCAGTTTTGTATAAGAGTCACAGCCTGGGTCATAGCCCTATTATTCATTAACTAGTGGTTGTTCTACATAAGAAAAAATTTGACACATGCTCTAGGATATTACAGAACTAGTTAGGTAGCACAAGAGTCTCTTTAGTGGATGGACAAATGGGTGTGAACTTCAGTTAAGAGAAACTATTTCGATGTGCCTTTTAATTCTTATTTCCATATAGAAACCTCAAAACTCATCACAGCATCTTTGTAATTTTCGAGGCTGAAATGTATTGTTGGCATAGCATGTCTTACACTCCCTTGTGTGAAGAAAATCTAATCAGTTTAACTTTTTAATAATTTAGACTTTTAGCTCGTGCTAACAAGAAGTTCAACATTGAGAACTTACACTTGCAAGAAGTTGCAAACTAGATTGAGGATGAAGAAATTTTTAATAGTTCTAGCATTTAGTGGAACTATCATAGGTCTATTCTTAAAGTTAAGGTGAGGCCTATAAGCAACATTCTAAGATGGACCAATAGATTTGACATTTTTTCTGTAACATTTCAATGATAAATTTGCTACTGCACTTTTACTTTTTGAGGGCCAAATTGGACCACTCCGTGATTTAGTAGTGAACATCGAATTGCAAGATCAATTAAGAAGCAGGATGGGATGAGCCTTCGACAGTCTTAATAGTTGCAAATCTGAATATTGCAACTATTTTATAGATTGCAAAGGTGAGCTTTTGTTTAAGTAAATATTGAGGGTCATTAATTGCATTTCTTTTGTTTTTCAAAAACTAATACTTTTAGGTAGAATAATGGAAAGTAGTTCTTAACAAAAGTAAATGGTTGTCTCCCTCTTAAGATTTCCGTTACCTGGTACATGATATGATAGAAGTTCTTGCCTTTCTTTTGTCATTAAAAGCTAACAAATGCTTGAAATCCACATCTTAGATATGTTTAGTTTACTTTTTGAACTTGGGTCATAATTTTGGTCTAAATGCTTGTAATTATGCATATCTAGATAAGATTTCTATAACCAAATTTGCTATTTTCTAAATCCTTAAAAAGATTAAACAACTGGAGGCTCCAATAGCAGAGTAGAGTCAGTAGACATGTTTATGTGGTTGGACATAATCTACTGGTTGGGAGTTGCAGAAATCAGTTCCACCTGACAGGACACACCAGCCAACCAAGATGGCTGCAGCTGGACGTGAGGACATTTTCTTATGCTCCCGAGTGTAACTTCTGAGTTTTTTTATTCTCTAGAATCTTCCAGAAAAAATCTTATTATTCAGAATTGGGTAGTTTTTGCCTCCAATGACTTTTAATTTTGTTATTCTCAGCTTTTGCCATGGAACATCAAGGACAGAGGCCTGAAAATGAGACAAGTATGTTGGGTATTCTGATAGATTTTTGGAGTGCCAACAATGCAGTATATAATTCAAGAAATGAGTAAAAAAAAAACCTTGAAATTGGTAACGTAAACTCTACTTTTTTGGGTAGGGAATGAAAAATAAAAAAAATAAAAAAACACTGTTGTAACTGCATTGCCTATAGGTAGATTCTGATGGGACGTACTCGATGAGGTAAGTAAAGCACACTGAAAAAATTAGAAAATATGTGCACAATCAAATTCATAAGGAGAATGGAGTTCAGAAATGTGTAGCTTCTTCAATTATGTTGGCAAAGGAACGATGGGAACTAACAAGAGGTCTTAAACACAACATACGAGCCCTTTGTACACAAAATGAGATGCTTGTGCCAATGGAGGAGGAAGGGAGCATACCAATTCAGCTGTTCGAAGCATGTCGTCATGGCCCCTTGAGCTGAGCGCTTTGTAAATGACATCTGACTCTTTGAAGGCGTCTGCTTCAATAATCACTGCATTTCCTGCTGCTCCTGCCCAGAATGGTCTGTAAACATGTTGATACAAAACCACCAACCTTATTAACCTTCTATTATTATTTTTTGAATAAAAGATTATCATATTCAATGCTAAATAATACCAATGATAAGCTGTAGTTCTATATCAGTGTTAGAAATTAATTTTTTTTTTTGTTTATTTTAAATAGTCATATGATTATCCTTACTCTTGCAGAATGTCTTTGAGCACAGTACTCTTCCCAGCTCCCATCCCACCACCCATGAAGAGGAGGACAGGACTTCTATCTTTGTGAGCCACCGGAGCCATCACGTCTGTGCATTGTGAATCATCAACCGATGCAAGTCCGATGGCTTTCATCTCCTCCACCAGTGTATTAAACACTCTTGCCACCTTCAGATTCTTCGTCACCCTCTCAAATCTCTGTTCCCTATCTCAGCAAAGAAGAATAGACTTATTCATGAAACATAAATATGTAATGTCATTGAATGTCAATCACTTGCAAACTTCATGTGTTGTTTAGTTATTGTTTTTTTCCTTCTATAATTCAATTTTCCTTTTAAAGTACATAAACTTTATACAGAAATTGTGTTCATATGAATAGGATGGAAGGTGTTGATTGTCTCGCATCTGGTCTAAGAGAATCTGGATCAATGGATTTCTTTTTGTTTTGAAATATTGCACAACAAATTTAGTTACGAACAAATCACAACACAGCAAAAACAATGTTTCTACTTCATATAAATTCTAAAAGGCAAAACAAGAACAATTTCAAACCGACTACAACACTAACCATGTAATTACTCTAAGTTAATTTAGCTGTATTAAAAATATCATGTTTTCTCATTTTTGTGTGGTTGTGAAGTGTACGCGTCATATGAGTCTACTCCACATACTTTCTTATACAAAAAATGTGTAAGCTGTACTATCTGTAGAAAGAGATATGAAAGAAGAAAATGCTCTGTTTTCATCCTCTGCTTCGTCTAAATATCCAACACATTGATATTTACTCCTAAAATTCAGATTAGATGGAAAATGACTTTATTCTTTAATCCTTTTGTTGTGTGTCTAGCTATTTTGTTGTGTGTGTGTGTGTTTCCATGAAAAAACCACCATTATTAGTTATGGAAAATACACACAGACACACACAAGGATATATATATATATATAAGAATAAAAAGAAAAACCCACCTAGTTGCAGCCATGACAATGTTCTTGAGCTTCTTTTTTGGCTCAGAATCGGCACCTAACACCTGAAATTTTCATAACAAGAAATTGAGAATTTCATTAACATATATAATTTGGAAGAAGTTGAGGTGATTCTAATTAACATTTTTTATAACTATAACCTATAACTATAGTTGTTATATATAAAGCTCTATACATTTTAATTACCTGACTAATCATATTATGAGCTTGGCTCCAATGGAATGCAAAATAACTAAGAGTGCATCTCTCAAACTCCTCCACAAGCTTTATAAACAGCGAGTCTGCATCCGGTTCGTTCCTAAAGAATGAATATATATTTTCTTCAGACCCTTCAGTTTTTCTAATATAATCCGAAGCTAACTTGCAAAGTTGTGGACATTCTCTTCTATCTGCAAACCCCATTTGCCTAGCTGCACCATATATATATATATATATATAGAGAGAGAGAGAGAGAGAGAGAGAGAGAGAGAGGATGAAAAAAAAGATAGATACCAAAAAGATAAAAAAATGGGTAATGAAGAAATGGATCATATGATTTACCTACATAGTGGGGAAACCTCTCGAGCTTCTCAACATGGCGAGAGTCCACTTTTATCTTTGGAGCAATCTTCGGATATCTTTTCTTGAGGCGAAAATGCATCGCCGCAGCGATGATCAATCCAATCGAAGAGGCTACAATGACCTCTTTGAGGGTTGGTTTGCGATTGCCATTGTAATCTGAAGATACAAATTTAAGAGATTAGTATAAAGTTGCATATATGGGACCATGAATATATATATATATATATATATATATATATATATATATATATATATAGTACACATTAACATTGGAGACTTACAATTCAGCATGTCTTGGATGCCAAGAGAGAGATGAATCGTAAAGATGTTTTGAAGTTGAGATTTGCATATGTTTTTGAGAAACAGATTTCTTTGAAAAGCCGTTGGAGCTGACCATTATAATCGTTAGGTTTTTAATTTATTTGGGAAAGCTTTTAGAAATGAAATGAGGTGTTTACGGTTTTCTCGCAAAAGCAATCAGGGTATGACATGTGTACTGGCCGGTGTTTGTTTATAGGGTTATCGCCATTCCAGAATAAGACTGAATAATAAATAATATGAGTCAGTCAAGTCAAGAGTCTGTCTTTCCTCTGTCCTTCAGCTGCTTCAATTTGCTTTATCAGAATTCAGAAACTGCTTCAATTTGCTTTATCAGAATTCAGAAACTGCTACAAGTAGGGTGCACAGGTCAGATTTTGGTGTTTTTTTTTAAGAACCAAATCATACTTTCCCGATTTCACTGAAAATGAAACCAAGAACAGTTTAGACCAAACTTAATTGAATAACTTATTTGGTTGGATTCAATTTTATAGTTTTATTATTAGTGGCTTATTGAATTATTATATTATTATAAATTGTATAATATATATATATATATATATATATATATATATATTAATATTAATTTACATTACTAGTTACACACTTACACTTACAAGTTTATAACTTACTTATTTATATTAATTTATATAATATATTTTTTATACAAAAAATTCGGTCCTAAATAACATGAAGTCGTAACTGGACTGTTAGTTCACAGTTTTAATATTTTAAAATCGTGATCGAATCAAATCGTAAAAAAATTGAGCCGAACTATCCGATTTGGTTCGATTTAATTTCTGATTTGGACGGATTTTTGCACACTCCTTACTCCAAGAGGTAATTTTTCATCTTTTTTTCACATACCCATGTAGACAAAGTATTCTAATTCCAAACCCACAACACAAAACTCAATTTCCAACGTTTCAAAGCAATCAAGCCCCACTTGATAAATTCTTGAAATAAAATTGTAAATTGGGCAACTTTGATCTAAATGGTGCATTAAACTTCTATGCTGACATACTTCAAATTGATGTTCAATTCATTAATTGTTAGGTGCACTTGCCAAAAATTGATGTTCTATTGATATATATGATTATGGATGGGACTAATATTAATGGGTTGTGTTAGTTGGGCAATACATGATTTGTGATTTGGTTGCATGATGAAATGTCAATGAGAACTGTGGTCTTGGTTTCAAATATAACTATATTTAGCTTGTTATAGCATAGTTGTTGAAAGTCTTTGTGTTTACGGCGCCAATTAGAAGCATGACATATGGCAATGGGTTCAAGGAGTGCTCAGATAAGTTATTATCACCAGAGGATAGGTCTAATAGGTTGGATGCTTACCAATGACTCAAAAGTCTAAGCTATTGGATAGTTGTAGGAGAAAAAATTCTCATTTATTCGAATGGGCCAAACTGATACACGAATAAACCAAACCGTTTTGGCCCAACCTAGACATAAGTCCAAACTCAAAAAGGAATATGAATCCTTGAGAGTAAAGATAGCTACAAATAAATGAATTTGAATCCTAGAGGGATTCAGACTCCAAACTTGTATAAATATCCAATAACAGATGAATGAAAGGAATCCTCGAATCCACATCTCAAATTGCTCTTTGAAACTATTGTGTTTTTAATTTTAATGGGTGTGTGAAGTATATTAATTAGCATAAATTAGCTAAGCAATTTTTTGTACCTACACTTTGGCACTGTCTGTGGGAAACGTTTAATCATTTTCTATTCAAAATATGGAGAATTCACAATCATGGTGGACAGAGAAGAAATACCTACGATGTGGCACATTTGGGCAGACCCCTTATGAATCAAAGGAGGGTACCGCCCATACGGCCAAATATCCAGGATCTTCTAGCGTAATCAAACATTCAGGTAGTTAGCTCGACAGAATGAAGCTTTGCGTTAGCAGATCTCTAATCCCTAAGTAAGGGTTGAACGTGCCGAGAGCACAAGAAACCCTAGACATAGTGGAATGAGGGGGCCGCATCGAGTAACCACTCGTTGAGTGCCTCTCATCATAACCAACCCACAGGCACGGACCCTCTTCTTAACTAGTCCGATGGATATCAGATCAATCTCACGCAGGTCTACCCAGAATGGAGGGTCCAAATGCGCGAGAGATCGATGAAATGAAGGGTAACCGATCCTACTATCTAGCTAACTGGGCACTCACTGTAACTAGGCTAACCGAGCCTCCCTTCATAGAGAATATCATCAAGACTTAAAGGCCGAGAAGGTTCACCCTGCATACGTTCACCACCTTCGATGGAAAGACGGATTTGGTGGAACATATCTACCAGTAGCAGCAGAAGATGACCCTAGATGCCAAAAACGATGCGCTCATGTACAAAATCTTTCCATCCAGCCTGGCTAGACCTATATTACTTTGGTTCAAGCAGCAACCACCTCGTTTGATCTCGAGCTTAATAAAGCTGTGCGATCTATTCATGACCCAGTACACGGGAAACTAAGATAGAAATAGGACAATCTCCTCACTATTCACCATAAGGCAAGTCAAATGAGAGACTCTAAAGTCTTTCTTAACCCGTTCAATTTAGAGATGTTAATGATAGATCAGTGCGACCAGATCGCGACAGTAAAAGCTTTCAAGATAGTAGTTTCACCAGAAGAAGGCTTCCAAGATCTCTAGTAAAAAACGTCCCTAAAGATATGGATAATCTGAACTTTCGCGCTCAGAAGTACCTAAAAATAAAAGAGGATGAAGCTGCTAGAAGACATCGATCGACCTTGATCACTGTGGCACAACAAATAAAGGCCCAGGTCTCCAAAGTAAAACCTCTTCATATTGTTCCTTCGTCTACAACAGAGCCCGCAAAAAAACAAAAAGCTAAAGAAAAGATCACCCCTCTAAAAGTATCTTTGGCCAGACTTTATTATGAAAATAAGAGTAAACGAATCTTTGGCATGCCTCCGTCCATTAGACAACCTGCAGAATAGAGGGACAATAACAAATATTATTCTCTCTACAGCGACTTTGGACACACCACCAATGAGTGTAGAAGCTTAACGCAACAGGTGGAGGCTCTAATGGATAAGGGTGGTCTGTCAGAATATGTCATTCGGGAAGAACAGGCTAAACCTTTCTATCAATCTTAACCAAAGATGAGCAGACAGCTGAACCCTGCTCCCATTAATATTATCAACGCTATTCATGGTCGGTCTACCTCAAACCAAAAAAGCGAGTCTGAAAGGCGATCGAACCTGAGGAGTGCTCAAAAAATTCAGAGGACTAGAGAGATCCAATCGGTGAATAATTGTTCGGCCAATGTAACCATCGTTTTCACAAAAGAGGACATGAACAAAATCCAGATGCCACATGAGGATTTGCTCGTGATCAGCCTCATTATAGCCAACTGCGAAGTAAAAAGAGTATTGGTCAATACAGGAAGCAGTGCGAATGTCCTCACCCTATCGTCTTTCCAGCAGATGGGTTTGGAGACAGAACGCATTAGGCCTACCGCTAAACCACTGGTAGGATTTGATGGTAAGCAAGTAATCCTAACTATGGTAATGGAACTCCCGATAACAGCAACAGCCAGAACCTTGATTGAACCCTTCGTCATTGTTGATTTCAACTCTTCATATAATATGATAATGGGAAGAGGTTGGATACATAGGATGTAAGGGGTCCCTTCAATAATCTACCTGTTGATAAAGTGCATAACACCTAACAGAAGGGATACAATTGACATCCTGGGAGACCAGGTAGCAGCCAAAAGATGTTATGCTCATACACTAAAAAAAATATGGTAAAGGAAGAGCAGACCAAATAACAATTACTGAATTCTCTACCGAAAGGCGTTCCGCGAGATCAAGAAAAAAAAAGTCGATTGAGGAACCGCTTGAGGAGAAAAAAATTATTTTAGGCAAGGATCCCACAAATCTAGGGACCTCTCTATGCCAAGAAGATAGAACGCAACTAATACAACTATTGAGAAAAAATACAGATGTTTTTGCCTCGAATAATAAAGATACGTCAAGAATTGATCCATCAGTGTCATGCCATGCGCTCAACGTTAACCTAAACCACCCACCTGTGAAGTAGAGGCAAAGACGATTAGCTCCAAAAAAGAATCAGATCATAACAACCAAAGTAGATCGCCTTCTCTAAGCAAGCTTCATCAGAGAAATGCAGTTCTCGAACTAGCTCTCAAATGTGGTAGTGGTCCAGAAAAAGAATGGCAAATGACGAATCTACAAAGACTTTACCAATATGAACAAGTCTTGCCCCAAAGATAGCTTTCCTCTACTAAAGATTGACCAAATGGTTGTTGCCACAACTGGATATGAGCGTTTGACATTCCTCGATGCATGCTCTTGATACAACCAGATTTTGATGAACCCAGACGATCAGGAGAACCTCGTTCATCACTAAAAAAATGATCTATTCTTACAAACTGATGTCATTTGGCCTGAAGAACGCTGGGGCAACTTACCAGCGACTGATCAACAAGGTCTTTAAGAATCTAATGAGTGAACAGTTGAGGCATACATAGATGATATGGTGTTAAAAATCTTAAAAAGGAGGATCACCTGAGACATCTGCAGGAGGTATTTGACATCTTGCGAAATTACAACATGAAACTGAACCTGTCAAAGTGCTCATTTGGGGTCTCTTCGGGACAGTTCTTGGGGCACATAGTGAACCAAATGGGGATAGAAGCAAGCCCAGTTCAGGTGAAGTCCCTTTTTCAAAATGAAGAACCTAAAACTCACAGGGACGTTCAGATCTTGACATGACGCATCGTCGCTCTGAGTAGATTCATATCTTGGCTTTCAGACAAATATAATCCTTTTTTCAATGCTATCAGAAAAAAAGGAAATAGGTATGGGGATCTGAATAGAACGATGCCCTGGAAAAACTCAAGCAGTACTTGATCCAATTGCCAACATTTTCAGCACCAAACACAAGAGAGCCTCTATATTTATACTTTGCGATATCTTAAACGGCTACTAGTGTAGTTTTAGTCAGAGAACTAGACAAAGAATAATACCTAGTGTTCTACTTGAGTAAGACCATAATCGAGGCAAATCAGATGTACTCGAAAGTGGAAAAGGTCATAGCTAGTTTAAGCAAAAAAGAAACTTAGACACTATTTCGAGGGTCACCAGATTATTGTCCCAAACAAATTCCCGATTAGAGATATCCTTCATAAACCTGATCAGTCGAGAAGGGTCACTAAATATGCAATTAAATTGAAAGTTTACAACATAACCTATGAACCTCAGACCACAATAAAAGAACAAGCAGTTGCAGGTTTCTTGCTGGAGTATGAACTAGAAAGTGATGAAGAACAAGAAATTTTAGCCCAACCCAAATGGAAACTCTATTTTGACGGATCGTTGACGTAGACGGGATCAGGCGTTGGAGTAGAAATTTAATATCCTGATGGAACTGCTTTACAATAAGCGATCCATCTCGAGTTCCCTGCATTAAACAATGAAGTCGAGTATGAGGCCCTATTAGCAGGACTAAGGCTGACACAAACACTCCAGGTAAAAAAATTGTAGGTTTTTAGTGATTCTCAACAAATCGTGAAACAGGTTAGTGGGGACTACTCTCCAAAGGATGATCGCATTGAAAGCCTACAAAAGTATGGTGAAGAAGGAACTCAAGGAATTCAACTAGGTCAAGGTTTCTCAAATTTCAAGGGACCTAAACTTGGAAGCTAATAGGCTAGCATGTTTAGTCTCAGCAACTCAGCCAGATCTGATCAGGATAGTGCCGATCGACTCCTTGCAAATACCTAGCATCTATGTCTAGAGAAAGGTTCTGGTCTTGCAGAACCAACCCAGCTAGATGGATCCCATCAAGGCTTATATAATCGATGGGGTATTGCTAACATCAAAAGAAGAAGCAAGAAAAATCAAAATGAATTCCTTAAGATACACGATTATCGGAGAACACCTTTATAGGAGATCGTACTTTGGGCCATACTTGAGATGTATGGCTCCTGTGGAAACAAGAGAAACACTTTCCAAAATTCACGAAGATGCGTACGAAAATCATTCAGCTGGGTGATCGCTGATCCACAAGGCCATTACCCAGGGGTACTTCTGGCCTTACATGGCCCAAGATGCCGAAGAACATGCTAGAAAGTGTGAAAATGCCAGTGACATGCAAGGATACCTTATCAACCATTAGAAGATTTGACTACCATGGCCAGTCCTTTGCCCTTCATGAAATGGGGGATGGACTCAGTTATACCACTCCCAAAAGCTGCCAACAGTAAAAAGTATGTCCTGCTAGCCACGAATTACTTCACAAAATGGGTTGAAGCAGAAACTTACGCAATGATCACCTACTTGCAAGTTAAAAGGTTTATCTAGAGTAACATCATCTGCCGATTCAGTTTACCAGAATCCATTATCATAGACAATGCCACAGACTTTGACAATGGGCTAATACAAAAGTTCTTCAAAATATGGGTCAACCAAAAGTTTTCCTCAAGATCATATCTGTAGGGGAATGACCAAGAATAAATAACTAATCATACCATCTTTGAATGTGTCTGAAAGAAGTTAAAAGACCGTAAAGGTAAATGGCTGAAGGAACTACCTAAAGTTCAATGGGCTTACCAAACGACGCTTAGGCGCTCAATCGGTGAGAGTCCATTCTGCCTAGCCTATGGATCGTAAGTAATAATACCAACAGAGCTGTCCTCCCCCACAATTAGAACGGAGATACTTGACATGGGGCAGAATGACCAACTATTAGAACAAAATCTGGACCTCCTGGAAGAAAAAAGGGAGGAAACTCAAATAAGGTTAGTGTACTATTAAAGGATGATAAAAAAAAAACTATGACAAGAAAGTGAGACACCAAGCATTTAGTTTGGGAGATTGGGTACTACGAAAAGTCACAGACAACACAAAATAAGATAATGCTGAAAAATTTGTAGCAAAATAGGAAGGCCCGTATAAAGTCACTGAAGTGATTGGGAAGGGCGCATATAAGTTTCGTAGAGTTAGCGATGCAGAAACAATTCACAAGCCTTAGAATGTAACCCATTTAAATTCCAACATACTAAAATTATGTTAGGTATTATGTTTGAATTCCAACATACTAAAATTAGAATATTCGTTTTTAGCACTGTATCTTCTGACATTCCAAAGAATAAAAAAGTCTTATAACAAAAAATTTATCTTTTAAGGAAGTACTTTACTGTCAAAAAGAGAAAGGACTTGGTCCCACATCGAAGAAAAGATTTCGTACTCTACAATGAATAAAGGGTGAACTTAAATTCTACAGTCGTGGTAAGACATGGCCGTTGTGCAAGAATACATGCACAACGACACTGTCTTGCCCTCTTTTTGCCTTTATTTCAAAAGGTATTTAGCCACTAAGGCGACCAGTTGCAGATTTTGCAAGTATTACCCCCAAGTTTTCTTAGAAAAATCATATATTTAAAGCTCGATATATTAGGATTTAGATTTTAAACTTTGACAATACAATCTTACTTTGTCTAAAGAAATGAGTATACCTTATTTAAAATTGACCTCAAAGAGGCCATAGGCCCAAATCAAATTAAGGTCTTAAACGACCGACCGCTTATTGAAGCTAAGGTCTTAAATGACTGATCGCTTATCAAAGCTAAGATCATGAACAACTGATCGCTTATAAAAAAGAGGCCATAGGCCCAAATCAAGTTAAGGTCTTAAACGACCGATCGCTTATCAAAGCTAAGGTCTCAAACGACCAATCGCTTATCAAAAATAGGTCATAGGCCCAATAAAGTTTAGGTCTTAAATGACCGATCGCTTATTAAAGCTAAGGTATGAATGACCGATCTCTTATCAAAAAGAGGCCCTAGGCCTAACCAAGTCAATTTACAGGAGAAGCAGCCGTCATCACAAACCGATCGCTTGAAGAAGTCCCCTGGTGAGCTCTTTAATGAAAAAAGATAAGACATCAAGTGTCAAACGCTAATCGTTTACACAAAATTCTCAATTACTAAAGAAAATTGAAAAGCAGTTTTTTGTTCTAAGAAAAGGCTAAGGGCCTAACTTGCCAAGGTAATTGTCAGTTCAAAAAAACTATCAAGTGCAGAAATATTAAACTGAATAAGAAGATAAGTTTGGAGAAACTGAAGCACAAACAGAGTTGTATTAATCAGAATAATAATTACAAGAAGAGGGATGAGAGCGCAAGCTATCCCTTAAAAGAAAAAGAGCTCCATTTGAGCATTACAAAAAGAAAAAAGAAAAGAACGGCAAAAATTGACCCTGGGGAGCTACCCTATCCTCCTTGTTGAAGTCTTGGTCAAATGAGTCAACAATTAGAGTGCCCTTTTTAACTTGAGTTGGCGTTTCTAGCATGACCTGATTAGACGAAAGAGGAGAAGAGGGAATAACAATCGAGGCAGAAGGGGCAAAAATATTAAATTGAATCAGAAGATAAGTTTGGAGAAACTGGAGCATAAACAGAGTTGTATTAATTAGAATAATAATTACAAGAAGAGGGATGACAGCGCAAGCTGTCCCTTAAAAGAAAAAGAGCTCCATCTGAGCATTACAAAAAGAAAAAAGAAAAGAACTGCAAAAATTGACCCTGGGGAGCTTCCCCATCCTTCTTGTTGAAGTCTTGGTCGAATGAGTCAACAATTAGAGTGCCCTTTTTAACTTGACTTGGCGCCTCTAACATGACCTGATTAGACGGAAGAGGAGAAGAGGGAACAATAATCGAGGCAGAAGGGGCTGGGGCCGAGCATGTGCTCTTAAGGAAGTTTGCAAATCTTTGTTCAACTTCAACAAGCATAGGAATACCGTACTCATTGGATGGATAAATTCCCTGATCAGTATGGAACTCATTAGGGTCTTGGTAGTCCCGTTCAACTTTAGGCTTCTTTCCTTGTTCGGAGCCATAACGAAAGCCATCAGCAATCTTCAAAGTAAGGATCTTCAAAAATCGCTGATACATTTTAAGCCCTCCAAACTTGCAGAATTACAACATGGCCTAGAGCTCAGCAGCCTTCTGTTTGACCTCCAGGGCCTTCTGTTCAAAATAACCAATAGTCTTTTACTTTTCAGCAAGAAACTTGGTCAGGGACTTGACCTTCCCTTCAAAACTTTCTGTCTTATGACTATTCAACCATTCGACCTCTAGAGCCTTGCAGAGGGAGATTGTCATATATGCACTCCGCAACACAGCAAGATGAACAAAGTCAGAGAAGAGACTTAAAAAAAATCAAGTAAGAAAATACACAAAGGATATAGTGGAGTAAACTTCCATGATATGAAGAGGCGCGTTGGCAACGAGCTCATCCTTGTCAGCTCCTTGTTGGGGGAGCTCATCTCTAGGAAGCCAGATCTCATGGGCAAGAACCCCATCATTTCATGGTTAAGGGCTTCATAATCCCCCACTGTAAAAAATGAACCATCAGACTTCTTCAAGTCTGGATTCCACAGTTCGGTCAAGCCCATGAATGGCTCATCAACAACACTGCTGGTAGGGTCAGATAGAGTTAGAGCAGAAGAAAAGGAACTCTGACTCTTCATGACATTCGCCATCAACTTTTGATGCTTGGGCATGAAAACAACACCAAAAGAAGCCCTTTTTTGAGGAGAAGAAGGGGCAACAGATTGTTCTTGTCATGCTTGGCTTTAGACCTCCCCTCAGCATCCTTAGCCTTAAACTGAACAGAACCAGCAGATCCTTTCCTTGTCTTGGGCTCTAACATCTCCATTTTTTCTGAATCCAAAGCAGGATACAGACGAGAAGAGTCAACCAAAGCGTTACAAACGATAGCTTGAACCTGACGATGTGACAAGTACTTCTTCACAGAAGGATGAATGTTCCAAACTTTCTCCATCAAAAACTCAATCCATTCAACTGCAAACAAAAAAAAGAGCAGAACAAAGTTATGAACAGAAAAGAATTTATATTGAAAACCTCCTAAGGTATCTACAAAAAGACTTGCTAGATAACGTGAAGGGAGGAATCACAGCATCTCCAAAAGCACTGGGAATAGGGAAGCATTGAGCAGCCCTGACATTCTAGGCCCCTTTCACCGACACAAGTTTCTCCTTCCATAACTTGTCAGAAGAAGGAGTGTCGAATCAAAATTTTATGTCCGTATTAGGGAATAGATGGTAGCAATTATCCTCAGATCTAACTCGATGGAGGGAATAACAGAACAAGAGATCATTCAGATTCAAATCTAGTTTATGTACACGGTTCAAAGAAAGTAAACAAGAAACAATGAGAAAAAAATTAGGGTTTAATTGAAGTGGTGCACGTTTTAGTTTGAAAAGAACAAAACTATAGAAGGAATGAAAAGGGAATCTGAAGGTTTTCAGATGAGAAGCTGAGAAAATGGTTTTGCCTTTTTTGACTCCTTTCCCAACACTATAGTCATAATCTAAAGGGTAACCCTCGATTGTGATATTACTAAGGATGCGACATTCCTCTCTAATTCTCTCAATGTCAACCAACTACCTAGTCACTGGAGCGGCAACTGCACCCTGATTGGATTTGACTACTTCTCCAACAACAGTAGTAGATTGGGCAGTTTCTATAAAAATCAAAGAACTGAACATTGTAACTTCTTGATTGTCAGAAAAAGTACTATCGCTGTCACTGAAAGACAATACAAAGAAAAAAAATCTTGGGTAAAAGGATAAGGACTAACATGCATAGAAAAATCGGTACCAAGAAGTTCGAGAATGAGCGAATCTGGAATGCAAGATAGTCAGTTGTAAAAGATTTGTGGCTGAGAATGACAAAGTGTGAAGACAAAACGCAAGAGATAGAGTGAAAAGAACACTTGCGTGCTTAGCACCATCGTAGGTACTTTAGCATTAAATGAAGGTCCTTAATGCAAGCAATGGAATCATGAAAACGCCTTTAGAAATTTCCTCCAATTTGGCATTCTCATAACTGAAGAGAATTGGGGGCAACATGTAGGGGAAAAAATTCTCATTTATTCAAATGGGGCAAACTGATACACGAACCGACCAAGCCCAAAAGGGTTTGAGCTCAAGTATCAGCAGAGGACCAGGAAAATTATTTCAAAAATAAGAACAGGCCTAGTCGCCCCATTAAAAGGCCAAAATGGCCCAACCTAGACATAAGTCCAAACTTGAAAAGGATTTTAAATCATTGAGAGTAAAGATAACTACAAATAAGAAAATTTGAATCCTAGAGGAATTCAGACTCCAAACTTGTATAAATATCCAATAAGAGATGAATGAAAATGATCCTCGAATCCCCATCTCAAATTGCTCTCTGAAACTATTGTGTTCTTAATTTTATTGGGTGTGTGCAATAAATTAATTAGCCTAAATTAGCTAAGCAATGTTTTGTACCTACAGTAGTGTTACCTACCCGCCCATTTATACCCATTCTATTTTCCATCTGGATATGATGTGGGATAAAGAAGACCCCTCTAACATTCTCTCCCACCTGAACTCGCAACGCCCTCGTTGTAGTCGGACCACCCTACCTACTTGTCCCCCCTCACAATGGGAGGACCCAGTAACGACCCAGACCGGACTCCATCCGGGTGGGCACTAGGTGTGGCACTAGATGAGAACTGAGTTTGGCTTTGATACCAACTGTAACGAATTGAGCGCTTACCAATGACCCAAAAGCCTAAGCTATTGGGTAGCATTACCCACCTGCCCATTTATACCCATTCCCTATCCCTCTAACAATAGGCCATGGGAGGAGTAAGTTATTATTAGGGGTGCACAAAAAAATTGTTAACCTGTGAATCTGATTCGATTCAGATCAGATCGGATTAGATGACTAAAGGATCAATTGCGAATTTAAAAAATAAGAATTCGTTGGCCATATATTGGATTACGGATTGGAGCGATTCGTGGCCATCTGTTAGAATTTATAATATTTAAATATTATATATATAATAATATCTTATAACTTTTAATAATAATATTATAATATCTTATATATTTTAGGATAAAAAATTAATATTAAAGTCTAGTTAAAAAATAATTATATTAGATTGTTTATATTAAGTTGAATTCGTCAATTCGATCCCATATTTCACGAATCGGATCTAACCTTTTCCACTTGGGTATTGGAGCAATAATATGACACATCACCTGAGTGGAGTAGTTGCATAGCACTTGCTCCAAAGACCTAACAAGAAGCTGACATGTGGCAATAAATTTAAGGACGTAAAGATGGAATTATAAGGTGCCCCAGTATTTTTAGGATGGTGAATAACAGCTCAAACAAGAATGCAGTATTTCAAAGAAAGTGGAACACATAATCAAAGCATTAGAGATTAATAGCTTGTAAATGATTAGTTCTAAAAGGAAAATGCGTGGCCTAAAGGGAAGCTACAATTTAGTTGGTTCATAGAATAACTGCTAAATTGAAGTCAATAACTGCTAAAATGAAGTCCATTATAAATATAAGAAGACTCGAAGTTAAAGGCTCTCTACACACTTGTCTTTTCATTGCACTTGTACATTTTTTTTATGCAAATTCCATTTCAAGTATTACTCTTAGTTATTAGTTTTTTCAATTCCAAAAGTTAAAAGTCCTGTGAACGGGCTACATACGGATGGTGGGTAGGGTTGCACATGTTCAGTTCAATTTGGTTCTAAAATATCTCAAATCGTACGGATCGATTTTATTAAATCATGAAATTGAACCAAACCATTTCAAGTATAGAACTGAACCAAACTGAATCGTGATGAAATAGTTTTGTTCGGTTCTAACCATGGTTCTGTTATCAATTTTTTTTTTGTACAAAAAGGCAAAAAAAATCATAGTTTAGATCTTTTAAAAAATGTCACTAGCCTACTACCATAAAAATTACTACTAGCTTACTATTAAAAGGCAAAAAAAATCATAGTTTAAAAAACTGCTACTGCTACTTGTGAATCCACAAGAGTTTATGTCATAATATCATATATTTTATAAATTTATATATATATAATTAAACGGTTCGGTTCGATTTGGTCCGGTTCCAATGGACACGTAACCGTAACCAAATCGAAAAATTATGGATTGAAAAATTTAAAACCGTGACCGAACCATAAAGAATCAAACAGTTTTGTTCAATACGATCCGATGTTCTTTTATGCAAATTGGGTTAGATACGGATGGTGGGTCTTTTATCAAAAGTAATATTATTGTGAGGAATTGAACCACACCACTAAGTTAGTTGAACACTCCTCTCACTAGTCCAACAACGAGTTTTGTTTATATATGCCATAACAATAATATTTAATGTATAATAATGAAAGTTTGAACCATTTATTAAAATAAGTTTGAAACATTAATTAAATTACAATAATATTTCCTTCCTCATTTTGAATATAACAAACAAACTTTATTAATTATATTAACTAACTAATTAAATTAATAACACAATTTTCACTATCTTGAAATCAAATAAAAACATTAATCTCACTCAAATAATAGAGCATTTAGAACAAACATTAAGTATGTATCTCATTGAATTAACAATTTTTTTAATATATATTAATTCTAAAGTATTATTGACAAAAAATAAAGGAGTGATCTAACTTATATTACTTTAACTGTTATATATTATACTAGATATCTCGGGACAATAAAGAAAAATTTAATTTCATAAAACTAGATATTCATATTAAATGATTTAAACTAGGGGTGACCATGGATCGGATCAGATTCGGTCTAGCATTAATCTAATCCAATCTGTGGTCTACGGATTTGTGAAATTTCAATCCAATCTAATCCGTTGGAGTCATGGATCGGATCGGATCAGATTCGTGAAATAGCAGATTGGATCGAATCAGATTGAATGGATTAGACTTGTTCTAAATAGCCCAATTTTTTTAATTTTTAAACCATAATCAATGGTCCAATATCAAATTTAGAATAACTAGAACTCTAGCAGTAGTAAATTGATGGCAATGAAGTAAGAAATTAGACTAATTGCCTAATAATAAGACCAACAACTTTCGAGTAACACCAACACTAATTGCCTAATAATAAGACCAACAACTTTCGAGTAACACCAACACTAATTGCCTAATAATAAGAGAAGTACTGTAATTCTACTTAAATAACAAAAATATATTCATGAGTCATCAAAATAGTAATTTGGTACATGCTAGATTTTAAACAAAGTTAATAGAAGTTACAATGAAAATTGAAACAACTAGTTATATAAATGAGTTTTTTTTTATGTTTAGGTTATAAAAGTTAATATATATAATAATTTATAATAGAAAATATAGTTAACAGATTTGCGGATTGGATCGGATTTCTACCCCTCTAATCCACGATCCAATCCGTTAATAACGGATTCTTATTTTTCAATCCACCACAGACCGTTAGCTATTGGATTGGATCGGGCGGATCGGATTGGATTGGATCAGATTGAAGGAGTAACGGATTTTTTGTGCACCCCTAGTTTAAACTCATCAATTATTCTAATTGATTTTTTAGACACTTGACTAATTAAGCAGAATTTGACAAAATAGAAGAAAATTGTCTAACTTATATTACTTATAATTGTTATATGTTACTATATAACTTGTGACACTAAATAAAAACTTAATTTCATATTACTAGATGTTCAAATTAAATTGTTTAAACTCATCAATTAATCTAATTGAGTTTTTAGACACTTGACTAATTAATCAGAATTTGAGGAAATATAAGAAAATGATTTAACTTATATTACTTATGTTAGGAATTGTGGCTCATATTCTTATTATAATTGAGTTTCTATTTTATAGTTATACTTTTTTTGATAATTTCTTGTTAGGCACGTCTTGGGCTTCAAGTAAGTTGTAATCCTTATACAACCATAAATGAGTTTGGAGACTCTATAAATAGAGATAGGGTTAAAGGAAAAGAAAGAGAAAGAGGAAAGATGTGAAGGGGATGGTGAGTGTTGTGAGGAGAGAAGATGATATATGTAATTCTGGGGGGAAGATGCCAAGAGAGAGTGAAAATGTGTGTGTGGTAGGCATGGTTTTCACGAGTTGTGTATTCTCTTCTCAATATAGTGAAATCTCTCTCTCAATGGATGTAGCCCTAGAGTTGGGTGAACTATGTAAAATATTGTGTTACGCGTGAATGTGTTTGATTGTTATCTCCATATATACTTGTGTGATTATTGATGAAATAATATGCTTCCATTGTGCTGAATGAAAGGGAGATTAATTTCTCAACAACTGGTATCAGAGCCAATGGTGGGTTAGAGCATGTGGTTGGTCCTGAAGATTAGAGCCGAATATTGGTGGTATGTCAGAGTAGAAGGTTGATCGTGAATAGTTATGAAGATATAATCAGAGCTAATGAAGACACGAGAATGATGATAGTGTGAAACCCTCGAGGAACAAGTTTTGGGACAAGCCGAAGGATGCTTGTTTTCAAGATGGGACAAGATAATGGTACGAAGAAGAAAGGTTTATTGTTGTTGGCCTAGAAAAACAATGAGTGAGAAATGAAGAGAGTGTGGAGGTAGAGATGATGATGATGAGGATAATGAGTGGTAATGATGATTGATTGGTGGGTTAACATGCGTGAGTAATTGAACACCAATATAGATGATGTGTTGTAGTTTTGTTCGAGGTGGAGGAATCTTCAGCTGAGGTAGAGGTATAGAGGACCACGTTTATAGAATTTGAGCGAATGTGGAGATTTTTAGAAATTGTGGCTCATATTCTTATTATAATCGGGTTTCTATCTTAGAGTTGTAATTTCCTATTATAAAGGGTTAATGAGTGTTGTGCGAAGAGGAGATTATATATGTACTTCCGGGAGAAAGATGTCAAGAGAGAGGGAAAGAGTGTGTGTGGTAGGCATGATTTCTGCGTGTTATATATTATTTTCTCAATATAGTGAAATATCTTTTCATGGACGTAGCCCTAGAGTTGGGTGAACCATATAAAATATTGTGATATGCGTGGATGTGTTTTCTTGTTATTTTCATATATGCTTGTGTGATTGTTGACATGATAATATGTTTCCACTGTGCTGAACGAAAATGGATTAATTCCTAACAACTTATAACTGTTATATGTTATATTATATATCTCGGGATATTAAAGAACAACTTAATATCATAAAGCTAGATGTTCAAATTAAATGATTTAAAATAATTAATTAATCTACTTTATTTTTTAGACACTTGACTAATTAATCAAATTTTGACAAAATAGAAGAAAATGGTCTAACTTATATTACTTATAAATGCTATATGTGATACTATATATCTCAGGACACTAAAGAATAACTTAATATCATAAAACTAGATGTTCAGATTAAATGGTTTAAACTCATTAATTAATCTAGTTAATTTTTTAGACGGTTGACTAATTAATCAAATTTTGACAAAATAGAAGAATATATAATAATATATAACTGGCTCCTTAATCACTTGTAAACAAGGTCATGGTCAAGTATAACACAATCAAGTCCACATTAGTGTAACATAACAGAATTGATTATCGCATGAATTTGATAGAGATGAGTTTTTTTTTTTGTGAATTTTAATTAATTTAGTGAATTTTATTGATTTCTTGGAGACCATTTAACATAAGTAATGGTTCATTTATAAATTGCAAGTCCATGCCTTTATTAAAAAAGTGAGTAGTTATTTTTTTACTAAATGAATGAATACTAATAGATTTAAGAATGAAATAAATGAACATTTATACTATATATAACATATTAGAAGACAAAATATAAATATATAATTCACGTCATAACAAATAGTGTGAAAAAATGGTAGAAGAACCCTTCTCATATATGTTTACATGTTTTTAACATTCTAAAACAAATTTACAATATTAAGCTTTATATTTTTTACATTTTAAAATAAATTAATAAATATTAACGCTAAAGTATTATAGGTAAAAATAAAAAGCTTATAAGTTATAGCCTTATACTAGTATTTTTGTAATTTGGTTAGATTGCTTAGCTTTCTAAAAGAAATCCATTAAATATAATTATTGGTCTAATATTAACAAAAAGAATGCAATGGCGTTATGGTTTGAGTGTTTGCACAAAGACTTCATAGTTTGGGTTGGGATTCACACCAGCCCGGGACCTGAAAATTTTTCGGGCTGAATTTTTGGAAGTTGGAGTTTTCATTTATGAAAAAATGAAAGTAATGCCAAAATTTTGACAATCTTTAGGCATAATTTGAAAGCTTCATAAAAAAGCTTTCAGTTTAAGATTTCATTTTTCAGTTCAAGTTTTCATTTCTGATTTTTTTTTTTTATAAGAAACAATAAATAAAAATTTTGCTTGCTCAAAAATATAATATAATATAATACAATAAATTAAAATTTTATAAAAAAAGAATAAAAAAATTAGAAAATACAATAAATAAAAAATTGGTTATTCAAAAAATATAAGTACAACAAAATAAAATACAATAAATAAAAAATATATATATAACTATAAAGATATATATATATATATAATAATAATAATAAATAAATATATAATATATATATAAAGATATATATAAGAAGAAAATACAATAAAATAAGAGCTATATATAAATACAATTATATATAATATAAAAATATAATATAATAAATACAAAATTATAAGTCAATAAGAAATTTTTTTTTTTATAAAATACAATATATATATATATATATATATATATATATATATATATATATATAAAGAGAGATATAAGAAGAAAGTACAATAAAATAAGAGTTATACATAAATACAATTATATATAATATAAAAATATAAAAGGAAATAAAACAAGTATATATAATAATATATGAAAATTATCAAAAACATGTAAATAGTTAGAATTTATGACAATTACCAAAAACATGAAATGTATTTTTAATTAAAATAAAGTCCTAACAAATATAATTTTGGAGGAAAGAATATACATAAAATATATAATATCACATTTATGTTGGTTAAAATGAGTTGGAATCATATTACTCAAACACAATATTGAGTTAAAGATACTACTATTTTTTTTTTTGAAAATTTATTTTGGGTTACCAAACATATTTTTAGATTTGTGTTTTCAAAATTTCAATACAATATGACGTTACCAAACGTATTTTGCAAAATGGCAGAATAATAGGTTTTTTAATTTTATTTTTCAGAAATTAGAAAATGAAATCCGACAGCGTTATCAAACAGTCCTAACTAGGCTATTTTCATTCGAGTTCATAGTCTAGTCTAGTTCTTTGATTCAGCTTATCTTAATGCAATTTAGTTCCTTTTCGTTCCTCATTTAATCAATTTAGTTCTTCCACCATTTTCGCAACTCTAAAGTCTTTGAAAAAGGCATAAAGAACCTTCAAAAAGTGGTCATTTCAGACATTTTTCACAATCGCCTAATAATTACCTCAGCCATAACAATATCTAGAATTTTGTTCAACACACATGGATTCAACAAGAGTCCTGGCACGCCTGCACAGTTTCCAGCGGAAGGAATCAACCAAAATTACGTTGTACCCAAACACTTTGTAAATATTATTTCTTAGATGAGGCTTCAAAAGTTCTTCTTGGAGATGAACAGTAGAGGAATTTCACCGGCTGTGGTTGTCTATAGGTCTAATTTCATGGTTTCTGGCATCTGGGTAAGCTGGAAGTGGCCAAAGGTTTCTTTAATGAAATGCAATTTGCAAGGACAGGAAGGCCCAAGAAAGCAAATTGGTAGTAGAATTGACAATTCAGAGATGTGAGGAACCCAATTTCTTTCTAAATATATCATGTTGATGAATCTGTTTTGTCTGGAGGGTGGTGTCATGAATCACGCTGATAGGAGAGTTGTTTATTTTCATGGTAACAAATTGAAGTGCCATGAGTGTGATATTATTAGCTACAAGTTGGAGATCAATGGGTATTGCAAAAGTGGGAGGATAGAGGAAGCAATGAAGCTTTATTCTTAGATGGGCTTTGCAAGAACAATTGCTTTGTGAAGCCAATGGAATTGTTTCAAACTCTTGAAAATAATGGGTAGAATTGAGGATCATAATCTTTGATTGCACACCGGAGGATTGCATGTGTCCAGTGGTGAGTGGTGAATTATGAATGTTCTGCAAGTTTTGACGTCGAAAAATAAATAAATAAATAAATAGGACAATATTTTGTTTCTAGAAATAGAAGAATAAGGGTTCTGCTATGGAGTCCAAATTAGTCACATTTAATAGTGTGACATGAGGGTGGTTTTACTAGTGAGTGGTGACTTGGTATGAGCTATTGAATTTAATGCAAGACATCCTCGATTCAAAATGTTGGTACAGAAACATGGGTGTGGAACACAATATATATCAACATATATGTCTGATGTATATTTCGTCTTGCTCTTGTAATTAAACTATGACATGGTGGTAAGAACCAATACTGTTTATCGAAAACAGGTAGTAATTAAAAGTGTAGACACTAGAAAATCTTTGACAATAACAAGTAATAACCTGAAAACACCACTGCTTTTCAGTTTTTCAAATATGAGTCTTAGCTTTCATATTATTGTGGATTAATTACCAACAAGAGAAGACCTACAGAAGTTCAAGCAAGTGTTATATTGCCCTGTTACCTAATGTATAAACAATGAGGTCCACAGCATTCAACGTCTTAGCTAGAAAGCAGGAACGTGTCTAAAGGTTGAAGAATTGACAAGTGTCCCACACGGTTCAAGACATGTTGGATGCACCAAAATACATGTATGATTTTTTAATTTAAATTTTTTAACACACCGCCGACAGAACATAAACACGCCATGTCATGTGTCCGACACGCGTGTTATATCATTAGGGAGTTTTATAAAGTTTTAAAAAGAAAGATAGGCTAAAGCGTAAATATGATGACTTCTTTGAATTTTTTTTAATAAAATATGACGATCATAACATATAATATTTCAAGATTTTTTTTTTTGTTTAAAAATCAACTATTATTATTGTTGTGAAGTAGATTCAATTGCGTAATTCTTTAAACAATAAACTAATTATTTTTATATCTCGTTAAATATTATATTTTTAAAATTTTCATTGTTAGGTTAATGAAAAATAATATTACTCTTAAAATATAAGATCATATATATAAAAAAATATATTTACTAGCCGGTTGTGTTCCCGTCGTGTTCGTATCCTAATTTTTTACAATTTTTCATTTTGCTGTATTCATGTAATGTAGTATCCGTGTCTCGTACCCTTGCTTCGTAGGATTGAGTTCTCTGTGTTGTCTTTATACTAATTTGTTTATATATATATATATATATATATATATATATATATTCATGTAATTTATTTAATTTTTATAAATAGCTGTGCAGATAAGTGATGAGTCCAGGGAAAATTATCCATGGAACATGGTTTTTCCAAACCCAGACTGGTCAATGAGCCATCAAAAGATTCATAGATTCAACGGTTCAAATTAATGGTTGGCTCAATTGGTCATCCTTGATGCAAACAGGAAGACAAAAAGACAGGAAAACATCTGGCTTCCAATATATTTTTCTTTGTTGTCAGCTGGTGAGTTGTTCTCTTTGTTAAATTAATTATATATATGCCCCAGTTTCATTTGGCTAACCTCTATAACTTTGATGTACTTTCTCTATATATGTTGTCCACCATATTGATTTCTATTTTGTATTGGAACTTGTAACGTGTTATGAATTTCTATTATTTTAGAAAAAGACTAAGTAGCTCTAATTATCCTTTTGATATGATGGATGAAGTTTTGGTTTAAAGGAATGGGAGGTTGGTTTTAATATTTATCTTTGAGGAGAAGAAGGAGGAGCCCTTTGAGTAGGATGTAGGAAGGTAGAAAAGGGATATTGTTTGATTTCACCGTTATGCCTTTTAAAAAATATATATATATTTTAAATAGGCTCTTCAAAAAGTAAGAATTAAAGAGAGGGGGGAGAAAAAATGGATTTTTCTTCTTTCTTCTCATTTATGGGGACGTGATTGTTGAAAAAATAACAAAAAAAATAAAAATTCATAGATTTATGAGATTAACCCGAAATTAGGTTACGTTCACAAAGTTGTTGAGATTTTATTACGATTAAAAACAAACGTATTATCGTTAGAATGATAAAAATCGCTTGCACAATTCTTAGAAAGTGGTACACCTCCCTTCCCTTCCTCTCTTCTTCTGTACCAAACCAATTCCCATTGTCGCATTCAACTTTCTAAAATTACACAAATAAAAGCTAATCTTTCATGTAATACCATCTAAAATTTGAAAGTTATTTATAAAAGAGTTATGATGCGGAGTTCGATAATCAAACAATTTTGACTAATTTTATGTGAGTGAAGATGACATCATGAATATAACCGGTGTCATTCAATACATCATTTCCTACTTACGTAAAACAATCAAAATTGTCAACAGTTAGACCCTAAATTATTATTTTTGTTTCTGAAAAGAACAGTGGACAACCAAATATCATTTTGTCTAAACACACTCTTGTTTGATACAATATTCACAACCCTCTCTCTCTCTCTCTCTCACACGTGCCCACTCACACACAGACACAATAGTTTTAAACATGATATCCGAGGCGTACAATCAAACTTTAAATGATTAGACAAAAATCACTGTAATGTTAAATCAATCATGCAGCTAATTTTATTCCATTGAAATTAAAGTTGATATGTAAGTGTGATTAAAGTGAGTCCAGCTTTATGTTTGTTGGTATTGCCTTGTGAATGACAGTGGTGCGGAACAAAATCTGTCTTTAGAATGGATTTTCATGTTCGTTGCCTCAATGCCTTTTTATTCTTGTCAATGGATAAGTCAAAAGTAATGGAATCTCACATGTTAATCCATTGCCATTCCCATTCCCATTCATTCATTACTTTAAGTAATTATTTTGTTTTCACATTGGGAATTGAACATTCATTTTAAACCATGAATAAAAACCAATTTTGACCTAGTCTTGTGACTTTAGAAGGGCCATGTAGCCTATGTTTACTTGAATTCCCCAAATAAATAATAATAAAAAAACTTCATAATTAGTTAGGCCAGAGTTTATGATAAAAGTTCGAATTGACAAAAGTGAGAAAATGTATCTTAGAATTTGAGAGTTGCCATTTTGTACAAATAATAACAACCGTCAAGCGTATTTATAATCTTTTTTCCTCTGTGTTTATAATCTTTCCTCCCCTGAAGTTCCCTAAACAGGCAAGAAAATGATATTATTTTTGTTTTCGTTTTGCACATAAAATAGTAGGATCCAACATGATCTGGTGGGTCCCACCGCACCACTTCATGTAATGATATTATTTTTGTTTTTGTTTTGCACATAAAATAGTGGGATCCAACATGATCCGGTGGGTTCCACCGCACCACTTCATGTTCTTATTCAGTTAGAGTTCAAATCAGTAGAAAAAAAAAATATCTTTTTAAAAAAGGCTTTGACATTTTGAAAAAATAATATCAAAAGTCGAATGCATTTACAATTTTTTTCCCAAGTCCCTAAACATGCAAGAGAATGGTTTTTGTTTTTGTTTTTGTTTTTTCTATTTATGAAAGAGTTCCCTATTTGAACTGGACACGCAAGAAAATGATTTTTATTTTTGTTATTTCTATTTATGAAAGAATTCACTATTCGAGCCGATTCAACTCAAACGAGATGCATGAAGTAGTGGAAACCCATCCCACCGCACCACTTCATGTTTATATTTGGCTTGGGCTCAATGAGTAGAAAAAAGAATTCCTTCTTAAAAAAGACTTGCTATTTGCACTGAAATGTTGCATCAAAATGTCTAACCGAAGATTTTTCAGTCTTTGATTTCACGAGTGAACCCCACATGAATGTCACTCCAATGAAATCAAAGACGTGAAAGTCCTTCCGTTAGACATGTCGGTGCATGATTTGGGTCCAAAGATCATTTTTATTCCGAAAATAATTACCCACTAATTAATGTACCCTTATTGTATTTGTCAGTTTGTGTTTAACACTTGCATATATCTTGATACATAACCCCAAGAGCAAGAAGCCAAGCTAGAATATATATTGCCTTTGCCTAGCTACATTAATGTATAGAAGAAAATTATGGCAAAGTCGGCAGCACAAAAGCAGACAAAGCCCTAGCTATTGCCTATTATTTGGTATTGGTTCCTATCAAACTTTTCAAACCCCACAAGCAACTACGTTGATCCAATTTTTTCAACGTACCTTTAAACATAACATTTATATATTCTTCTCTTTTGATTTTTGATACATTTTTTTTTTTTTTTGTCATCATAACAAATTATATAACACTAATTGTTTCCCCCCTTTATTGGTGGTTTCCTGACAAAATTTATATATTAACAGGCATAAGAGCTACAGTTACTCAATACATATATAACAACCTCCAGCATATATATATATATGATGTACTTGATATTGTAAATCTCACATATACAGTTAATTTTGTCTTGTAGAATTGACCCACAAGAGTTAATATCTGACCCACATGGTAGGTTGGTACTTGGTATGAAAACTAAGAAGATACGGTGGCATTATGGAGGAAATGGAAGAGGCAAACTCAAAGTCTCTTCTCCAAAAAAAAGAACGAAAAAAAAAAAAACTCAAAGTCTCCAGCCTCCACACACACACTCACACATATATATGTATGTATGTATGCATGTATTTGTGTGTAAAGTGAAGCTCCCAAGTCCTCCCAACTTGTATTTCTTTGCAACTCACCACATTTAAGCGAAGTATGGATGGTAAAAGCAAGTACTCGATCGATCCCCGAATCCCAACAAATAAACAAACCTAAATTAAAGAAGACTAATGACCAAATTTTAGTCAAAAGTTCACAACATATAAACCAGTGTTTGTCAACATGTTAGGTAGAACTAAGTCAAGAAATTAAACAGATCAAAAAATAAACTTACTACAAGAAAATAAATCAAAAACTAAATCATACTCACCTCCGGGCCATCACGATTGCCGGATTCCGGTAAGTCACCTCTCCAATTGCTTCACATGCACTTTCTGATATATATATATATATATACTCCTATATGTATATCTCAAAAATGGATATATCATATTAAAGCTGTCATGGTTGGCCAAAGTTGAACTCTCTCGTATGCATGGCAATCGAAGTTGCTTTAAGTTGAGGGGAATGAAGCCTGGTCCGAAATCATTCAAATGATTTATGAGCTTTTCTTGTGAATGATTTCGAACCAGACGACATTCCCCTCAACCATATTCATGAGAGAGAGAGAGAGTTAGAGAGAGAGAGTTTTATTTGGCCATGCATTATTTTTCATGGGGTCCTTAATTATATACGTAGAGATGAGGAGAGAGATTCTTTGTTGGGTCACAATGACAAAGAGTCCACTTTCTACACCACCCCTATAGCATACTTTTCACACATAGCAATGTAGATTAATGACTAAGAGATTTTGTAGAATTCCAATTGCCTATTCAAATTGTAATTCTTTGTGGAAAAGTTAAGACTTCTCATTCAAAAAATATAAATGGTTTTTCATCTAAGGTAAGTGCACCTAGTAATTAATGATAGTTAGGTCAACCCAAATAGGGCATTCGAAGATATGCAAATTGAATACTCTCTTTTATATATATATATATATATATATCATCCAGAAGGGTGTAGTTTTATTAATTAGTCAACAAGTGAATTGATTGATATATATCTTTGTCTGTGACTTTAACAAGGGCATGTGCTTTGAAAACATTTTAAATTAATTTTCATTTCTTGAATTATTAAGTCTTTTTCATTTTTTGGTTTTGCCAAACAGAGAATTAAGTAATTAGTAAAGCTAAATAGTGTTTGAGGGTCTGATGAGTTGCTTGTACAAGGATCTTGACATTGTGTGTTTTATTCCCACGTAAAGGATATGTCTTTTGCTTGCCACTAGGGTAAAGGGAAGGTGGGAGGTGGAGAACCTTAATCAATGGATGGCATATGCAACTGCTGGTGTGATGCCAAGCTTAAGTCCCAAGCTTACCACAGATTGGCCTGTTTGAAACTTTTACAACATCAACATATATAAAGGAGAAAAGAAAACACTTTGGAAATTCAAGTTACTGTGTGTCTATATATATATATAGCAACTTGAATTTCTGAAGTGTTTTCTTTTCTCCTTTATATATGTTTATGTTGTAAAATATATATATATATATATATATATATATATATATATATATATATGGTAAAGTTGTTCCATTATGACTTGAACGTTACGAATTTAAAATACGAAAACAGCATTTTCCCATGCAGAGGTAACACAACATACATTTGACTATCTCCTGACTCCGCAATGGCGGAAGCCTCCTAGAGTGAATTTTTCCAGTATATTTGGCATAAACAATGGAACATAAAGAAAACACACGCACACAGAGTTATGAACAAATGAGAAACAAAATATTTATAAAAAATAATTTTGAGTGTGAATTTGTAATTTTTCAAACCTGTAAAGTGACTTTCTATAAAGCAAGATAAGAAAAGATTGAACTTTGACCCTGTAGTATAAACCATAACTAAGATTCATTGCAAATAAAATAGTCTACCTAAGTCCTTTCTTCCTTCATTTTTTTTTTTTTTTCTGTGCAATTGAATTATTCTAAGAATTATTGAACACTAAGAACATATTTGTGGAATTTGTAAATTACAGTCATCAAATACTTATGGTACAAAGGAATCTACATTTGTTCATAAGCCATATTTTTCACCAGTTTGTACTAGCAATATCTTTGTCTTTGTCAATCAGTACAGATATTAATTATGTTGTGATGATCTAAGACTTGAAAGTAGGAAAGAAAAACTAACCACGGTAACTTAGTTATACTTTTCTCACATTTCAAAGTAGAATATTAAAGGTATAAATAATTTTTTGTCTATATATTTAAGGAACGACATCTATTTTGAAGAATTATAGTTCAAAGTAGAATATTAAAGGTATAAATAATTTTTTGTCTATATATTTCAGGGACGACATCTATTTTGAAGAATTATAGTACTTAAATTGTGACACAATTTTCACTACTAATCGTGTCGGTCAAACCAACCAAACAAACATAAATGATTGGAAGAACCCATAAGTAACAATGTAGAGAAACTTGTATACCATCACAATCCTTGTACGCCGGTCGTCATTCCAACATCGAAGTGAAAGAATATATATATATATATATATATATATATACACGGATATAACCTGAGAATACAGCCAAGCCAAATCATTCATGGCTCAGAAACCTATATAATACGAAGAAAAGCATATCATTATTGAAAAAATTGGAGTCAATATGAACTTTACGGGTCCCCACGTTGTCTGGAAATGCTGGTAGAATAAAGTTCTAGTGATATTTCTTCCAACAAAAGTAGACAAATCAATTCTATCAGCCATCAATAAAAATACAAAAGCAAAATGGAATCCAGACCTATGTACATTTTAACATGTTATGCTATTAAAAACCCTCAAAAGTCAAAACAACTTTTCAAATAGTATTCTGCTTCCACATTCCAAGTATGCTCTACTCAAAAAGTTCTTTTTACTGGAAAGAATAATACTATAGGAAGTTGCTGAGCCAGTAGAATAATACGTATAATCTATGCAAGAGTATACTATAATCCATATATCAGTTCCCATAAAACCTATTTGAAAGAAGAAAAAAAAGTTACAAGCACCACATTTCTTCAATTTTGTCATCGTACCAATGTAATATTCTTTTGAAACACAAAATTTGAAAACGTAAAATGGCTACTCTTCCACAATATTCTTGTTCTCTTCACAATATTCCTTGAAGTTCAAAGAACTCAACCCTATACCAGTACATGTGTGTCTTAAAATACTGTGCTACAAGTCTCATTACAATGATATGAACCCAGGAACCATGGAACCTTGCTTGAGAAGCATACATGTTCCCAATGGTGTAAAAAATGGAATATCTTCAAGCAGTCATCCAAAGGGCCCGACAACCCAAAACCCTAGTTGTGAACTAATGCGCTCTTGCTTACCGAAGTACATCTTCTAAAACTATGGCAACAAACATCACTTTTCACTACCAAAGCAAAAAATTCAGCAGCGAACAGACAAATCTTGCTTACTATTCTTTCTTTGAATCTAAACTTTCTCCAAGAAGTACCTCAATGCAACTCCATCCAAAGGTTAATTCATCCTTCATCAGTTATCTCAATCCCATGCCTCAATTTCAAGGCAGTAAATTTTCTAGAGCAATCAAATCTTGTAAAACAAGGAAAAAAAGAAAGATTGTAGTCACAGAAGGTCATCATACTCGTCAAGATGGCACGACACCCTTTACTTGTGCGGATTCAAGTTCAGGAAGAATTTTAGAAACCACCTTTTGCAGGGCAACACGATGCAGCCGGTTATTGCTTCCATTTATGACCATTTTTGATAGGAATGCAATTTCCTGAGCATCCAAATTTTCATCAAGTAGTTCATTCCAAAAATTGTCATCCTCGTTGAGGTTTTTTGCCCTCATGAGTTCTATGACTTGCTTCAAGGTTGCAACGTTTCTACCAGCGCCACAGCCCATGGCAGTTGCGGCACCCACTGCATTTGCAACTGTTAATGTATAAACCATGGGCATATTGCGTATGAACCCAAATGCAATAGCGGCTACAAAACTATCTCCGCACCCAACAGTGTCAACAACATTCACCTGTTGAAATTTTAGAATACTAATTAATATCATACACCACGTAATCATGAGAGAGAAATACAATGAGTCCCAAGTGCAATAAAATACTGAAACTCCAGTGTGTGAATGTACATTTGATTAACAGAAAATTATAATATGCATCCAAGTAGTCAAAAGAATACAATTACACGGCGTACAGTAAATTATCCACAGCTTGCAATGCTCTCTCTCTCTCAGACTCTCTCTAACACGATTTGGAACAATACGAATTCCATGAAGATACAACACCATAACTCATATAGGCTTGACCGCTTGGTTTGCATCAAACTAGAGAAACATTAAGATGCCATAAACAACCCAATATGATTTTTGAATTCATAACAAGGTGAAGTTCCAAATAGAATAGTTTAGCATCTTAGCATCAAATAACATTAAGAAGGAAAACTGTGCCGATTTTTATGCATAAACACATCAAATATCTCTAAAAATTTATACCTTGAATGCTGGGGCACATGATATACTTGACATGGTGATCAAAATTGAACCCTTTGAACCCATTTTGACAATCACCCATTTTGTGCGCACTCCTTTTCTAAGCAATTCCTGTCCTGCCAGTATTGGGTTTCCTATGCCAGTTAATGATTCAGCCTGGCACATCACCAATAAAATCAAATCACATAGTTAAGACAGTACACTATCTTATTGAAGCCAAAACACAGCATAAATTAAGAAGGATACTATAAAGATGCAATCACAATACCTCTCTCACTCTCTATGCATAAATTTGTTATTATACTTCTTCATGAGAATGAATTATAATAAGGTTGGTACCATGTTTAATAGTTATTAGAAGAAACCAAATGAATAAATAAAGCGCAGCAATGCTGGGATGATACCTTGGAACATGATCAAATTCATTTACATTTTTTAATGAACAAGCATAACATCCTGTTACCATAGAACTTCAAGAGATACAGGTGTGAACTGTTAACACTTGGCAGAATTCAGGAATCTCAAAAGATCACATTCTACTATATTCCTCTTACATAAGACAAAAATAAACCCTTGTGCAGTTTGTAACTAGCACATCATGTTTCAAAGTATCATCCCAACATGGATACTTATAAGCAAATGAGAAATATATTTCTAACTTAATAGAAGTTCCACAGGAAACTTATCTGTAGTTTCCCCTTTTTATATGAATAATAAAAAGAGCAATCTGCAAAAAAAAACCCCTTAACTATCTCTCATTGGCAAAAAAAACCCCATTACGTATTTTTTTGGCAAAAAAAACCCCCCAACTAATGGAAACCTCATGAGGGGGTGATTGTGACAAAAATGCCCCTCCAAATGTAAAAAGTGGAACAATCCCTTCACAATAATCAATATCAATAAATATTAATTTATTCTTTGAATGACCATGTTTTAAATTTCAATAATACCATTAATTCATACATTTCGATTAATATTTTCATGTTAATTTTAAATCTCCCAAACTTTCAACTTTATCCTTTATAATTTGTAATTGTAAATCTTTACAATTTGTTGATTGTTAATGTTCATTTTTAATTTTCTTTAAAGAATTTTAGTTATCCTCTAATATTGTAATTTTTTTTTATTTCGAAAAAACATTGAATATTATTATCCTCTAAGAAGTTACTCAATGTTTTTTCCAAATAAAAAAATAATATTACAATATTAGAGGATGCATAAAATTTATTTGGAGACAATTAAAAATGAACATTAACATAAATTGCAAAAATATACAACTAAAAATTATAAAGGCTAAAGTTGAAAGTTTGGGAAATTTAAAATTAATACGAAAATATTTATCAAAATGTATGAATTAATGGTATTATTGAAATTTAAAACATGGTTATTCAAAGAATAAATTAGTACTTATTGATAATTTTTTATTGTGAAGAGATTGACCCACTTTTATTCTCTTTCTTCATTTTCTTACATTTTCTACATGTTGAGGGGCATTTTTGTCACAATCACCCCCCTCATGAGGTTTTCATTAGTTGAGGGGGTTTTTTGCCAAAAAAATACACAAGGGGTTTTTTTTGCCAATGAGAGATTGCCCTAATAAAAAAATTGAGATACTCAGATTGCAGCCGGTGAAATCCTTTCACCCTAGGGAATAGAAGAAAAGTTAACTAAGTATTTCAACCATGTCATAGTGGCCTAAAATATTTCGATTCGATAAATCCAAATGATACTGACCTACACTCACATATATAAGTGGTCACGCAGCATGATTAGCATCTGCCCAAAAGAGTTATGCATATGAAAATATCTATCATCTAAAGAAATATCTCTCTCTCTCCATCCTTTGTTTTCCTAATTGATAACAATGAGAATTGAACCCATTACCTCACCCATTCGCCTTAAATCCTATACCAGCACTCTACCAGTGTGCTATAATGCCTTCGGCACAGCCCTTTTATGATAAAGAAGTCGAGCAGTCAAGATTTAACAGGCCCATAAATGCACTTAGCTTAATATATGTTGAATACAAATGGCATGAGGAATGATAGATTGTAAATGATGTATAGCTTGAGAACCTAGAGGTAGAAATAACTTCTAGCAAGAAAGAAAGCACTAGCAAAATTCTTGAGACAAGCATAATCAATATTGAGGGATGCATCAATGAGTGTGAAGCAGCAATATGCTTCAAGCTGACAGAGCTGAAACCTGCAAGTACGGGAGGAAGAACAAAGAGGCAGCATCTTAAAGTAGTGTGGAGAAGCTTATAGATTATAATTTTAACATATAACATGGACCTAAAAAGAGTAGATGAAAAATGGTCTAATGTATAAGATAAAAAGAAAAAAGAAAAAGCAGACAAAGAAGGGTAGGGAAAGGGGGGTTTCCAAACCTCCTCAGAAGTTAGAAGAAGAACATCACTCATCCTCAAGAACTCGCCAAGTGCTCTTTGTTCTTCAGGTGATCCAGTGGAAAGGCTTTTCCCACGTGGTCCAGGATCAAAAAATATTGAAGTCCCTACTTCAACAGCATACTCTAGAGCAGATACAATTAAACCAGGGGCAAGCTCATCAAAGCCATAACCGTTGCAGAACAGGATCTTTGACCTTTTTATAGCAATCTTTACTTGACTTGATAGTTTGCACATCCAACTGAATGCAGGCTCCTTGCTAAAATCAGCTCGACTGGTAGACGACAAATGTGTTCAGAGACACCATTCTTTGGAAATAATTGTTACAAAAACAACAATCAAAGAGATGAACTTTGTACAATACAAGGCTAGTTTTCAGACCTTAAAAGAACAAACCTTAACTTGCGTACTTTTACCTGCAAAAACCATGTCTTTGCAAAGGGTCCACCAAAACCCAGCATAAAAGTGTTTCATATGCGCCACCAGAACTGTTAACATTAACATCATCTTCGCTCATCCCAACCATACCAATTCCCTCATCATTAAGCACATCTAGGAGGAAGCGTCCATAGATTTCACTACCAACATGACCAATTGCAGTACAGCAAAGTCCCAGTCTTGCCGCTGCTATAGCCATATTGCAGTTACCACCGGCTTCCCAGTATTTCTACGCACAAAAACAAAATAGTACAAACCTTCAAACAGTCAATAATAAAAATAAATAGGAAAAAAGACGTGCTCAAGTTTATTGTAAGAACAGTAAGAAAAAACAGTAAACAGTATCATCAAGAACAATCACTTTGTAAAATTTAATGGTAATATAATTGGCTGGTTGGTTACCCAGCTCAAGAAAGAATAATTGAAAATTCCCAACCTAAAAGTAAGGAGTTTAATAGTAAACTGTTACTATTTTTTATTATATATCTTTGATCAAGACTTTTCTGGATATATACTTCTCTTAATCATATGATTGAATATATTTAGTCAAACCGTCTCAAGCAAATTCTCCAGGGTAGCCTCTTAGGGTCTGAACTTCTTTCATATTGCTGCACTAAAAATTCTTTTGAATTTTCTCTTGCAGAAAAACTTAACACTTGAGAAAATTTAATCTATATTTCTATGAATATGTCTGCTTTACAAAAATGAGATTAGATTTTATTAAGCTGCTAACCAATTGAAACATTTGAGATAATTTAATCTTTCGCTCATTTTATCTTCTTATCACTAGGGTTACAACTTAGGCGGTCAACCTGAACCCAACCCGATTTTTTACGGGCAAGGGCAACCATTTTTACAATTAGGATTGGATTTGGGTTGAAAATTCCCAACCCGAACTTAATTAGGGTTGGGCGTGGGTTAAGGCGTTACCAAACGGCACTCAATCCGAACTGAAATTATAACTCTACTTTTTTCTTTATATCTATTTATAATTCTAATATATTATATATATTTTAAAATCATGATCAACATTTTCTTTTTAATTAATTATATATTACTCATTTGGAGAATTAATATCCTGAATCTTTTTATAATTTTTCACAAATTTACATTCAGTTTTAGAATTTTTTTATGCATAGGTGTAATCAAGCCCGAAACTAATCCGAGATCAATCTGATTTTCAGTCTGATATCACTAGCCCGAGCTTAACTTGAGTTCAGAAATGTGAATGTGAATGTGAGTCAGGCTCGGGTTGGGAATTTGGGTTGGTTGGGCTTGGGTTAAAGCTTTTATTACTCGGATTAGGCTTGGGTTAGCTGCCCAACCCGACCGAGTTGCACCCCTCATTCTCTCTTTTTCCAGTCCTACACTTACATCATGTGATTTTACTGCAATAGGATCCCTGCTATTCTGCTATATCTCTATTTTTGTTTCTGACATTAACTTTTCTACCTTGATCATTTACCAAAAGGTTGATGCAATTCACAAAGAAGACAACTAAAAACCAGTTTTTGCAAAAGTAGCATAGTTTACTTCATACTCTTAATACATCAGTACCATCAGATTATTATATTATTAACGACCGACAAATGCAATTGGACAATATCAGAACTATAATCTCATCATTTATGTTGCCCTTTTCTTCTTCTATCTGCTTCGCATTAATACAAATCATCATACTGTCAAGGAAATAAAAAATCTAGCTAATCATCATCCTGGATAACAATGCAAAGGACCTTTATTGACTGTCACAAATCCTTAATTGAATGTTATAATTGATAGTCAGATTTTCATCTCTTGTTCCAATCTCAGTAAGAGATTGAAGTAAGGAAGTTCTCACTTAACTCTGAACTGTAGCCAAAAATTCACCCAAAAGAAAAGTATATATGATGCCCACACTGTAGTTGTAAATATATATGATGCCCACACTGTAGTTGTAGCTATCTTTTTGTTGAGTGAACTCACAATATCTTTACAGAATCCATGGTGTTAAAGAACTTCAAACACCATTCCAATCAGTTATATATATATATATATATATAGTTAGATATTTATTCTTCTAATAAAGCTTCATTTTCATGTTGGATTGTGAGGGCGGGGCTCGGCGCAACGGTAAGGTTGCTCTATTGTAAATTGGTAACCTAAAGGTCACAGGTTTGAAACGGAAAATAACTTCACATACAAAGAGCATGTTAGGTCTTTGGTGATGCAATTTATAAAGTATTTCTCATAATTAAAGTACTTTTAATGTGTATGGTAATAATATTGCTTAAAGCACTTTATTGTTAATTTTAAATTATTTCTTTAAGGGAATGTTAATATATTTATGCACCAAAAAACATGTGCAGTACCCCGATATTGATTCTTATAAAATTTCACTGGTTTCAATAATTACATAAGGATTAAGTTGTTTTAAACTTTTTCTATTATGTTTCATAATAGTAGGACTTTTATAAAAGAAGGGTATAAAAAATAAAAAGGGATAAAATTGTCCAAGAAAAAATGGTTACCTAAAAATTAGAACCTCTATTCATAAACGCAAGTAAAAGCTTGAAATTTTTAGCTTCATTCAAAAGCTCTAGTGAGCTAAATCTGTACCATTTAAGGAGCTTTTTTTTTTGTTTACCAGACACTTCTAAAAGGCCTGTAACTAATGGGCTTTGAATTTTTATTTTTATTTTGTTTGGGTGGGGGAGGGAGTATAGCACCCCTTAGTTCATGATTTATCACCCTTTATAGCAATTCCAAACAGGCCCTTAGTTGCTATCGAAGTTCTCCATCTGTTGTTTGAGCAACCCCATGTCAACAAGGTAGAACATCATTTTGCTCTTCAATAAGTCTACAGTCTCACATAAATGCTCTGAATGGAGAATATGGTGGGAAAGAAGAATGTTAATTATTAGTTTTTTTCTTTTTTTGATAATTAATTATCTATAGCGATTCAATCATCAAACCTATCACCCAACTCAGAATAAAAATTGAACTCCTCAGTTCTTCAAAAATTACAAACTTGAAATGAACCAAAGGCACTGGAGAATCAAACAAAACTAACAAATTGATGTCAGGTTGGTCAGTTATGCTGTTTGTCTGCCTGAAAGTGCACCCCTTCATAGGCACGAAATTGAACTCATTTACCACTCTCAGAACGGTGCATTACTTGTTTTATCTCATTTTTTCATAAAAAAGAAAAAAAAAACACATGACGCTATACTCATGTCCAAAATGAAAAAAATGTGTGCACTCCTTGTAAGGAGGGAGAGAGAGACCGTGGGGGGGGGGGGGGGGGGGGGGGGGGTTTGGGGGTTGGTGTCAATAATAATTTTATCCTTGTCATGTCCTGGTGTGGTATGTAAAAATAGAGCTCTGTTATGATCATAATGATTGGGAGATTGTAAAAAGAATGGGTATACATTCCTATGGGTCCATACGAGGATTACAAAATTGGATTGAGGTATACTGCTGAAGTTTCCTTCACGATAATTGAAAACTTTAACAACACAATCATACATCTAATCTGGGATCACTGAATTCATCAAATATACCTATTGATGCTGGGAAATTCCCATGAGCAACATCATAAAGATGAGAACTTTAATTCCAATTAATATGTCTTGCTCCACATACCTCTAGCCTTAAATATGTTTGGATTTCAATATGCATGTTCTTCGTTAACGACTTTTGAATATGCACTTTCCAATAAAAATAAAAATAAATAAATCTTACCGGAAAAAAAAAACACTTTTGAAGATGCAGAAGTTAGTATCCTACTGAACTTGAAATGCTATTATTCTCTCAAAAAATTTAAACTGTTATTGCCATCTCTCATTGAAGATTATTTTGGTAAAGCATAAGAAGCAAAACCATGTTGAGAGTCGGAAAATCAATGAATGTTCAGAAAAAAAATAAATTTGTTCAATCATTCTTATTTGTTCAAAGCAATGATAATTATTCATAATATTCAATACAACATCTAAAATTCAACTTACCAGAGAAAAAAAAATCCAAAATTCATCAATTAAGATATTGTGTGGGATTAACTCGAGCCTCATATGCTTAGAACATAAAGCAAACCCAAATATAAACAATATATATACACAATCTTCAGAAGCGTAACAAAATGATGATCATGAAGTTCACATTTGTATACATTCAATTTACTACACATACATACCAACCTTCTCGGGTGTCGATTTGGACAACTGTTCCATATAAGCTTTACGTTCCTCAAACGACGCCGGAGGCAACTTCGGGACATTGAGGACAATATCGACGCAGAGATTTCCGAGAGTCGCAATATCGACATCTTTCACTCCGACACTTCTAAATGTTTCGTTTCCATCGGAAAAATTGGAAAACTTTGGGCGGTGTTTGGCAGGCGAGACTTCGATTCCTTTACAGCTGAAGATCCAAGAGTGAGTGTTGTTGTGTGAAATTGTGGGCAAAATGGAGTGGACTAGCCCAGGGTTATGAAGAAGGATGGGATGAGGAGACAATCCATTGCATGTAATTGGGAATTTGAGGGTTATGGTGTGGTGATGCATTCAGAGAGAGAGAGAGTTCCGGGAGCGGAGCAGAGAGCGAGTGTGTAGAGAGAGAGAGAGAGAGAAAAGAGAGAAATCAGAAGGTTGAATGGGTGAATAGAAATGAATAGCACAGTCCACTTTGACACTCGCAACTTTCAATTATTCCTCCACCATTGGGTTCTAGGAATCTTTGATCAACCTTTTTTTAATTGTGCAACAAAAGAGGACTTTTGTTAATATAGCCGAATAATCTTTGATCAACTTTTGTTTATTTTTATATTTATTATTATTATTATTTGCAAGATAATTTATTTGATTAGTTATGAATACTATTTAAATTTTCTGATATAGGATCTTATCATCCATCTTACTTGTAATGGCCTTTCATCAATCGATTAAATTGGAGGAACTTAATTGACACAAATCATTCTCATTATCACCATATGGTTATAAATTAGAAAAATAATCAATAAATTTTATTTTTTCACTTTTAAGATCCACAAGCCCAATAAAATTTGAATAAGACCATTAAAATATATTTTGATTGCTTTTTCTTTAAGAAGCCATCAATACTAACACGTTACATGGGTGTGATGCACTACAAATACAATAAAACTCAAAAAAACTTAAAGACACATACATGGTAGAGATACGTCAAAATATAATAATATAATATATATTATATATAAATATATACTTGTGCTCATTTTACCCGATGAATGAAATCACTAATTTGAAACTTGAGTTAATTTGTTCTTCTCTAATTAATCCATAATATATTTAAAAATTACATTAGAATTACAATACAGAATGTAATTGCAAAATTACTCCTTGGCATCTTGAAAGTATTCCAAATGTGATACTTTCTATCTTGCATACATGTTTGCACATCCAATAACGCCAAAGTACCCTTGGAGAAGTGTATGTGTTTTTTAACTTTATGTTTCCCAACTTAAGTAAGTTTAGGCCTTTTAGTCTTCCAATTTTATCTTTCTTCACTGGAACTAAATTTTTGCAATTATAATCTTTGTCCAAAAAGTAATTTATTTTTTTTAAAAAATTAACTTTTCTTTAACCATTTGACATGTTTAATATTTTCTCAACAATTGAATTTTTTTTTTGCCAATTTACACATTTTAATGGTTAAATAATTAATCTAGTCTATAAAAATATAAGAAAAATATTTCAGACCTTCACCATTGCTAAACTACAACATGGTTAAATAATTAATCTACCCAAAGCATTGGTCCATCGAACGAATTCCTTTCACAGCATCTTTGGGTGCATTTGCTAGGCTACGCTTGGCTGCAAAACCCAAGTCAGGCTCGAACACTTGCATATATCCAAACTCAATCGGATCACCCATGCTTGAACAACTGTTTGATTTGATCGAGTTGAGCTCAAATAGCCAGCTGTGATGGTTTTGGTCCCGGACTACCTAATAATTTCTCCCAAATCCAGGTTAAGTGCCAAATTTATTCTGACCTTCACCATTGATAAACTAGAATACAAGTCTCTATGCTTCTCTCTTGAGATTTTTTCTACATAAAGTAAAAAGGTCAAGACATCTAGTGCCTAAAATACAGAAGCAAACTCAGTAATCCATAGCAACGGCTGAGGAAACATAGATAAAAGAAAACGGAACAACATTACTCGACTGCACAGTTTCACATGTTTATCTCTGGTCGAAGTTGTTGTTCCTTGCTCAATTCTTCGAGTCTGCTGACAACCTTTTGAGCCATATCCCCATATGCTTTGGCAATTGTTGAATCAGGCTTTGATATTACTATAGGAAATCCTTCATCAGAGGTACTTCTTATCTCCACCTCCAGTGGTATCTGAAGTAGTAAACGAATAAATTTATTATAACATATTAACGCATCAAAAATCTGATTGTAATAGTAAGTGCAGTGTTGGTGATAATATTGACGGCCATACATGAAGTATGAAAAAAAAAAAAAAAAAATCCTGCACAGGGTTCCATGAAGGAGCACCTCACTAACCAAGTCATATGTTGTGCAAGAGCAGTCTTTATTTATTGCAAGTATAAGAGGAAAAGGAATTAACAAATTATTGGGTTTCAAGACATACAAAATCCAATCCTCTGATGATGATCTAGGTTTAGTTGCAGCTTCTTCCCTTTATAAGCTCCCTACTAATGATCAGAAAGTTCTCTCTTTTCTTCAATTCATGGCTATTCACTCCACCCCTCCCAAAAAGAAAAAGAAAGGAAAACAGTAAAGAAAACGAGGAAAAGAACAAAAAAAGAGAACTATGCCTTCAGAAACAAAGGAGTGAGGTCAAGAATTCAATTCTTATTGTCTATAACAAAAGAAGAAATCCAAGTTACCATTGTGGGTTAAAACCTATCGACTTGACATTGCATATTAAGCTACAATTTTGAACCAGTGTTCCTTGAGGATCCGCTTGGCTACTAATCTGGGTTGCAGGAGGAGGTTTCCCCTGCACCAACCAATGTATCCTTGCTCCAATTTAGCAGTATGGAGTGTTTGTATCATAAGATCATCATCATAAAGCTTTGAAACTTACATTAGAAAAACATTTTATTCAATCGACTCCAAATTTTCATTTGACAATCAACCGATGTACTTCAAAGATTGAGCTTCCCAAGTCAATGGAAGGAAGTCCATGAAACAAAGGGAGCCTACACAGAGAGAGGCAGCAAATGCATTAGGGTTCATGCACATGAACAGACCCAAATCTGCACTCACACATTCTAGCGATAGATTTCTTACTGGCAGTGTATTTGGCATCTCTCTCTCTCTCTCTCACACACACAGACACGCATGTGCGGGCGCACACATGCAAGCACCCAGAAGCAACAATTTTAGGATTTCCAGAGGAAAGAGAGGCATAGGTAAAACAGGATTAAAGCAGGGTTAATCCTGTCAACAAGTTATTCCCTTCCCAAATTCAGTGTATTAACTTTAACCCTCGTATAACCAAGGGTTGTATCCCAGTGGTATTTCCTCACCTTCCAATGTGGCTGTGAGTTTCTTGTCAGGATACATAAAAATAAAAATAAAATAAAATAAAAAATAAACTCACATAGATCATGCCATATAGCTCTTGATTGAAAGTGTACAATTTTCTAGTGGTGCCACCAACAACTGGCATAGGATACACTAATTTTTCTTCCAAAAACAATCAGCTAGCATATTATAACCAGCTATCCTGAAAGATCAAATCAGAAAGCATACCTCACCGAGAAATCTCAATCCCATATCATCAGCTGTCTTACGAGCCCCTCCTTTCCCAAAAATATGCGAAGGCTCACCACAGTGTGGACACTTGAAGAAACTCATGTTCTCTACAATTCCCAAAATCTGTCGGAGCAACCAAACTTCTTAGAAAATGATAAAAAAAACAGCAGAGCTTAATTTATATGATAAAAAATGATAGTGCAATATCATTATATATAACATAGACATCTGCAAAAGCAGTTTGTAAAAAATAACCATTTATAGGATAAATGTGAGGATGTTTTGCTTATGATCAAGGGACTTCATATTTTCCATATGTAAATTTGTTTTTCGGTTAGGTAACCATCTTCCTATTTGTTTTTCGGTTAGGTAACCATTTTCCTATTTTTGCTCTAGTATGATCCACATACGGTTGGGTTGCACCCACTTTGGTGCTTTTTTGTGATTGATTTTACCTAGAGAAAAAAATAGACTATTATGCATACAGGGAAAAAACATACAAGGTGTAATTCAAGCATCATTGTATGGCCATATCTAAGCAGGAATTACAGAACACGGGGGACTAAAAGTCTAAAACAGTATGTAGAGGGATATAGGAGCACCCACATGCCATAGATAAACAATTCTGTACTGCAAGGTCCACTTTCACCTCCTAAAAAATCTACTGGACTACTCACATCCTTTTTTCCCAAACAAGCCACTCTACTGCCAAAAAGGAGTACGACCCTTCACTTGATATGGAAATATAGATATTAATGTGCTGAATGTCACGACTTCTTGAGGCTGAACCAAGTGCCAACAATTCAATAATCCTTACAGAAAGTACCAGTTATTTTGTATAGCTTTTCTTATTTATTGAAAAACTTATGTCGAATTTAGTCCTATTTCCCACACCCCACTAAATTAGTCATGATTTGACCCGTCTCTTGGAAAATTAGAATCACCAGTCATGGAAGAGTTTCCCTCAACAAATTCTGCAGGAGAACAATATAGGAAGACAAAAGAAACATCTTAAAAAGAAAAGGCATGCCGAAATAAAATCACAGGTGATATACAACATGGGATAAAAGATCTACCTGCTTTATAAAATAGGATAACATAGTAGAAGAATGGAAGTACTCCCAATTTCTATAAAAAAAAATAAAAATAACTATAAAAGAATACCTACCTAAACATTTTTTCAGTGCTATAAGCAAAATGAATGATGTTTCCAAGATGTAGAAACTTTGTTGAGATAGCAGATAGAATAGAGTATACCTAATACTAAGGCAGAACCTTACATAAAAACATAAAAAAAAGAACATTCAGTGCGAAGTGTTTGGAGTTACCTGTGTTACATGGTATCTAATTAATACATGCTTTGAAATTGCAATTCATATTAAAGCTTGATATTGTAAGTGTATCAGCAGAAGAACTTCTCCAATTTATACAACTACAATATCGATGATCAACATCATGTTCAATGTAATTATTGATATATTTAGAGATAATGTGCAGAAGAAATGGTCATACAGGAACTTCGACTTTAGCGAACATATTCACTCCTCTTCGAGCATCTATTAACGCAACATCTTGAGGAGTTGAGACAATCAACGCACCTACCAATAAACCAACAATATAATTTACACGAGCAACTATTATACCCAAATAAAATTCAACAAGAAAACTCAATTTAGGTGGTGCTTGCATGACAGCTGGAACTGGGATTGAAACAATTACAATTTATCTTTATATATATATATATATATATTCTTTTATTTTATTTTTCTAGTTTGAAGGCAGAACATCTCCCCGTTTTATCATGTTTCTGTATTCCAACAGGAGTGTAAAACCTTTAATTGTTTACAAACTAATCTAATTTTTTTTATGTGAGTTCCAGTGTGTGCAGCTATTATGTCACCAAGAACTCAAGCTAAATTCTCCAGTTTATCGCAAATTGAGTTAATGAAAGATGGACTAAGAAATGTTAAGAAAACAACCTATACTCTATGCTTAAGGTTTTATATACCTTGCAACATCAACCATGGCAATCCTAAATGTTACTTAAGGTGCTGCAAGATTTGAGCGAGGTCACTCTGAAAGAAGCTATTTGCAAGTTGAATTGACTTGGAAAATTGAAAAGGAACTAGATCCTCCTCTGATATTTGGCTAGGTTACAAGGTATCTATTTCATTTTTCTTGTATAATGTAAAATCCTCTAAGCCATGGTGTGCTTCGTGGCATTTTACTTGAGCGGTTGAACCTCAGCAAGTTGGTCCTAAAGGTGAAAACTTCCAAACATCAAAAACTATGTTTAGATATTCTTTACCTACCTGATAATTGCAGCCTCTGAGAAATGGATATCTGTGCATCCCCAGTGCCAGGGGGCATATCCACCACAAGAATATCAAGTTTTCCCCAATCAACCCCCCTTGTCATTTGTTCAAGAGCTTTCATCACCTAAATGAACAACATTAAGTCAAATTCTAATTAAACCAACAAGTATTATAATAAAATGCTTTGAAGTTTGAACAGGTGACAGTTATCCATCAATATAACCACACTAGCTTAAATAAAATCAACCACAGAATCTTTCCGAATGGTTGGCACTTTGCAAACACAAGTAGTTCAATTTCACATGAAAGATGAAAAAAAGGTGAAGAAACAAATACTGAAAAAAATAAAGACAAATTTAAACAGTAAATTGAGGTAAAGAGATACCATAGGACCTCTCCACACAATTGGGGCATCTTCCTCCACAAGCAATCCCATTGACATGGACTTCACTCCATGGTTTTCAATAGGAACCATTTTTTTACCTGCTAAGAGATATATCCAGAACAAAATATCCCAAGGTGTTATTCATGAATCAGGCAGCAGTAAATAATAGACCACAAAAGTTACCCAATAACATAACATCCAGAGCCAACTTGACACTAAAACTAGGCATATGGCCATATGCATATTAAAAGAAACATGATGTTAAAGTTTGTTACACAAAACGCATGAGTGATAAGAGCAGGGCGTGCAGCCAGTAAAACAACTATATATTTAGGGCATGCAAGTTCGATATATTGGAACAACAATATATTCAGCCAATAAAACAAACAATGTTGCATCAACTGGATCTAGATATGTATCTCTGGCATGTGAGCTTTTTCTACCCCTTCTTTCTTTACCAACTCGGTCACCATTTAACTTAGTAATTAACATCAAGGAAAAATTTGGGTCATCCAGTAGGCTAACTCTATAGCTTCCAACACAATACACACATACACTGTTACCAATCAGCACAACTATTAATTTTTCACTTTCCTACCTCTTCTTCCGGAATCTTTTACGCTTTTTTGCTGACTATTATCTATGCCCAAAATGAAACTGGTAGTTGCTTAAATCAGTAGCATGTTTAGCTACATCAGAATATATGATTCCCAATCTGTTTCTCCCAAAAAAACACTTGAATCAACACCTCACTTAAACTGATTTGATAGTTGTCAGCAATTTGTCCTTGCTGTATTTAAAAGAAAATTGTTTGAGTTGACTGTCAACAATTTATTTATGTCATGTCTCAATTACATGTATAACATATGAATGACACATCTAGCTCTATTCGAAACCAAATTTTTTTTTTTTTTCGAAAAAAAAGAAGACGAGAAGGAAAGAAATAACTCACTTAAAGATATAACACATCACAAAAGAGGTTTCTGACAGACTATTGATCCAAGATGACAAAATATTACATTTGAATTAATGGAGTAACCAATGGAGATCTGTTTACTTAGTTGAACCAAGAGCAATTCACATTGGAGGAGTTCAGTGGACATTTTCTACATTCAGTGGCCTAATGTCATATTGTTGTATGACTAGCAAGCATACTAACTTCTCTAGCTTCTACTTGTTTAATCTTGGAAAAATCTTCAAATTATTCCTCTTGTTCTTCCTTTTTCTTTAACATGAATATTGTCATTTCTTTTAATGGAAAAAGAATATGAAGAAACCTATTATATATTACCAGTGCAAACACAAAATGTAACATGCACCTATATATATATATATATGTATATATATATATATATGGTGGATTACTGTCAAATATACTCAGCAAAAGTGTAGTTTCATTTACTGCTCTCTGGCAATGATAGCTTTAACAAGGAAACTAGGAAATGAGGTGAAAGGACAAGCATCAAAACTGTCAAATTAATATCAACCTCAAAATGTTACAGTCTGTCAAATATACTCAGCAAAAGTGTAGTTTCATTTACTGCTTTCTGGCAATGATAGCTTTAACAAGGAAACTAGGAAATGAGGTGAAAAGGACAAGCATCAAAAGTGTCAAATTAATATCAACCTCAAAATGTTACCCATATAAATAAACTAACAGTTTAAACCCATTATAAATAACTTCCTTTAGCAATTCAAGTATTCAACTAAGGATTGGAAAGTGAAAGATTATGACCAAGTCACTCATTGAGAATATGAATTCTTGAACATCTTACTAAGGATATTAGACAATTAAAGCATCACCTATACTCACTTCAGGCTTTCCATGGATTTTCATCATGGTTGGAATAGATGGTCCATATACATCAGCATCGAGCAACCCAACCTTAAGTTGACACTTGCTGGCAAGTGCAACAGCCAAATTAACTGCAAATCCCACAAGTATTGACAAGAACATTTGTAATATTAGTAAAAGGAATTTCAGAAATTGCCTCATTTAATTGTAATGTGAAACCACACAATGGCATGTATGGAGTCATAGGATGAACTCATCTCTACAACGATGACAAGATTTTCAAATATTGTCATTTTAGTGTTACAACTCCATAGTTACTGCACTTTTAGACCACTTACTGTGTTGCAGGCAAACCAATTTAATTGTTTTACATCATAAACCAATATTCACTATTCCATACAACTTTGTTTCAATTCCATGGGAACTGTTCCCTCAATATAAACCCCCAAACAGATACAAGAAACAAATAAGAGAATAAAAGAGAAAGAAGAAAATCGGATGCTAACACGAATTTGCTGTCTAAAATAAAAACACAGCTTCACAGAACTTCTGCACCTATATTAGGGTATGCTTTATAAAGGGCTATTCACTATTCCATACAACTTTGTTTCAATTCCATGGGAACTGTTCCCCCAATATAAACCCCCAAACAGATACAAGAATCAAATAAGAGAATAAAAGAGAAAGAAGAAAATTGGATGCTAACACGAATTTGCTGTCTAAAATAAAAACACAGCTTCACAGAACTTCTGCACCAATATTAGTGTATGCTTTATAAATGGCATCAAGCCACTCCATTGTAGATCACTACCCCATAGAAAAAAACTACTAAAATTTATAAGAGTCATAAATAGTGCTTGGTAACTTCTCAAGTCCACTTGATAGTACATTCTCCAAGAGGTGAAAGGAGCTCACCACTAAGTTGCCACATTTAGGAGCAAGACCCTTGCAGAGAAAACTGGGTTAACTAGCCTCTACCTGACTTATATGACGTTAAATATCATGATATTAATCTTTTGTAATTTTTTATTTCTTTCATTTACTTGCTTGTCATACTCATATATATATATATATATATGTGTGTGTGTGTGTGTGTGTGTGTGTGAGAGAGAGAGAGAGAAAGGGGGTTCACGAACATAAAAATTTCATCTTTTCCCAAAAACCCAATTCATAACTTCTCAAAATGAGGACATTCCATCACTAAAAGATAAGAATTACACCAAAAGATCTTAAAATTACTTAAAGCATAAGCCAAAAAGCCTATTAGCATTATCAAGACTCACTAAATTTTCGTATTGCGCCATAATCATCCAGACAAAAACCCATTTCATATATCCAAATCATGATAAAGAATAAAATAATAATAATAATAAATAAAAAAAAAGCCAGAGAAATAGCCTAACATTACCAGCGGTGGTGGACTTGCCCACGCCGCCTTTACCAGAAGCAACAGCAATTATATCTTTAATCCCATCAATCTTGAGGCTTTGGGCATTCACCTCCTTTCCACTGTGTGTCGCATAACCCCTGACCGTGCCTGGCTTCTTCAATAAACACAGCCAGTGAGTGAGAAAAAACACTCGGTTTCTTTTAAATAAAAACTAATAACAATTTGAGATTCAACGAATCAAATATCCAGTACCACTCTGACTTACAGTGAAAGATCTCAAGAAATCCTTCATGAATTTCGTTTTGTTCTAAGAAAGTACACTGAAAATAAGAATAAGCGACTGCGACTATAAAAGGTTGTTTCACTCATAAGAGTCATTTTGTTGGTAGGTTGAATCCATGTAATGTTGGGGTTTTGGGTGTCAAGTGCCCGGCCCGTTTCATTTGGTACTTAGGGCTATGTTTGGTAGAATGGAAAAAAAAAGAAAAGGAAGAATAATATTAGTAACAAGAGAAAAGAAAGGAAAATGTATGATAGTGTTAAATTTTTATCATGTTTAGTTAATTAGTAAAAGAAAACAAAAGAAATGATAGTTAACATGTTTGGAGAAATAAAGGAAATGAAACAATTTAAAAATTTTATCATTATACCCTTTTATATTTAAAAGAATAAATTTTAGCTTTTATCAAAATAAGGGCAAAGTTAGTATTAACTAAAGTTTCATTAAAAAATGTGGTCTTTCCTTCCTTTTCTTTCCATTTTTGAAAGGATAACAAAAGCTACTATTCACTCTTAATTTATCCCTCCAAATCCTTCCATTTCCTTTTCTTTCTTTTAAAAATTTCATACCGAACACACAAAACCATAACCCTCCAAATCCTTTCTTTTCTTTTCCTCCTATTACTTTCCTACCAAACTAACCCTTAGAGTCAAATCCATTTCTTAAATAGGTATCACCTAAAAGGTGGAGTCTGAGAGTAGGTCAGGTGTATCGCAATGGACTTTTATTTTTAAGCTCCTTTTATATGATAAATTATTAGGTACTTTTGAGACTAATGGTCCTGAATTAATCAGAGTATAACACATAAACAAGTGTGTCAATTTTATTACAAATTTTGTTTGTGTGTCGAGCTGTGATTGGTCGGGCCAATGGTCCCGAGAATATCTAATCATTTTTCTATTTTGTATAGACCGGTGAACACTAAATTTGTAAAGATTTGTAAGTGTTTATGGTCAAAAGCTCATGAACATTTTATGAACATATATAAAACCGAAGCAATCTTAAATGCAAGCTCAAATCGAGAACGAATGACTTTTGTTATTAAACAAGTTGAGCTCGATTTTTTCAAAATAATGGCAAATTGAACACGAATCCAACTTTTCAAACTCATTACAATCTCGAATTGAGCTTGAATAGAGTGAAGCTAAGCTCGATTCATTTTCAGCCCTAGTTACTTATATCAATATACAAGTAGGGGTACATCTTGGGTGGACCCACCCGAGCCAATACCGATATTTCATAAATTTGGACAATTATTTTTATAATTCAAGTTGTGCTTTGGTTGAGGTGTAAGCATGACAAGTTGATTCATTTGTACCCCCACAAAGACCATACATAGGATATTCCACCATGCCCTTCTTTTTAAGGTTCAAAAGGACACCATTTTAAGACCAACCTCACATTGGGATGTCACACACTCCCTTTATATTTTGGTTGGAGATGGACTCTAACACCATCTGTCAAGACTCGCTCACACTGTGCAAATATTTTACTTTGCACCCTTTTAGTACTCACGGTCTTAAATTGCATCTATATAGGTAGGAGGAATTGTACCTTACAAGGCTTAGCAACTTCTCACTCAAGCGAGGTAAGACATCACACTCCAAATGCTAAATCAAATTGAATTTTGAATCATCAATTGGTTGGAACTAGTTTGATCAGCAACAACTAACTATTCATCACGTAACTTTTTCTTCCTAGTTGGTACACACATTCAACTTTAAAGAATTATTTTCACCGAAGGTGATTTGATCCTTAGACCTAATGCTTGTTAGGCACTAGAACTAAGTTATCACGCGTCTCTCTCTCCACAAATCTCGGTTGAGTCTCTAAACAAATTTTAGTCCCAACAACATTCAGGTTCTACATTCTTAATTTATCATCTTGGAGACAAAGTGAATTCGGGTGGTGGAGTGGTTGTGCCCATGCCTTCTACCATTTTCTTTCCGAAATCCTAACACTAAAATTAAAATATATTTATTTAATTTAATTATTCTAAACAATAATTATCAATTTATTATTCATTTATTTAAAAGGTAAATAAATAAATGTTATTTTAATTAAATGTAATTAATAGTTCCTTAAAACAATACTTATCAATTTATTATTTATAATTAATAGTTCCTTAAAACAAGTGTTTTTTTTTTTTTTTTTTGTAATTTGATAACCCTTTAAGGTTAATGACATATTTTTCTCTTAGTCTATGAACATTTTGGTTATTACAACCAATTATTTTGACGACATTTTGGACGGAATGTAGTATTTGTCATACCAGGTCAAATCACGGAGAACACTGTGCAACATTTTAAGTAAGTTTCCCATGTATACTAAAAGCAAACTTCAGAGGAGGTAAGCAAATGATCCGACAATCTCATCCCCCGTCAAAGATCAGGTGACAATTCAGAATACTTGCCTCCTCGACGATGAAGAGCAGCATGACACATAATTTGATTTTTAAATATAAGAGAGGGAGAGAAGATTTCTTTTATCTATTTTAAATTCAAAATATTATTCTCTACCATTGGCTTCTTAATATTGATTTATTGTCCAACTAAATAGTGCAACAAGACTATCATTATGATCGTCATAAGCAATTGAAGCCGCAAGGATTTCTACATAATAAAGAGGAGAACAGATACGCACTATAATCAAAATGCACATTTGGGAAACACATGCACCATTTACTGGGAACATACAACAATATTTGGACCATTCGATCACTTAATAATTCTCTTTATTAATTCCTGTAAGCTTAATATACAAAATGAATACCAACAGCATCTTCTTCCTTTTTCTGAAACACTGTCACATTTAATACACATCTATAAAGAATGGAAAAAAAAATTACAATTTGTTTTGTTAACCCTGTCTAATTTTATTGATCTCTAGCCACACTTTGTGTTTCTGAGGTATTGTGAGATTGTTAATGGCTGAAGCTTGGCATGCATGACGACTTATTTTTGAGTAGTAGCCACACCAAACTGAACCATGTGCTGCGGGTACGCAGGAGAAGGTGGAGGAGGATGAGGATGAGACATTACATGACCTGCAAAACCCTTGTGGTTGATTGTGTTAGTGCTACTGGGGACGTAGGTGCCTGGATTTGGTGACGGACGGACCACCGGCCTACCCTTCTGCAGAGATTGCAACAAAAGGTGGTTATCTTTTTTCATCCACCCTTCTTCTTCTTCTTCATTTAGGGTTCTACTAGCTTCATATGGTTTGATGTTTAGAAGTAAAACTAGTGCTATAATAGCTGAAACAATCTTTAGATGCCTCATCTTGTTGAGCAAATAATGTGTTTTTTCTTTCCCGGAGTTTTGAGCAAGTATTGTATTGATAAAATGTGGAGGATATATATGAAATGCATGGTATAGGGTGTGCGTGTGTGTGTATATATATATATATTTGAATCAACCCATCAATTAATCTGACTTGGAACTTTTCATATTTTTAGTTTGACTGTTGACTAGTAGGGAAAACTATTTAGCTAGCTTCAAATTGAATAGGTCATAGGAGAAAAAAACTGGGTTTCAACTTGAGCCGAAGAGCTTAATTGTTGTTTACTTTGAATGCCTAAAAATATGGTTAAATTACACTAATTTTTTTTTAAGTTTCGTCAATATACATTTATCTCTCTTTTTGTTTGTAAAATTACATTGATCTTCTTTGAGATTTGTAGTTTTGTAACACTGACGTCTTATCTTGTTTGCAAAATTACACTGACATCCCTTAAGGTTTGTATTTTTGTAATACCGTGTTTCCTTATGTTAATAACCATTAAGGGTCAGTGTGATCAATGTATATACAAGAATAATTCATTTGTGTGATGTTGTAAGAATAGAAACGTAATTACACAAGAATCGTTAACGACATCCTCTTGATAGTTGTGAGAGAGGAGGTCAGTGTAATTTTTTCAAACAAGAAAGGAGATAAGTATATATTGATAAAACCTCAAGAGAGGTCAGTGTAATTTCCCTAAAAATATTAATTAAGATTCTTGTTTCTTTCTATTTCAATAAAAAATCATTTTAGTTTAATTTAATTCACCGTGTGTGTTTTTAAATCATCAGTATTAACAACTATCTAATCTAAAAGCTTCTCAAGTGTGACTTGGTAGAACACTTACTTGACCCAATGAGTGATAATTATCGGAGTAGAGTAACAGCGATATTTAAACCCAAAACTTGTTGCTGCATGAGACTTTGATAGTATGTTAACAATAATCTAATCTAAAAGTTTAAACTCTTAGAAAGAATGTAACTTGAATATTTATATATCTGACAATTAGAATGGATCATCTATATTCATCAACCCTTGATCAATTGCCTTTTTTTTTTTTTTTTTTTGCAATTAATTTCATTTTTTAAGGAATAACCAGGAAATAATTGGATCAACGTCAAACCCCTTACCCCTCTCTCCCAATATCAAATACCATATATGCACTATTATGACACAAAGTTTTGACAAGTTGAATGTCTAAATAGTGTAAACCTTAATCAAACATAAATGGATAAAAAATTAAATTTTTTTTGTACTAAAAAAAATAACTCCCGCAATATATTGGGGAGAATGGAACCTCTATCTTTCATTTTGAAAAAGGGTAATGCTACTCAGGCAGAATTCGTAGACAAAATTCATAGGCAGAAAGTTTTATATTTATTGAATGCATGTGGTAGGTCCCACCACATACACTCACCACATGCATCCAATGGATGTAAAACTTTCTGTTTATGAATTCTGCCTGAGTAGCATTACCCTAAAAAATATATACATATATATTATGGAACCACAAGCCTCTGTGAATAAAAAATTAATTACCAACTAAAATTGAACTAATTTTGGACAGAGCTGTTGAAAAATCTCCTTTTAAATATCTTTTAGTGTAAAAATGAATAAAGGGCAATTAATATATCTTGCTGACTTGCTCCAAGTCTATTTCTAGTTTCAAAAGTAAATTATATGTGGATGGCAATAGCCTCAAATTGACCGGGGCTTCGTCATCATGGATTTCTCATGTTTTGCTATATTTGTGGAATTGACCGTTCGAAGATTTGGTCGTAGAGTGGATATGGATATACGTTTCTAAGGTTATACGCGGCCTAATGACATTCTAAAGGAGTTCAAATCCGCGGAGATGACTCATCACTCAAGTCAAAGACCCGACCCGTATTCCTACCAATTTTTTTTGTTCAATATGCGTGTTGTGAAGAAGAATTTGAAGCTACAAGAGATCATCAGACTTTTAAGACTTTCTCGAGGGTGTATGACTCTGATTCCCAAAATAGAGTTGAACGAGTCCCAAATGGAGCACTGTGGCATGTGTAAGTGTGTGGGTATGTTAGTTGCTTACCATAAAAAAAGAAAAAAGAAAAAAGAAAAAAAAACGTGAAATTGCCATCCAGCGGCGAGAGTGAAAGCGTGAAAACGACTAAATCTAAAATTTGGTCGATAGCACATTCAAAGTGTTTGTACCCTTGTTTGCAATTATATATATGTGTGTGTGGGTGTATAATTTTTTTCCAATATTTGTACACATGCTAAAGGGCATTATATACACTGTGAAATAATAAAAATGTAATTTTATAAGCACGAGGGAATATAGTAATAATTAAAATGCAAAAATTATAGTATATTTTTTGCTTTTAAAGAAATGCGACCTATATATTGTTTAAATTTTCATACATGAAAGAATTACTTAAAGAATTCTAAAACAATAAGTATCTTAATTAAACAAAGTAAAATTAAAAAACATCTATATAATTTGTTTACAAATATATATGTGTGTATACACACATTTAATAATTTTAGACAATATATTCTTTTAAGAAATGAATTGAATAGAACCTTTATCAAGTAAATAATGAAACAAAAGTGATCAAATATAAGATGAATAATAATATGTCGATGATTGTTATCCTTTTTTAATATTGTAAGTTTCTTCTTAACTTTGCACATATCTAACCGTTTTTATTCAATATTAGATACATTTTTGTAATTTTCATGCATAATAAATGCCAAATGTAGTTGTCTATAATTCAATGAATCTGAAATCATTATGAATTCGAGGATTCATAAATTGAATTCGAGGATTGATAAATTTGAATTCGTGAATTGGAAAAGATTTTCTCCCAAAGCGCCAATTCGCGTGCGAAATGAGAGAGCGACACTCCCTCAAAAGGATTGTGTGACTTAGGAACTGAATATTACATTAATGTTATGTTTGATAGACAAGAATAAAATATAATGTAAGTGGGAATGAAAATATCAAAATGAGAATGAAATGGAATAGTCATTCACATTCTACTGATTGGTTGCAAATATAAAATGACATAGGATTGAAATGATTAGCACCAATCTAGTGGTTGTTGGACCAATTTAAAACCTAAAATGGAATAAGTTTTAAATTGAATTCTCCAAAATACCCTTTAGATTGACAAATAAAATAAACTAACAAAATAATATTCTTTTATAATATATTTTTAAAATTTTAATATTTAATTTTTGGTCTCAGTGGCGATGGTGGAAGGCCACAGTGGTGGTGAAAGGTGGTAGCAACGATGGTGTGGTGGTGGAAGGCAATGCAGTGGTGGTGGTGATGGTGGCGGTAGAGGAAGGCGACGACATTATAGTGGTGGAGGTGGTGATAAAAGGCGACAGTGGTATACTGGTGGTGATGGAAAGCAGTGGTGGAAGGCGGTGACAGCGGTGGTATGGTGGTGAAGGTGGTTTTCGTGAGAGAGAACGTGATAGACCAAACTTGGAATGTGGAAGGGTTTATTGCAAACATGATTTTATTTTTAAATTTTACTTGAGATGTGGAATGAATTTTTATTATTTTTCATTACAAGGGAATGACCTGGAATGGTCATTTCCACTTTAATTTTCCTATCAAACAAAAGAAGGGATATAGGGGCGGACCTAGGAGTATGGAAAAAAAAATTGGGAGGGGCAAAATGTAAGGGTTCGTTTGGTAGGGGTGACCACGGTTCGGATTAGGCACTAAACCTAATCCGAACCGTGGTTCACGGATTGGTTAAATTCCAATCCAAACTGAACCGTAGCTAAACCTAATCTGAACCGAACCGTTAAAAAATGGATTGGTTCGGTTCGGATTGACGGATCGGGCCTACTCAATATTTAATAATAAATACAATTTCAATAATTTGATTAATGTGCAAAACTATAATAAAAACTTAAAAGAATAATATATTTAAATTTAAAACTAGTGTATAAATGTATTCTATATATATTTATATATCATTATATCATATAAATTATAAAATATATTTATAAATATTCGGATTAGCCATGGTTCGGTTTTACGGTTCGGATCAGATTTTTCAAGCACCAATCCGTGAACCGAGCCGTTGCCAACAGATTTGCAATTTTAAATCCACAACCAAACCATTACCAACAGATTAGCCATGGTTAGGATTGGTTCGGACCGGTTCGGTTCGGATTTATGGATTCACGGATTTTTTGAACACCCCTACCGTTTGATTAGGTAGAAGTAGTGGGAAAAGAAAATGAAATATAAATTTTTACAGCTTTTAGGAGTTTGATTAAAAGGACAGTGAAAATCTTCAGGAAAATAGGATTCCATAACTGGTCGATTTTCCTCATAAAACACGGAGACTTTATATCTTAATTTACTATTATGCCCCCTTATTTCTCTTCACTCTCCACAGATTTCACATAAGTAGTGAGTTATTATAAATCTTTTTTCCTGAAGCTTTCCTATTATAACATGTTATCTCTCACTAATATGTTATTATTAGCTTTAACATTAAGCTATATTATATCTATACATACGCACAAATACTATTAAAAACTGTATAGCTTTTTTATTTTTTTATACATGTGAGCTTTGTTTGGCTGGCAAGAGCTGTCGAAAGCCTTTTGGAAAGGCTACAAAAGGTACTTGTCCTCTAGAATTAGTCCATTCAGACATTTGCGGACCAAAAAATGTGAAGGCACGCAATGACACCTCTTATTTCCTCACTTTTATAGATGACTATATGCAATATGGTTATGTATATTTGATTTCTCATCGAACCGAGGCATTAGAATGCTTCAAATGATTTATGACAGAGGTTGAGAATCAAGTAGAGTGAAGAATAAAGGTTCTTTGCATTGACCGTGGATGCAAGTATGTATCGGACAAGTTCACGAAACTTTGTGAAGAAAAGGGGATATACAGGCATTTGACAATTTCACATACGCCACAACAAAATGGTGTTGCAGAGCGAAGGAATCGTATATTATTAGACATGGTTAGGTCAATGATGATGCAAGCTAACCTCCCGATTAGTTTTTAGGGGGATGCTTTAATGACTACTGCCTACATTCTTAACTGTGTGCCTTCCAAGTCAGTTCCTCAAACCCCTTATGAGCTTTGACATGGCCAAAAGCCAAAATTGGGACATTTACATCCATGGGGGTCAGTAGGTTATGTTCACAACACTTCTTATCAATATGGGAAGATGGGCCCAAGAGGTAATAAGAATATTTTCATTCGATATTCTGAACACTCAAAAGGCTATGTGATGTATGGTGAACAACCTAACAAAGGAATTACTATGGTTGAGTCGTAAGATGTCACTTTTATTGAGGATGATTTCTCGAGCATTGGTGATGTTAAAACGAATTTTGAACTCTACAAGATGGTGGATTTGGAAGATAACTTTTCTCCTTTTAGCGGGGGTGAAAAATTAATTTCTCATCCTGAAATCGCCAAAGAGGATAGTAGTAATATTAAATCCACTTCGTATTTTGAATCCAGTGAGAGTCCACAATTAGACTCGCAGGAGACTCAAATTTGTAGGAGTGAACGTTGAGTAGTTCCTCGTCATCATTTTGTGATTGAGGGAGACATACTTTTAGGTACTCCGTTGGATACAGATGAGCTTACTTCTTTTCATGAAATGTTCTCTTCACCGGCTTGTAAAGAATGGATGATTGCTATGGAGGATGAGATGAGTTCAATGTATAAGAATCATGTTTGGGAGTTAGTTGATCTTCTAAATGGGTACAACGCCATTGGAACCAAATGGGTTTTAAAGGTAAAGTGCAAAGTGGATGGATCAATTGATATATATAAAGCGCGTCTTTTGACGGGTGTAGAATAGTGGGTGTTTGTCGTTACTTTTCTACACTTCGTACAAAAAATAATAAAACCTGCAAAAATTTTACTAAAAATTGTATAGTAGTAAGCAGGGTCGAACCACTCTCAAGTGAGAATCAGTAACAAGTCTAAATTTCAAAACCTAAATCTCTTGAGATGAAAAATGAATATTTAAAAAAATAAAATTCTGATTTTTTATTTAATAATAAAAACTAATATTAAATGTCTTAGATCAAATGATAGGACAAATCTCAAGGAAAGAGAATTCACCACCATGGATCCATATAAATAAAGTTTTTTTTTTTATATTCTTATCTAGTTTTTCCTCCAATAACCAATACACTTCACCAATCCAATTAGAACTTGGAAAGATGAAGGAAAATATGGAATAAAAAAAATGACTTGATTATATATGAGAGAGACATTCTTTACTTAATCTGATGCACATTGGCTAGGTAAACAGAGGTAGGCATTCTTCGAATTACCATTATTTGACAAACACGAAAAATCCTTCCTCTAATTTTATAAAATAAAATCCAGAATAGAAGAGTAGAAGAATGCTCTTGGGAGGAAAAAGTAGACAAGAAAATAAAACAACTTACCTATACTTCAGCCATGGTGGCTTCATCACTCCCTTGAGAAGGATGTTTACGCTTGCATATTAAAAGAAAACAAACAAATAGAAATGAAACTACTACTCATCATTGAATTAATAAAACAATTACACTATTTTTTTCTATAATTTCTCTACAATTTCTAACTCCCTTCACCATCCCCTAAGACCCCCTATTTATAGAGTTAGAGGGGAATGGTTTAGGTGGGAAAAATTTAAAATACAAAATTCAAAATACAAATTTGAAATACCAAATTCAAAATTCAAAAACAAAAATTCAAAATACAAAATTTTGAATTTGAATATCTAAAATTTGATTTCCATATCTTTAATTTCAATTCTGGACTGCAGACGTGGCCGTGTACAAAATATTTGGCAAAGTTTTGAACTTGAGACCTCTTGTGAAGTAGATTGCACAGAATACCATCTCTCCTACAATTCTTCTTATGTTCATCTTTGGCTATATATATCCTTTTTAGCCCTCTTTTGCTGCTTTTCTTCTTCTTTGGAAATCAACCCCTATAAAACATAAAATGCAAAGATAAAAACCTTTAAATAAAATAAAAGATGAATTAAAAACTTATTTTAGGATATAAAATAGCAAGTTTTGTGCACTTATCATCTTGTGGTGAAAGGTTATACCCAAATAGAGGGTATAGACTATGAAGAGACATTCTCCCCAGTGGTGAGATTTGACTCTATTTGACTTTTCTTAGCAATTGTAGCACATATGGATTTAGAACTTTTTCAAATCGATGTTAAGACTGCATTTCTCAATGGAGAACTAGACGAAGAAATCTATATGACTCAACCAGAGGGTTTTGTAATCAAAGGACAAGAGCATAAAGTTTATCGTCTTAAACGTTCTATTTTTGGTCTCAATCAATCATCTAGACAGTGGTACAAAAGATTTCAAACAACTATTTTGTCTCATTATTTTGAGATAATAGAAAAAGACCACTGTATGTATGTAAAATGATTCAAGAAAAGTATTCTTATCCTTACATTGTATGTTGATGACATCTTGTTTGCTGAAAAATAATATGAAGAAGATTATCACCACTCAAGAGTGGTTGTCCTCTACTTTTGAGATAAAGGACATGGGTTTAGCTAGTACTATTTTAGAGGTGAATATTATGCGAGATTGCTCAAAGAGACTTCTTTGTTTGTCTCAAGAGACTTATAAAAAAAGAATCCATGAACGATTCTAGATGCATCACTCCAAGCCCATTGACACTCCTAAAAAAAAAATATGTTATTTACATCTTGGTTAATGCCCTAAGACAGATGAAGAAAAGAAACAGATGTCCAAAACTCCTTATGCAAGTGCAATTGGTAGTTTGATGTACGATACGATGTGTACTCGACCAGACATTTGCTTCGCAATTGGATTGGTCAGTAGGTTCTAGAGTAATCTTGGACTTGCTCATTAAAAAACAATAAAGAGAATTTTTCGATATCTACAGGGTACCACCGATCTTATGCTATGTTATAAAGGTGAGGACTTGAGATTGAGAGGATATACTAATGTTGATTAGGCTGGTGATAGGAATGGACGCAAGTCCACTTCAAGTTATGCATTTTTTCTTTGTGGATAAGTTATTTCTTGGTGTTGCAAAAAACATAAATGTATAATTTTGTCTACCATGGAGTTAGAATATGTAACTTATTCAGCTGTAGTATAAGGGACAGTTTGGTTGAGAAGATTCTTATAGCGATTTGACATAGCACCAAATAGTTAGGAGACAGTAGTCGTCCATTATGATAGTATGACAACTTTGGCATATGCAAAGGATCCCAAATATCATGGGAAGACCAAATATATAGATATTCGTTATCACTACATTTGAGATATGATTGCACAAGGAGAGGTGGTCCTGAAACATATATCCACGGCCAGTATGGTGGCTGACCCAATAACTAAACCTATATCTAGAAGTTTGGGTTTATTTAGGATTTGATATACTAGACACCGTTAACATTTTTATTCATCGTTATAAATATGTGATTTTATGTTCATATTGAGATGATTACATATATTTCTTAAAATCTCATTAGACATGAATTGACTCTCTCACATGAGCAATCACTTTGGCGCTTAGATAGCGAGCAAGATGAGACACACAATTCTTTATGAGTGGGAGAATTTTTTTTTATATACATCGCCTTGATAGGGTCAAGATGAGGTTCTTGTGAGAACTGAACATGAAGGTATATCACACACTTCATTAGCCTGACATTAGTCGAATGCGAACCTTCAAATAGGTGCTGAAAGAATAATTGTGTTGGAATGATCAGGTTAGGCACTAAAATAGTGACTAGACTTAGATTCGTACGACGTTCTATGAGCTTGACATGTCTAATTGAGTGAGAAATTCATCGTAGCATAGTAACATATTGTATATGCTATTTAAACGGCTACTAAAAGAGAGTGACTGAAAATATCCTTGCATGTTTCATCATTATGTGAGATCTTAGAACCATATAGTTTTGGTTTCACTTATACCCTTATAACCTAGGACTATGTTATGAAGAAAAAACTTAATATCGCTACTTTAGTATGTACCTAAAGGACCATGATTGATGCGGTCTGGCGGGGCATATCTAGGAAAGCGGTTAGGTTTAATTGGATTAACATGAATATCTTGGAAAAATAATTTCGTAATATACTATTGTGTTGTGACTCATAGCTCGGGCGACTCTGTTAGAATTTGTTTCCAAACATAGTTTTGAGTACAATACAGATTGTGGGATTCAAGCATTGCTTTGAGAATGAGTCTCAAATGGGATAACGAATGTTGAATTAGGTATAACGAAATAGTCTGGGGCATAGATGAGATTACTAGTTCATAACGAGATATTATGTTAGTTTGATGGTAACTTAAGAGATATGGAGAATTAAGAACTCGCCTATGTGACTTAGTAAGAGATATAAGATAATGGGTGTAGATAATACCTTATCTCCCATTAAGTGGTTCATCCACTATAGACTCCTAAATGGAATAAAATATATCTACCTAACTAAGTGGATTGAGTAGACATCCATGCATCTCAGATTATGCAATGCATAATCTTTATAAAAGGGAAGAAGGAAGAAGAAAAAATGACGATTAAAATATATAATTCTCTTTGAGTTTTTTCATTTGATATTCTTCCTTCCGTTATCTCTTTATTTTGAGTTCTATCTCTATTTGAAAATCTTTCTCTTTGATATTCATCAACTAATAGGAATTGAATTGTGAAATATATATAGAGAACTCTAGTAGCCGCTCTACTAACGAGGAAGATGATTACATTGTCGTAGAGACAACTTGTAGCACAAGCTACCAGTTCGTTTGCTTCCGCTATTTCGGTCTACAAGAGGTAACTGAATATTTCAATTATGTCAATTGATTTTCTTACAAGTGCCAAACACAAAATTGCATATGCATTTTCTTCAGTCGTGAATAGCCAAGAAAATTAGGCAGAATTTCGAAAAAAAGGAATCATACTCTTCTTCAGATTTTTTCTGCCTTGGAACAAGTTGAAGAAATCTAAAATACTACTTTAGTACATGACGCTCCCACCATTGTGGGTCAGAAAAAAAGTGGAATGGAGGGGAGAGATAACTAATGTACTGAAAACAAAGTAAAGTTGTGTTATTGTGACAAGTGTAGAGAGAGCTCTTCAATTTTTTAGATCTTATATATATATATATAAACTAATTCTCTCACCAGTTATTTCTATTATATCTGCTAACAATTTCTTCTAATTTTTTTTTTTTAAAAATTAGATTTTAGTGACCAAAATAAAAAAAAAAAATTGCATTTTGGTAACCTTAAACTTAATAAAAGCTAGATAGTGACCAAATTTTAAAACTAATTGTTAATAAGTGACCATTTAATCTTAATGCCCAAAATACCTTTCATTCTCTCCATATATCCCATCTTTTATTCAGCCTTCTCTAACTCCCAAATATCATAAACTTTAAAAAATTCAATAACTTGTGTAGAATATATATACATTCTAAAGAAGATATAATAATATATAAAAATTTATTCCTTCATATTAATATCTCATTAACAAAAAAAAAAAAAAAAAACTAATTTGGGTGCAATTAATTGGAGAGAAAATTGATTTAAAAATCATAAAAGAAGTTCGTTGAAATCAACGACTTTGACACACAGATACTATGGCTCGTGAAAGCAATCTAGTGATGTTACTAATAGTGGCTGCAGACACATATAAATAAGCTGCAAAGAGCGAACTCGTTGGAGCGACAATAAGACCGAAAGCAGCTCGTTGGAGCGAAAACTGAATTGAAAACTAAAAAAGGAGTTCGTTGAAATCAACAACTTTGACACAGATGCTATGACTCGTGAAAGCAATCTGGTGATGTTACCAACAGTGGTTGCAAACACATACAAAGAAGCTGCAAAAGAGCGAACTCGTTGGAGCGACGGTAAGACTGAAAACTGTTCGTTGGAGTGAAAACTGATTTAAAAATTAGAAAAGAGGCTCGTTGAAATCAGCAACTTTGACACATAGATGCTAGTGGGAGCCGATGAATTGAACTTGAGCTGGGATGTCATATTTTTTTTCTTTTATTATCTGCATATATTTATATACATACATATATATATATTTATATACATACATACATATATATATATATATATATATATATATATATATACTATTTTCTACGATTGACTGCCAGGGATGAAGTGGATGGTGTCATTCCCGACGGTGAGGGCGATCGACAATGAAAACTACTAGGAATTGGCAGACTCTGATACCATGTTAGAAATAAAGAAAGAATTGTATACTGTATTGAATTGATTTGTATTGAATTGTCTTATTATTATGAACAATACATGCTTAAGTGCAAAACGTGACAAAATATTATGTAATAATGTCGTTGTTGTTTTACACCTCGACAAAAGAAAATTTACAAATATTTACAAATACTCTATTAAAATTAGTAAAGTAGTGAATATGGGTCGAACTCACAAAGACTGCGTTGATTTTGTTATTAAGCTATTAAGACTTTGTCTAATTTAATTCAAAAGAGAATTTGTGTTGTTGCTTTAAATTAAGATGTTGAAATTAAATGACATAAAATAAAAACATAAATAAATGATAAATACGTAAGAGAGAGAAGTCTAGGATCTTGACTTTACCACTAGCATCATACCATTGTCGATCGAAATTACTTTAGGAGAAATTCTACAATATGCATAAATAAGATTCATGGAACGATGAGCATACAATTAAGGCTTAAACAATAACCCATCTTTGGTTGGCACAAATCGTCTACCTAAACTAGGTATGACTCGTCTACCCTAGGCATGGCCTATCTTGTCTCATACACACATGCTTGTAATGAAATCGTCAAGAGGATGTATACAAAAACTCACTAAGCTACAATCCATCTTCGGTTAGCATACATTGTCCACCTAACTACATTACACTAGGGTGTGAAACAATGCATCTTCCCTTGGCATGACCTATCAAAGTTATATGGTTATGTATGCAATAAAAACTGTTGTATAATTATCATTCACTAAAATTTGAAAATAAGAATGAGAAATATTCAATTTAAGAAAATATTAACCTATCGAACAAGTCACAATGAGCCATAATTCACCTCAATGAATTATCAGGTTCAACATTAAAATCTTCTTTTAAAATCATTTTTTTAATCTCTCTTGGGAATGATTTTAGTTCAAGATAAAATACCTTATAAGACAAGACAATCATTAAATTAAGAATGATTATAAGCATTAAAGACAACAAGAAATAAATATTTACGCAATTGTCACTATTACACAAATAAATCAAATGCAATTCTCAAAATTATACAACTATATACATAAAAGAGGGTTTTATCAAACCCCTGGAAGAAGTTAGCTCCCATGGCAAGTGTTGAAGCCTCCAACCACGAAGACTCCACATTTCTGTCCGTCATTCTTCTCCTTCTCGGCTACTGGAATCAAATTCTAGTCTGTTCTCTCTCCCCGTGTATTTCTCCAATGTATCTCTGTATATGTGCATCTCTCCCCCAATGTATCTCTCTGTTTCAGAATACATATCCCTTTCCTTCCCACTCGGCAAGCTACTCTTTTCTTTTTCTCCACCTACCCAATCATTCGCAGCTCATACATATATATATATATATATTAAAATAAACTATCAAGTGGGTTAGGTGAATGATGGGTTCGGTAGTAGGTGGTGCCGAGGAGGGTGGTGCTGGCTTGGGCAGAAATGGTTGTGGTGGAGGTTGGTTTGGTTCAATGGAGATGGGTATGCGGCTGAAGTGGGCTTTAGGTTTGCTTGGGCAGGAAATGAGGTTGATGAAGGTGGTGATGGGTCGGCTGTAGTGCATGGTATGGGTTGTGGGCTTGAGTGGATGGCTTGAGGTGCATGATGGCATGCCAATTGTGGGCTTATGGAGGTGATTGGTGCATGTGATCATGAGGAGGATGGGTTTGGGTCTTCGGCTGTGGATTTTGGGTTGTTGATATGGGATGGGTGGAATTATGGGCTTGGGCTATAGGCAGGAGGTATGAACAGTGTGTAATATATATATATATATATATATATATATATATATACACACGCACACACACACACACACATATATATTTATACAAATATCTAATAAAATAATAAATATCTAAAATATAAAAATATACAAATAATAAAAATATAAAACAAGAAAATAATAAAAATTAATTAAAATATAAATATATACACACCATTGGACTGTGGCTCGAGACATTATTAAAGCGCTAAATAATTCGAATTGATTGAATTTGCAAAAAAAAATTTTGAAAAAAAAAAGAAAATAACATAAAAATACTAATATAAACACAATTAATGAATTAACATATGTAATTAAAGAGACTTAAATGTATAGTATTCAGCGCTTATCAATACATAAATTGTTTATTTATAGGCACATAATCTTAGATGTTAAATAAACTTAGGAGACATGAAATCTTAGTCTTAGATAGTTTAGGAGAATGTGTAAAAAATGTATGTGGTTTAGAAAAAAATATATAAGATAACAGCAGGTATAATAGGAAATATGTAATCTAACAATTACAAATCTCACATTTAGTATTAATAACCTATCGAATCATAATTTTTTTTTCCAGTTGGAGGTACTGTTCATTTATTAAATTAGAATTAAGATTAAGTTGCTAAACCTGAACATACTTGGAACAAAGATATTTGTCTATATATATATATAGAGAGAGAGAGAGAAACTCCTCTTTAAACTCACAGAAGCTCTTGAAGGTACAATGAGAGAAGACAAAAAAGGGATAAAAGAGGATATTTTGAACATTAAAGTTATTTGATCACTCATTAAAAATTATTTTTCAAAATTGGTCTTTATTTACCTTTCATTGAATTTAAAATCACTGTAAAATAATTTTTTTTTAATTTTGATCACCAAAATCTAATTTTTTCTTTCATTTTTGCTAGTTATTTTCTGCCATAACTGATGCTTTGAGAAATTGTCACTTGTCCCACGTTCTTCTTCGGTAACGAGTTGTTACCGCCGCAGTGTTATCTTCCTTGAAACACTGACACATGTCCTTCGTCAACCTTATTCCTTAACTTTGGAATATAATATTTCTTTTATTCTAACCATTTGCCACTTCAGCCAACTTACTCATTTTCAAAATGACATGTCGCTTATTTTGAGTTTAAACACATATGACATGTAATTCTAGCATTAGCTTCTAAGATGACTTTCTAAGGACTGTTTGCTACCCTTTTTGTTTTCATTCAAAACCAAAACGCTTTTGTTGTGGAGTGTTTTTAATAATAATTGGAAGCATATTTGTTAACTTAAATTTGTTGTGTGATTTTTGGAAATAAATATGTTTTTATGTTTGGTAAAAAAGTGTTGTAAGATTGAGAAACAAAATGACTAGTTAAAAAAAGTTCACTTAATTTTTTTTTTTTGGGACTGTTCACCGCTACAATGTGAAAACATTTGGAAACACAATTTTTTTTGTTTCCTATTTAAGTCTCTTTTCTATAATAAATGCGATACTATTCAAATGACAACAAAAATTTTCAAGATGGTTGAATCTTGTTGATGGCTTGCAGGAAGGTTGGTGCTTTTTGGAGTGTGCAAGTCTGGCTTCTTTTTTATGTTGGCATATTTGCAATACAAAACACAAAAAAAAAAACAAAAACCAGTTGCCAATCATGTCCTAATTTTAGAGTCTTGCATGTTGCTAGCTTAGATAATAGCTACATCCCATAACGTCCAATTTCTACACATATATTTTGTTAAAATAGATCGTATTTTATTAAAATGATCAATATTAAATATTTGTATATATAGTTTTTAGTCATAGCGTTGGGTTCAAGATGATTTTCTAATTTCAGAAAGGGTACCATCATCTCTTTTGAGTACTTTAATGGGAAATGTATGCTTATAGTACAGCATGCATGCCAATTCCTTTTCTATGTATACACTCCAAACAGAAGGAAAAATAATTAATAACAACTAAAAAAGCGAAAACTCAATTACAATTCAGTTCTTTTTATTCAAATTCTTCTATCATGAGTATGCAAAAATACACACCAATAGCATACTTATTTTTTCACACTACAAATAAAATAAATCCCAACTACATACAAAGAAGAAAAAGAATACAATATCAATATGGTTTGTGCCTGTCTTATTTAGTGAGTAGCTACTGTAGCTATTGTGCTTATGAGAGTCTGTGAGATTGTTATCAATGGCAGCTTGACCGATTAATTAATTTATTTACCACTAGTAGCCACCCTAAATGGAACCATGAGCTGTGGGGATGGAGGAGGAGGAGGAGGAGGAGGAGGATGATGTATAGGATGACCCACAAAACCCTTCTGGCTGATGGTCCTACTAGTGCTGGGGACGTGGCTTCCCGGGTTTGGTGCCGGACCGACTATGGGTGAATTCTTTGCCATGGATTGCATTAAAAGATTTTCATGTTTCATCCACCCTACTGTTCCTTCATTCAGGATCCTACTAGCTTCATATGGTTTGATACTTAGAAGGAAAAGCAGTGCCATAATGGCTACCACAATACTTGAAGGCTTCATCTTGCTGATAAGCATGCAAAGAGCTAGTAGTTGTTAAAACACAATTAATGGAAAATTAGATGCAGGGTTAGAGGTGTATTTATATGCATCAAGCAATCAATGATACATCGCATATCTTATGACTTGAGTTTTTCATGGTTTTAACTTGATGAATGGGCTTTGCCGACCGTTGACTAGCAGGGTTAGTAATAGATTTGAATTTGAATGGATATGTATTGGCAAGTCCTAAAGGAAAAAAACTGCGTTTCAACTTGAAAGTTGAATCCCATTTCTTTCTTTCTTTTATTTATTTATTTAATTTCACCATACATTTGCAGAGGTAATTAATAAACAAACCATTGATTTCCCATTTTTTCCCTTTTCTTTGTGTAATTAGAAAGGATTGGATCAAGATAAAATTAGATTTTAGTGACCAAAATTGAAAAAATATTGTTTTTTAGTGACCATTAACTCAATAAAAGGTGAATAGTGACGGAACTTAAAAAATAATTGTTAACAAGTGATCATTTAACCTTAAAATATAAAATACTCTTTATTTTCTCCATAGATCCCATCCTTTTTTCATTTTCTTCAACCTCATTTATCATAAATTTCAAAGAATTAGATAACTTATTTACAATATATGAACATATATACATTTTAAATAAGATATAATAACATATATAAATTTATTCATGTATATTATTAATATCTCATTAACCAAAAGAAAAAAAAAATCTAATTTGGGTGCAATTAATTATTAATAAGGAATATTAGAGGATTTGAATAGACTTGGTTATAAAACTATTAATGCATACTATCCCATGAGCTTATTATCAACTTCTCCTCTGAATTTTCCTCTTCTTATATCAAGTCTCATATAGTTAATTCATCTCAATCGGTAACTCATGAAAAAAAATTCATATATGCACATGCAATAACTATAAGACAAACATATATGTCTAAAGAGATATATATATATATATATATTAGTGTATGTCCGTGCCTACAACACTATCATGTACTCTTAATCATGATCGTTAGATAAAATTACTTTGAACTGTAGATAATCAAAGATATTTGATTCACATGATTGACTTTTTAACAACTTTTGACTGTTATATTGGAGAAGACGAAGAAAAGATTGTGAATCTCTAGATAAAAGGGAGGGTATTTTGATATTAAAATTAAATGATCACTCATTAGCAATTATTTTTTAAGATTTGTCACTATTTACCTTTTATTTACTTTAAGGTCACTATAAAGCAAAATTTTTTAATTTTGGTCACCAAAACCTAATTTTTCATTGGATCAAATCCCTTAATCCCGGCCTTCTCTCCCTAATTATCAAATGCTTGTGTTTGGGCAATGTTGTAGCGAGTTGTATCGCTAAAGCTAAATCAATAACACTAAATTGTCAATGCAATAATTTTAAATCGACAATTTAACAACTATATAAAGGTATTGAATTATTGATATAATGGTGTTACATGTATTGTAACACGATGTAATATAATATGTTAAATAAGTGTTGCATCTTTGATGTAAATATGTTGGACGAATGTTAAATTGTTGTTGCATTGTGATGTAGCATGTTGCATTTGAGCTTTTCTGGGTTTCATCAATTCACGGGTTCACTACATTTCTAGCTCAGAAAGGAATAAAAATTAAAAGAAGGAACATTTCAAAAATCTATTATTGCCCTCCCAGTTCTGTGCAACATATTTACGACAAGAAATTTTAAGCAAAGCAAAGATCTGGTGCCATCTGGTGGCAATTCAGTAATATTAATCCTGCTAATTGAAAAATACTACCAATACTAGATAAATAAAACGGCATCCTCTTATTCTTACCACAGGCTTCTTATATAAATTTATTGTCCAACTAAATAATGCAGCAAGACTGTCATTATGAATATGGTCGTCATCAGCAATTGATGGACACTTGGTGTATCTTCATATATATATAGATATATATATAGGGTGTCTTTATAAACACGTATATATATATGCACAAATAATTAAAAGGAACAAACAACCAAATTTGGACCATTGGATTACTTAAATTCTCTTTATTCTTTGTAACACGAATATACAAAATTAATTAATATCAACATCTTCTTCCTTTTCTGTAACACTGTTACAGTAAATACACAATTATAAAGAATGGGAAAAAAAATTACAATTTGTTTTGTTCCGATCCTGTCCTATTTTATTGATCTCTAGCTATCTACACTGTGTTTCTGAGGTACTGTGAGATTGTTAATGGCTGCATGCAGCTTGGCAGCATTTATTTTAGAGTAGTAGCCACACCGAACGGAACCATGAGCTGCGGATACGCAGGAGGAGGTGGAGGATGAGGCATAACATGACCTGCAAAACCCTTGTGGTTGATTGTGTTAGTACTACTGGGGACGTAGGTGCCTGGATTTGGTGACGGACGGCGCACCGGACTACCCTTCTGCAGAGATTGCAACAAAAGGTGGTTATCTTCATCATGTAGGATTCTACTAGCTTCATATGGTTTGATGTTTAGAAGTAAAACTATTGCTATAATGGCTGAAACAATCCTTAGAGCTGGCCTCATCTTGTTGAGCAAGTAATGTGTTTGTTTTTTGGGAAGTTTTGAGCAAGTAATGATCGAGTTGATAAAACTATACGTGGATGATATATAAAATGCATGGTATAGGGTGTATTTATATATATGCATCAACCCCCATCAATTTGTATGACTTGAACTTTTCATATTTTTACTTTGACTGTTGACTATAAGGGAAAACTAATATATTAGCTTAATATTGAATGGGTCATAATGTTAAAAAAACAAAGCAAACTATGTTTGAATTTGAACCCAACAGCTATTTCAATAGAGCAAGATGTTTGTTATTTTTGTTTTCTTAAATTTTTTATTATTTTTTTCTATTTAACTCAATATATTTTAAATTGCATTTAATCCAATTCTTCTAAAAAAATAATTATCTGAAAAAAAAAGAAACGAATATGGATGAATATGTAAATATATTTATATAATATATTATTATTTATATAAAAATAAAAAAATTGGTCATTTTTCCCCTGCAATCACCAATAAAATCACTATTTTGGAGCTCAGAGAAAGATGTTTGTTATTCTTGTTTTCTTAAATTTTTTATTATTTTTCTAGTTAACTCATAATATATTTTAAATTGCATTTAATCTCATTCTTATAAAAAAAAAATTACAAAATCACCCCGTTATGTCCTGAAAATATAAAAAATGTGTCATTGCCATGTCCATATATGCGTCTAATCAAAAAATAAAATATTCAAATTTAAGGACAATTTTAGCCTTGTCCGACATTTTTTGTTAGATGGTGTTTATAAAAAAATAATCTAAAATTATATGTTGATCTCCTTTTACGACTCTTGAGAGCATTGAGAAGAATGAAAAACTTAATGTTCCGGGACCAAGATGACAAAAAAGACACCCACAATATTTTTTTTAATGATACTATATATGCTAATATTTTTAGTTGTCACTTGTTAAATGACAAGTTCTAAAGTTACTCTTTCTATAAGTTATTAAACAACTTCTTTATTTTGTTCATAATAATCGTGTTTAACTCAAGACATTTGGCTCTGATACCATATTAACAATCATCTACTCTAAAAGTTTAAACTATTAAACATGGTGCAACTTAAACATTTAAATCATTCAACAAAAGTGACACATTTTTTTAAAAATCTTTCATCAAGATGGGAATCCAAGTACTCAATCTTTTTTCAAAAACTTGAAACTATTGGTAAAGAAAATTAATTATTTAATAATATTTTTCTTTACCACCTCTTGCTTTACCTGTAGCTTATCGTTTCTTTTTTCTATATTTTTTCTTTCTCATTTCAAATTTTCATCTCTATTTATTGAGGTTATATTTTTCTCAATTTTTGGATTATATTTTCCTCAATATATATATAGAAAACACTAATATTATATAAAAACAATATATTACAATTTATTCATAAATTTTTCAAAATTTTATTACAGATTACAAGTTTTTCCTCCAAAATTAAAATTTCTGGCTCCATCGATCCTTGTGGGGAGGTTGAGTGTTCGAGTCCTATTACAAGTAATATTGTGGGTATGGGTATGTTTGCTTGGGGTAATTTTGAGAAAAAAAATTAACTAAAAAACATCCCATATTAGTTTAATTCTCTCCATGTGTTTTTAAATCATACATCATCAATCCTGGGAGAAGGTCTATCATACACCTGGTATAAGTACACCTGCTCAATTTGGACCGTTCGTGCGTAACATGTAGGGTGAGACTCCACTACGTGTATAAAACACGCAAGGTACAAATTCATCCGGTATATTTACACCGGATGTATTGTAACGTACTCCAATCCTTGATCAAGAAAAACTATTAAATATCCCTGAGGTACCAAACTCCCTTACCAACCAATGATAAATTGATATTTTCTGTAATCAAGGAAAACATATATATATATATATATATATATATATATATATATATATGAACGGACATGATAACCTTAACTTAATTTTTTTTTGCAGTACCTTAACTTAATTGACTGGGACTTCCTTTTCACGGATTTCTCATGTTTTGCTTTATTTGTGGAATTGACGTTTGAAGTTTTGGTCAGAGTGTATATCCATATATATATATATACGTTTTTCGTTTGCTATGGTAATACGAGACATTTTTATAATGAATGGTTCAAATCCGCGGAAATAATTCAAGTCAAAGACCTTTTATGAAAAATGATTTGAAGCTAAAACTCTCACCCTTTTAAGACTTGGCGACCAACTCGAGGGTGTAAGACTCTCCACTCCAAAATAGAGGTAAGCGACTACCACAAGGAACACCGTGTGTATTACTGGTTATAAAAGAAAAAATATAAATAAAATAAAACCAGAATATGTACCCAATTTTAATTTTTTTAAAAATAATGATTTAAGAGTAACTTCGAAAGGAATAATCGACCCCAGCTACATTGTCATGTTTGGTCCTTGACCAACAATTTCACCCCTCACATAAGGTTCACATTGATCTCTCTCTCCCTTTTTAATTTCAAAGATAATTGAGGTCAACCCAATTTGAATGTCAAACAATACTTAGACTCCGCATCACTGATATGACATAATGATAAAATATTAAAATGACACATGTTTATTTTGAATTTTAAATAAATTAGTGAGAAAATTAAAATTTCTTATATTTTTTTGTACATATTTTAAATTAATTTAAAAAAGAACATGTGCCATTGTATTATTATTATGTCATATTAGTAGTCTGGAGGAGGCAAGTAAAACACTTGAATGTTCCTATGAAGAATTTGGTTATTAACTTTCAACATTTAACATTTCTATGTAAAAATCTATTATCTTTAATGGATTGATTTGGAAAAATAAAAGTTATCATCTTAAAAATACATTAAAATTTGTAAAAAAATTCATTTAAAAAAACATAAAAATGATTAGGTAAGAAAGATCATAAAGATAGTGAAGAGTTCCTTATTTTCAAAATGACCCACATTATTATTATTAATTCTATTTTTGTTGTAAATAAAAGTGTCAGATGACGTTTTTGGACAAAGTTGTGGTGAGTTCAGCTACTAAAGGTAGTATCAAATTTAACAAAAACACGAAAATGGATTAAAAAATTAACACTGAAAAATTGAAATTGATTTTCGACAACTAGTGAAATATCTTTTGGTATTGTATACCATTTTCACTTTTTAAATAAATTTCTTTAAGCTCTGTTTGGTTAAATAGAAATAACAAGTAACGAAAAATAAAAGTAAATTTTTTTAAATATTTTAATAATTTTGACAGCAGAAATAAAAAAAATTTTGTTACAAGATAATTTTTCATAACCACTTTTCCGTTAATTTGTCTAGCAACAACTTTTTCTATAACTTAAAAAATTTAATTGTTTTACGGGTTCCCAGAGGTTAATTTTGGTTATGCTTTTGTGAGAGATTGGGGCCCAGTGGTCCACAAAACTGGCCCAAGACAAGAGCATTTAGCCCACCAAAACAATAGACTAACAACAAGAGGTTAAGCCGCCTAAACATTGGAGCTAAAGCCCAAATTCGGCATTTAAATAGCGGTTGCTAACGGCTGCTGGAGTAGCCGTTAGAAATGGATATTCGGCTACTTTCTTCTCTTATACTTCTGTTTCGGTGAAGATTGAGGTGAATAGAGGCTGAAATTATTGTTAATTTTAATAAATAAAATTATTTTTGTGGTTTCTTAACATTGGATTGGAATGTGATTATCGTTAATTGATAGCTTGGACTTATACTTGTTAATTGTGGTCTAATTGATAGTATAATATTTACATCGTTGGATTATAATTTTTTAATTTTATTTGGTGAGATTTAATCATAGCCATTGATATCTATGTTTCTATGATATGAAGAAAGTTTTAGGTATGTTTATTTGTAGATAAGTCGTCTCCCTATTATTGTTATATATAAGGGTTACAAAACTCTTATTCAACCATATCGAATGATAATTCTCAGAAAGGGGGTAGAGCTCTCTAAGGTTCTCTTGTAAGAAACTAAATGTATCATAAGAATTATATTATCAATCAAGTACGATTGGTAAATCTACTCAATTAATTATTGTATTCTTGATTTCTACATGTTGATTATTTTATTATAGAAATTAAGATAAGATGTGAATATATATTATATTTTGATATCGTATAGAGATTGATCGATTAAAGAGTATATATGTGTATATATATGTATGTATGTATTTTTTCGATAGCGATAGTTATAAATTCATGAAGATTGCCGATTTAGTCCTTCGTGTTTCACTGTTTTCATGTTCGCAACATCACAACTTCTTGAGTTTTATTTTGTATTATATTATCTCTTTTGAGATGAAAACGGATAAAGTTGTGATGTTAATGGATCTTGTTTAAGGATGCCATGTGTCTCTTGTTGAGATTTGTTAATCTTGCTTAAGGATGCCATGTGTCTCTTGTTGAGATTTGTTATATTAAATATTCATATTATATCTGCTGCTAGATTATATATCTTTTCCTAAATCACATAAGTTTCTTACACCTTCTCTTAAACCATCTAAGACTAAGATTTTTTATCTCCTAAGTTTACTTAGCTTCTAAGATTATGTGCTTATAAATAAGCCTTTATGTATCGTTCATAAAATCAATGAAATAAAATACAATTCTCTTTCTTTATTTTTAACATGATATCAGAGTCTACCAATCTCTGGTAGTCTTCACATTTAGTTGCGTCACTGCCGGAGATGGCACCATCGGCTTCATCCCTGGCCGATAATCGTCAAAATAGCTTCCGCGTTATATAATATATTTATATATATATATATATTATATATGTGTGTGTGTGTGTGTGTGTGTGTGTGTATGTATTTATGCAGATAATAAAAGAAGAAAAATGTGACAGCCCAGTTCAAGTTCAAGTTCAATTCATCGGTTCCCACTAGCATCTGTGCAAATTTGTTGATTTTAACGAGCTCCATTTCTGATTTTCAAATCAGTTTTCACTCCAACGAGCAGCTTTCGGTCTTACCATTGCTCCAACGAGTTTGCTCTTTTGCAACTTTTTTGTATATGTTTGCAACCACTGTTGGAAACATCACTAGATTGCTTTCATGGGCCATAGCGTTTATGAGTCAAAGTCACTGATTTCAACGAGCTCCTTTTATGATTTTCAAATCAGTTTTCGCTCTAACGAGCCGCTTTCGATCTTTTCATTGCTCCAATGAGTTGCATTTGTTTATCGAGCTGATTTTTTGCAATTTCTTTGTACGTGTTCACAGCCATAGTTGGTAACATCACTAGATTGCTTTCGCGAGCTGTATTTAAGATTGTGTCTCCTAACTCAAGTTGGCTTTCATATAACTCACCTTGAATTTGCGGGGGGCTGTTAGATTATATATTCCTATTATATCTACTGTTAGATTATATATCTTTTCCTAAATCACATAGCTTTCTTACACTTTCTCCTAAACCATCTAGGATTAGGATTTCTTATTTCCTAAGTTTACTTAGCTTATAAGATTATGTGCTTATAAATAGACCTTTATGTATTATTAAAATATCAATTCAATCAATACAATTGTTTCTTTATTTATAACAAGATTGTTAATGGAAATTGAAAATCTTGAAAACCCCACTGACATTGTGTTTGTTTTGATTCATTTATACGTGCGGGTCACGATTGAAAGATATTTTAAATCATGTATGAGAAAGGTTGCATGATGTTAGTTTTTATGTTAATCTTCAAAACCAACTACAAACAAGTAACTTTATATTTGATTTTTTTTCTGTATGTATTGAATTGTTTTATGGAATGGTTTTCTCCAGCACTTGTATATATATATATATATATATATATATATATATATATGCAAAACTGCAATTATAACTACGGTGAGATGATAATTAAATAGTTTTATTTTATTTTATTGTTATCTAATTCATTAGTTGATTTAAAATATGTTTTTTTTTTAATTGTTTATTAGAATATAATGTTCTAATACATGTTGATATATAGTGAGTACACATGAATGTAGCCTTGGGTCTATTGTTTAAAGTTCTGAACATATATTTGCATCTTATATGTGGTTTTTATTTGTCCAATGTCACTTTAAGAATAATTTTTATTATACTCATTATAATTGAGTTTGGAGGTCATAGATGCGTATCTTTTAAAGATCAAGTTAATTACTTGCTTTTATTGGGAATTTTTAATTAAATGTTCAAATCTGAACATATTACGAACAATGTGTATTTGGTACATGTTCTTTTGCAATTACAATTATGTGTAATTTCTTGATGTACCACTAGAGACTTTATTTAGCCTAAGTCATTTATGTTATAGTGAAATCAAGTGTTCCATAATATTTGGGTTTGGTTTATGTGCACTATAAAGAAATTGTGAACTTGAATAAAATGAAAATTTTACAGTTTAGGTGTTTCCTTGAGGTTTAGGAAGACCAGTAAGGTGGTCGTTTCAATGTGGTTGTCAAAGTGGGTGATACTTGCCCAAAGGTGACAAGTTCATGGAGGCTTTCATATTTGAAATTTGAAGACATTGGTTTTATTGAGGTCTCACATTGCACTTACCTACAATGGGACATTAGTTTTGCCTAAAAGTGATTAGTGTCTTAATGTAGGATAAGTGAATAGAATAGTTGAGAGTGTTTGGGGTTGAACTAAAATAACCTCTTGCCTAAAAGTAGTGGAAGTGTTTAGTATTAATTAATGTATAATCAACTAGGTCTATGTGCGATTTGATCGCTAATTTGGGGGATAAATGTATTTAATTATTTTTCCAAATGTGATTTTTAGATGACATCTTACCTATTCTTCTAGGGTGGAAGGTTTTGCACATAGTAAAACACCCTGATAAATTTAGCTTAAAACTCCAAGTACGAATTAAAGTGATAATCCCTAAAACTGTGACATATTATTTTATATGTTGTTTATGTGGTTGTTGACGGTTTCCTAAAAACTAGGAGTTAGTTTAGACTTATTAAAATGTTTGTTACTCATTCAAATGTTTGTTTTTTAATTTTTAAAATATTCCTAACTCTTAGGAATATAGTTGTGACAAGTTTAAACCAACTCAAAGGTTAACAAGCCTTTATGAATCAATATGATCTAAATTCCTTGACTTCACAACATCACTAAATGTGAATATTGAGAATTAAATATATTTTCAATTGGAGACCATCTCAATATTACTTAAAAGTTTTCATAATTTAAACATATAAGTTCAAAGCCTTATTGCTCTTATTCTTCGAGACAATTTCAAATGATATGATTGAAAGATATGATCCTAGTTATGACTTAAGAGTTAAGTTCTTCCAAAACTTATGAAATCTTGAACTAATTCAACAATTGAAATGACCTCATGAAGTTATAAATGAAGTTTATGGCATATTGCTTATGACCGATCTAAGGAATTATGGATGATATAAATGATATGTATATTCTTATAGTCCACTAAGTCAAGAGATGAGCTTTCAAAAGAAGTTATTTCAAAAATAACTTTACATTAAATACTAGCTCTCACCCAAGAATAGCCTACCCAAGTTTTTTGATTTTCAAATCTTTAAGCTCTTAGGTTCTTTCATCATGTGAGTTAGATTCATTTCAACTTCGTCATTGATCTTAATTATTGATTTTTGAGTTTTGAGTTCTATGATCATGTGACTTTCTAAGGATTGTTTGGTAACTGTTTTTGTTTTCATCCGAAACAATGAAACAAAAACGCTTTTGTAGTGGAGTGTGTTTAATAGTAATTGGAAGCATATATGTTAACGTAAATTTGTTGTGAGATTTTTGAAAACAAAAACATGAAAACATGTTTGGTAAAAAAGTGTTGCAAGATTGAGAAACAAAATGGCTACTTAAAAAAAGTTCACCTAATTATTATTATTCTTTTGGGATTGTTCACCGCTACAGTTGAAAACATTAGGAAAAACCAATTTTTTGTTTCCTATTTGAGTCTCTTTTCTACAATAAATGTGATACTATTCAAATGACAAAAAAAAATATCATACTGGTTATGGTGTTTTGCTTTGCTAAAGTATATCTCGCAATACAAAACACGAAACAAAAACAGTTGCCAAACATGCCCTAATTTGAGAGTCTTGCATATTGCTAGCTTAGAAAATAGCTACACCCCATAATGTTCAATTTCTATACATATATTTTGTTAAAATAGATCGAATCTTATTAAAATGATCAATATTAAATATTTGTATATAGTTTTTAGTCACAGCATTGGGTTCAAGATATTTTCTAATTTCAGAGAGGATACCATCATCTCTTTGAGTACTTTAATGGGGAAACGTATGCTTATAATACAGCATGCATGCCAATTCCTTTTCTATACATACACTCCAAAAAGGAGAAATAATTAATAACAACTAAAAAAGCAAAAACTTAATTACAATTCAATTCTTTTTATTCGAATTCTTCTATCATGAGTATGCAAAAATACACACCAATAGCATACTTTTTTTTTTTTCACACTACAAATAAAATATACCCCAACAACATACAAAGAAGAAAAAGAATAAAATATGGTTTGTTTCTGTCTTATTTAGTGAGTAACTACTGTAGCTATTGTGCTTATGAGAGTCTGAGGTTGTTATCAATGGCAGCTTGCCCGATTAATTAATTTATTTACCACTAGTAGCCACCCCAAATGGAACTCACGAAAAAAAAGAAGGCTGTGGGCATGGAGGAGGCCGCAAAACCCTTCTGGCTGATGGTGCTACTAGTGCTGGGGATGTGGCTTCAAGCATCAAGCAATCAACAGATACATGGCATATCTCATGACTTGAATTTTTCATGGTTTTAACTTGATGAATGGGCTTTGCTGACTGTTGACTAGCAGGGTTAGTAATATATTTGAATTTGAATGGATATGTATTGGCAAGTCCTAAAGGAAAAAACTTCGTTTCAACTTGAAAGTTGAATCCCAATTCTTTCTCTTTTTTTTTTTTTTTTTGAATTTAATTTTACCATACATTTGCAGAAGTAATTAATCAACAAACCTTTGATTTCCCTTTTCTTAGTGTAAATAAAAAGCATTGGATCAAGGGAAAATTAGATTTTAGTGACCAAAATTGAAAAAATATTGCTTTTTAGTGACCTTAAATTCAATAAAAGGTGAATAGTGACCAAACTTAAAAAATAATTGTTAATAAGTGACCATTTAATCTTAAAATCCAAAATACTCTTTATTTTTTTCCATAAATTTCATCCTTTTTTCGTTTTCTTCAAACCCAAATATCATAAACTTCAAAGAATTCGATGACTTATACACAATAAATGAACATATATACATTCTAAATAAGATATAATAACATATATAAATTTATTCTCGTGTATTATTAATATCTCATTAACCAAAAAAAATCTAATTTGAGTGCAATTAATTATTAATAAGGAATATTGGAGGATAGAAATAGACTAGGTAAATAAAACTATTGCATACTATCTCATGACGGCTTATTATCAATTTCTCCTCTAAATCTTCCTCTTCTTATATCAAGTCTCAAATAGTTAATTCATCTCAATCAATAAGTCACGAAAAAAAAAATCAAATAGTTAATTCAAGAAAATTCAAATAGTTACCACAAGAAAATTCAAAAATCAACTGTTGCCCTCCCAGTTCTGTGCAACATATTTACGACAAGAAATTTTAAGCAAATCAAAGATCTGGTGCCATCTGGTGGCAATTCAGTAACATTATTCTTGCTAATTAAAAAATACTACCAATACTACATAAATAAAATGGCAACCTCTTATTCTTACCACAGGCTTCTTATATATAAATTTATTGTCCAACTAAATAATGCAGCAAGACTATCATTATGGATATGGTCGTCATCAGCAATTGAAGGACATTTGGTGTATCTTCATATATATATATATAGGGTGTCTCTATAAACACGTATGTATATATGCACAAATAAATTAAAAGGAACAAACAACCAAATTTTACTGTTACAGTAAATACACAATTATAAAGAATGGGGAAAAAATTACAATTTGTTTTGTTCCTGTCCTATTTTATTGACCTCTAGCTATCTACACTGTGTGTTTCTGAGGTACTGTGAGATTGTTAATGGCTGCATGCAGCTTGGCAGCATTTATTTTTGAGTAGTAGCCACACCGAATCGAACCATGAGCTGCGGATACGCAGGAGGAGGTGGAGGATGAGGCATAACATGACCTGCAAAACCCTTGTGGTTTATTGTGTTAGTACTACTGGGGACGTAGGTGCCTGGATTTGGTGACGGACGGCGCACCGGACTACCCTTCTGCAGAGATTGCAACAAAAGGTGGTTATCTTCATCATGTAGGATTCTACTAGCTTCATATGGTTTGCTGTTTAGAAGTAAAACTATTGCTATAATGGCTGAAACAATCCTTAGAGCTGGCCTCATCTTGTTGAGCAAGTAATGTGTTTGTTTTTTGGGGAGTTTTGAGCAAGTAATGATCGAGTTGATAAAACGATATGTGGATGATATATAAAATGCATGGTGTAGGGTGTATTTATATATATGCATCAACCCGTCAATTAGTATGACTTGAACTTTTCATATTTTTAGTTTGACTGGACTATAAGGGAAATCTAATATATTAGCTTAATATTGAATGGGTCATAATGTTAAAAAAACAAAACAAACTATGTTTGAATTTGAACCCAAGAGCTTCAATTTGTTGTTGTTTACTAATAATCAAGTAATTCCTCCAAGACGACGTAGGCATGCATGTAATTTGGAATTCATCAAAATTCTAAAATTCTTGCTTCTTTCTCTTTCAATAGAACAAGATGTTTGTTATTTCTGTTTTCTTAATTTTTTTATTATTTTTCTAGTTAACTCATAATATATTTTAAATTGCATTTAATTCAATTCTTCTAAAAAAAATAATTATCTGAAAAAAAAAGAAACGGATATGGCATGAATATGTAAATATATTTATATAATATATTATTATTTATATAAAATAAAAAGTTTGGTCATTTTTCTACTGCAATCACCAATAAAATCACTAATTTGGAGCTTTTTCTTAAATTTTTTATTATTTTTCTAGCTAACTCATAATAGATTTTAAATTGCATTTAATCTCATTCTTCTAAAAAATAATTACAAAACCACCCCGTTATGTCATGAAAATATCAAAAATGTGTCATTGCCATGTCCATATATCCATCCAATCAAAAAATAAAATATTCAAATTTAAAGACAATTTTAGCCCTGTCCGACACATGTAGCATCCCACTAATAGGCAATAGTTCATATGGTACGAATTCTCCTCTCTCCAAATGGGGAGACATGGGTGGAACGCGATTGGAGCTAGGGGCATGGCCTCCCAAAATATTTCAAAAATTTATTTATACCCCTCCAAAAATAGATATTTTGTAAATAAACTTAAATTATAGCTCCAAAACTCAATAAAATTTAGTGGACCTTCCAAAATCTTTTTTAAAAAACTGATTCATTGGCCCCAAAATTAGTGAGTTATGAAATAAATATAATTTGTGTCCCCTTGAAACTCATAGAAATTTCAACATGAAGCCTTACTTTTGAAGTCAAAATGTTGTTAAACAAAAGGGTAAATTACACTGACCTCTCTTAAGGTTTAGAAAAATTACACACGGGAGGAGATTTTGACTGTTATTACGCTGACTTCCCTTATATATGGACATTAAATCTCTAACGGATGTTAAGTTATAGTGAAAAATGTCATTTTTATCTTCAATATTTTAATAAAAATATTATAGGTAAATTACATTGATCGACATTTTCTGAGATATTTTTCAAATTACACATGGGTAGAGTGTTTGAGATTTATTATTTTGACCTCCCCTGAGGTTTGACGCGTGTGCTCATTGACACCCCTATCATTTTATGTGCGTCAGAACCGTGAGCGAACTTTTAGAAAATAGTCATACTGCCCTTTCCTTGTATGAAAAGACAATAATAGCCACTCATATTGCCTTTCAAAGCAAGTCGATGGTAATAACGGTTCGTATGAGAAGGAAAATGAAGAGCAATCGCTACCATATGTCATCACCTAATTTTAACATTCATCAGCTTGCTAACAGGTTTAGGGGAGGTCAGAGTAATAACAATCAAACACTTTACCCATATGTAATTTGACCAAATCTCAGGAGAGGTTGATGTAATTTACCCAATCATTGAAGGAAAGGGCAAAATAGTCATTTTAATATTTTAGTTAATGGTTCTAAAGGAAATAAAATGTCCGGTGTTTCATTGAGCACACACACCTAACCTTAGAGGAGGTGAAAGTAATAAATCTCAAACGTTCTATCCATGTGTAATTTGTCCAAATTTTAAAGAAGGTTAGTATAATTTACCCTAAGCAAAAAAGTTCATAATCCTTACTGTAATATAAATAAAAAATTACACTAATGTCTCTTTATCTTTAATAAAAATGCATGAACCTTCCTTGGTAGACATTTTTCGTTAGATGGTGTTTATAAAAAAGTAACCTAAAATTATATGTTAATCTCCTTCTACGACTCTTGACAGCACTGAAAAGAATGAAAAACTTAATGTTCCAGGACCAAGATGACAAAAAAAAACACCCACAATATTTTTTTTAATGATATTATATATGCTAATATTTTTAGTTGTCACTTGTTAAATGACAAGTTCTAAAGTTACTCTTTCTATAAGTTATTAAACAACTTCTTTATTTTATTCCGGATAATCTGATTTAACTAAAGACATTTGGTTCTGATACCATGTTAACAACCATCTACTCTAAAAGTTTAAAATATTAAACATGGTTCAACTTAAACATTTACATCATTCAACAAAAGTGACGCATTTTTTTTTAAATCTTTCATCAAGATGGGAATCCAAGTACTCAATCTTTTTTCAAAAAATTGAAACAGGTGGTAAAGAAAATTAATTATTTAATAACATTGTTCTTTACCACTTCTTGCTTTACATGTAGCTTATCGTTCCTTTTCTCTATATATTTTCTTTCTCATTTCAAATTTTCATTTCTATTTATTGAGGTTATATTTTTCTCATTTTTTGGATTATATTTTCCTCTATATATATATAGAAAACACTAATATTATATAAAACAATATATTAGAATTGATTCATAAATTTTTCAAAATTTTATTACAGATTACTAGTTTTTCCTCCAAAATTAAAATTTCTGGCTCCATCCTTGTGGGGTGGTTGAGTGTTCGAGTCCTATTACAAGTAATATTGTGGGTATGTGTATGTTTGCTTGGAGTACTTTTGAGAAAAAAAAAATAACTAAAAAACATCCCATATTAGTTTATTCTCTCCATGTGTTTTTAAATCATACATCATCAACCTGAGAGAAGATCTATCATACACCTGCTCAATTTGGGACCTTGTGTGCATAACATGTAGGGTGAGGTTCCACTACGTGTATAGAACACGCAAGATATAGATTCATTCGGTGTATTTACACCTGATGTATTGTATACGTATTCCAACCCTTGATCAAGAAAAAATATTGAATATCCCTGAGGTACCAAACTCCTTTACCAACCAATGATGAATTGATATTTTTTATAATCAAGAAAAATAGAGAGTTTTTATTTGTTGAATGCATAAGACGTATGATACCTGTGGGATATTCAATAATTTCTCCTTGATCAACTTCGTTTTATTTTTTTTGTAATTAATTTCAGTTTTTAAGGAATAAATTGGAAATGTCTAAACCGTGTAAACTTTTTTTTAAAGGTAAATAAAACAGCGTAAACCTTAATAAAACATAATTGGATAAAAAGATTAACTACCAAATAAATTTAAACTGATTTTGGACAAGAGCTGTTAAAAAACGTCCTTTTATGAATACCGTATACATTTTTGTTTCTTATAGTGTAAAAATGAATAAAGGGCAATTAATCTTGTTCCAAATTTTTTTTTTTTCTAGTTTCAAAAGTAATATACAAATTTCTCTCTCTCTCTCTCTCTCTCTCTATATATATATATATATATATATATATATATATATATCTGAACAGACATGATAACCTTAACTTAATTTTTTTTTTGCAGTACCTTAACTTATTGACTGGGACTTCCTTTTCACGGATTTCTCATGTTTTGCTTCATTTGTGGAATTGACGTTTGAAGTTTTGGTGAGAGTGTATATCCATATATATATATATATCTATACGTTTTTCGTTTGCTAAGGTAATACGTGACATTTTTATAATGAATGGTTCAAATCCGCGGAAATAATTCAAGTCAAAGACCTTCTATGAAAAATGATTTGGTCGAGGGTGTAAGACTCTCCACTCCAAAATAGAGGTAAGCGACACGCACAAGGAACACCGTGTATTTTACTTGTTCTAAAAAAATAAATATAAATAAAATAAAACCAGAACATGTACCCAATTTTAATTATTTTTAAAATAATGATTTAGGACTAATTTTGAAAGGAATAATCAACCCAAGCTACATTGTCATGTTTGGTCCGTGACCAACAATTCCACCCTTCACGTAAGGCTCACATTGACCTCTCTCCCTTTTTAACTTTAAAGATAATCTAGTTCAACCCAATTTGATGTCAAACAATATTTGACTCCTTATTACTGATATGACATAATGAAAAAATATTAAAATGACATGTGTTTATTTTAAATTTTAAATATATTAGAGAGAAAATTTAAAAGTTCTTATATTCTTTTTGTACATATTTTAAATTAATTTAAAAAAGAACACGTATCATTTTATCATTGTGTCATATTAGTAGTTTAGAAGAGATTCCTCCTCATTGGTGGAGAGGCAAGTTAAAAAGTTGAATGTTCCTATGAAAAATATGGTTATTAACTTTCAACATTTAACATTTCTATGTAAAAATCTATTATCTTTAATGGATTGATTCGGAAAAATAAAAGTTATCATCTTAAAAATACATTAAAATTCATAAAAAAATTCATTTTAAAAAAAACATAAAAATGATTAGGTAAGTAAGATCATAAAGATAGTGAAGACTTCCTTATTTTCAAAGTGACCCACATTATTATTATTAATTTTATTTTTGTTGTAAATTAAAGTGTCAGATGTCTTGTACGTTTTTGGACAAAGTTGTGGGAAGTTCAGCTACTAAAGGGAGTATCAAATTTAACAAAAACCCCAAAATGGATTAAAAAATTAACACTTAAAAATTGAAATTGATTTTGGACAACAACCAGTGAAATATCTTTTGGTATTATATACCATTTTCACTTTTTCAATAAACTTTTTTAAGCTCTGTTTGGTTAAATAGAAATAGCAAGTAATGAAAAAAAAATGTAAATTTTTTTAAACATTTTAATAATTTTGACGCCAAAAATATAAATTTTTTTTTTTGTGACAAAACAAAATTTCATTACCAACATTTCTCATAAATTTGTCTTACAACAACTTTTCTATAACTTAAAAAAATTTAATTGTTTTAATGGTTCGAGAGGTTAGTTTTGGTTATGCTTTTGTGAGAGATTGGGGCCCAGTGGTCCACATAACTGCCCAAGACAAGAACATTTAGCCCACCGAAACAATAGACTAACAACAAGAGGTTAAGCCGCCTAAAGCATTGGAGCTAAAGCCTAAATTCGGCATTAGAAATGGATATACTTCTCTTTCGGTAAAGATTGAGGTGACTGGAGGCTGAAATTATTAAAAATTTTAAATAAATAAAATTATTTTTGTGATTTCTTAACGTTGGATTGTAATGTGATTATCGTTGATTGATAGGTTGGAGTTATACTTGTCAATTGTGATCTAATTGACAGTATAATATTTATACCGTTGGATTGTGATTTTTCAACTTTATTCGGTGGGATTTAATCATAATCATTGATATCTAAGTTTCCATGATATAAAGAGAGATTTAGGTATGTTAATTTGTTGAGAAGTCGTCTCCCCTATTATTGTTATATATAAAGGTTTCAAAACCTTTATTCAGCCACATCGAATGATAACTCTCAGAAAAGGGGTAGAGCTCTCTAAAAATCTCTTGTAGAAAACTAAAGGTATTCTAAGAATTATATTATCAATCAGGTACGATTGGTAACTCTACTATCCAAACTCTCAGAAAGGGGGTAGAGTTCTCTAAAAATCTCTTGCAGAAAACTAAAGGTATTCTAAGAATTATATTATCAATCAGGTACGATTGGTAACTCTACTATCCTAATTAATTGTTGTATTCTTTAAATCCAACAATTAATGTAAGATCATTCATGTTAAGGTTTCAGTTTTTTATTATAGAAATTAAGATAAGATGTGAATATATATTATATATTGATATCGCATAAAGATTGATCGAATAAAGAGTATAAATTTAAAATATATATATATATATATATATATATATATTTCAATTGCGATAGTTATAAATTCATGAAGATCGCCGATTTGGTCCTTCGGGTTCACTGTTTTCATGTTCGCAACATTACAACTTCTTGGGTTTTATTTTGTGTTGTATTATCTCTTTTGAGATGAAAACGGATAAAGTTGTGATGTTAATGGATCTTCCTTAAGGATGCCATGTGTCTCTTATTGAGATTTGTTAGATTAAATATTCATATTATATCTGCTGTTAGATTATATATCTTTTCCTAAATCACGTAAGTTTCTTACACTTTCTCCTAAACCATCTAGGACTAGGATTTCTTATCCCCTAAGTTTACTTAGACTCGAAGATTATGTGCTTATAGATAGACATTTATGTATTGTTTACAAGATCAATTAAATAAAATACAATTTTCTTTCTTTATTTCTAAGATGGTATCAGAGCCTACCAATCTCTATTAGTTTTCACATTCCGTTGCATTACTGTCGGGGATGGCACCATCGGCTTCATCCCCAACGGGTAATCGTCAAAATATCTTTCGTGTTATATATATATATATACACACTAGCATCTGTGTGTCCAAGTCGCTGATTTCAACGAGCCCATTTTCTAATTTTCAAATTAGTTTTTACTCCAACGAGCAGTTTTTGGTTTTACCGTTACTCCAATGAGTTCGCTCTTTTGTAGTTTCTTTGTTTGTGTTTGCAGCCACTGTTGGCAACATCACTAGATAACTTTCACGAGTCATAGCATCTATATGTCAAAGTCACTAATTTCAACGTACGAACTCCTTTTCTGATTTTCAAATCAGTTTTCGCTCTAACGAGCCGCTTTTGATCTTCCCGTTACTTCAATGAGCTACATTTGTCTACCAAGCCGATCTTTTGCAGTTTCTTTGTATGTGTTCCCAGCCAGAGTTGGTAACATCACCAGATTGCTTCCGCGAGCCGCATTCAAGATTGTGTCTCCAAACTCAAGTTCGCTTTCATATAACTCACCTTGAGTTTGCGCCGGAGGGGGGGTGTTAGATTATATATTCTTATTATATCTGCGATTAAATTATATATCTTTTCCTAAACCACGTTGGTTTCTTACACCTTCTCCTAAATCATCTAGGATTAGGATTTCTTATTTCCTAAGTTTACTTAACCTCCAAAATTATGTGCCTAAAAATAGACATTTATATATTGTTAAAATATCAATTTAATCAGTACAATTGTTTTTTTATTTCTAACAAGATTGTTAATGGAAATTGAAAATATTGGAAACCCCACTGACATTATGTTTGTTTTGATTCATTTATACGTGCTGGTGAGATTGAAAGATATTTTAAATCACGTATGACAAAGGTTGCATGATGTCAGTTTTATGTTAATCTTCAAAACCAACTACAAACAAGTAAGTTTGTATTTAATTTTTTTTCTGCATGTATTGAATGATTTTATAGATTTGTTTTCTCCAGTATATATATATATATATAGGGTGAGATGATAATTGAATAGTTTTTATTTTATTTTATTGTTATCTAATTCATTAGTTGATTTAAAATATTTTTTCTTTTGAATTGTTTATTAGAATATAATGTTCTAATGCATGATGATTGATGTTGTTTTAAAAATGTAAAATAACTCGCAAGTATACGAATCTATAGATGTATAGATCGGCAAGAATGAGATCGAATCCAAGGGAATGCTTTGAGAAAAAAAACTAATACAAATTCAAATTAATTTAAAACTAATCTAGTTGAAACAAAAGTTGGTTGATTTGAGAGATTAAACAAACATGCAAATAAAATAACATAATTGAAATCAAATAAAGAAAATAACTAAGGTATCGGATTCCACCACCATTAAATCCATGAATCTCCTAATATTCATTTATTAATTCCCAAATTTAGAGTAGCAATCAAGAAATCAATATATTGCTTACTCAAGATTTAACAATAAAGCACTATGAGAAATATATTAAAAAGGTAGATTTTTTTTCGCTTTACTAGTGTAAAATTCTAAGCATCTTATAAATTCAATTTAACGAAAAATATAAGATCAAACATTATTACTTTTAAGAAATACAAACCCAAGCTTAGATTAATTATAATACTTTATAACTACCATATATACATAATATAGATGGTGAAAGAACTATAAAATAATTAATCACAAGAAGCGAAAATCATAAGCATTTAAATCAGACACATGAGAATCAATTAATAAACAAAATAACTTCACTTCATTAATGGAGGTTTTCTCCTCAATCCAAGTTGAGAAGTTTAGTTACACATGGTAGAAGAAGAAGATAACAAATAAATAAAAGACATAATAAAATAAAATAAAATAAAATAAATAAAACCTAGATTGTCTTTGACTTTTTTGCCCTGTCGTCTACTTCTTTTTCTCTCTCAAAATAGCCTCCAATTTTTCACTTTATACCCCAAGAGAATACGTAAAGTCCTAATCTAATTAGGAGATAATTAAGGTTTTCCCGCAGCCCTACATAGGTGGATTTTTCTGCTGATGTTCAGCCCAAATTTTGATCTAGTAGAAGTCTGATTCACGGAATTTATGTGAAATACAAAAGTGTCCAGAATTGAATTTCGTTCAACCTAATAAGAAATCAAGTCAAATTGACGCTCAGAAATAAGACTTTCAAGCCGTTTTTCAAAACGGGATTAAAATTGGATTACGCGAAAATTGGACTTCAAGCCTGTAATCTCCTTAAGCAGTTGTAATTCTCTTGGACTACTTCCTTGGGCTAATTTGAGTTAAGATATGGAATTGAATGGATCCATTTGATGTATGATTCATATAACCCTCTTGAATGTCTTCTTTAAAAGTTCAAAAACTCATGATTTTAACTAAAATAATCATTAAGGTCCTGAAAAGATAGAAAACACAAAAAATAGAGTAAAATTACAAATAAATTATCACTAAGAGAATAAAATATGTAAATTAAGAGACTAGAATGCGTAACATTTAACGCCGATCAATAATAAATAGTTAGTACACATGAATGTAGCCTTAAGTCTATGGTTTAAAGTTCTGAACATATATTTAAATCTTATATGTGGTTTTAATTTGTCTGATGTCATTTTATGAATGGTTTTTATTATACTCATTATAATTGAGTTTGGAGGTCATAGATGCGTATCTTATAAAGATTAAGTTAATTACTTGTTTTTATTGAAATTTTTTAATTAAATGTTTAAATCTGAACGTATAGATTACGAACAATGTGTATTTGGTACATGTTCTTTTGCAATTACAATTATGTGTAATTTGTTGATGTACCACTAGAGACTTTATTTAGCCTAAAGTCAGTTATGTTATAGTGAAATCAAGTGTTCCATAATATTTGAATTTGGTTTATGTGCATTATAAAGAAATTATGAACTTGAATAAAATGAAAATTTTACAATTTAGGTGTTTTCTTGAGGTTTAGGAAGACCAGTAAGGTGATCGTTTCAATGTACGTAGTTGTTAAAATGGGTGATGCTTGCCCAAAGGTGACATGCTCATGGATGTTTTCATATTTAAAATTTGATGATATTGATCTTATTGAGGTCTCAAATTGCACTTACCTACAATGGGGGATATTAGTTCTGCCTAAAAGTGATTATGGGTGGAATTATGGGCTTGGGCTATAGGCAGGAGGTATGAACAGTGTGTAATATATATATATATATATATATACACACACACACACATATATATACAAATATCTAATAAAATAATAAAAAAATAATAAATATCTAAAATATAAAAATATACAAATAATAAAAATATAAAACAAGAAAATAATAAAAATTAATTAAAATATAAATATATACACACCATTGGACTGTGGCTCGAGACATTGTTAAAGTGCTAAATAATTCGAATTGATTGAATTTGCAAAAAAAAAAAATTCTGAAAAAAAAAGAAAAAAACATAAAAATACTAATATAAACACAATTAATGAATTAACATATGTAATTAAAGAGACTTAAATGTGCAATATTCAGCGCTTATCAATACATAAATTGTTTATTTATAGGCACATAATCTTGGAGGTTAAGTAAACTTAGGAGACATGAAATCTTAGTCTTAGATAGTTTAGGAAAATGTGTAAAAAACCTATGTGGTTTAGAAAAAAAATATAAGATAACAGCAGATATAATAGGAAATATATAATCTAACAATTACAAATCTCACATTTAGTATTAATAACCTATCGAATCATAATTTTTTTTTTCAGTTGGAGGTACTGTTCATTTTTTAAATTAGAATTAGGATTAAGTTGCTAAACCTGAACATACTTGGAACAAAGATATTTGTCTATATATATATATATATATATATATATATATATATAAAGAGAGAGAGAGAGAGAGAGAGAGAGAGAGAAACTTCTCTTTAAACTCACAGAAGCTCTCTTCATATATATATATATACTTTCTTTTCTAGAATCTTTAATGTCTTGAATTTTTAATACTTGGAGGTGCCATGAGAGAAGATAAAAAAGGGATAAAAGATGATATTTTGAACATTAAAGTTAAATGATCACTCATTAAAAATTATTTTTCAAAATTGGTCTTTATTTACCTTTCATTGAATTTAAAATCACTGTAAAACAATTTTTTTTTAATTTTAATCACCAAAATCTAATTTTTTCTTTCATTTTTGCTAGTTATTTTCTGCCATATATAACTGATGCTTTGAGAAATTGCCACTTGTCCCACGTTCTTCTTCGGTAACGAGTTGTTACTGCCGCAGTGTTATCTTCCTTGAAACACTGACACATGTCCTTCGTCAACCTTATTCCTTAACTTTGGAATATAATATTTCTTTTATTCTAACGATTTGCCACTTCAGCCAACTTACTCATTTTCAAAATGACATGTGGCTTATTTTCAAAAAAGTGTTGTAAGATTGAGAAACAAAATGACTAGTTAAAAAAAGTTCACCTAATTTTTTTTTTTGGGACTGTTCACCGCTACAATGTGAAAACATTTGGAAACACAATTTTTTTTGTTTCCTATTTAAGTCTCTTTTCTATAATAAATGCGATACTATTCAAATGACAACAAAAATTTTCAAGATGGTTGAATCTTGTTGATGGCTTGCAGGAAGGATGGTGCTTTTTGGAGTGTGCAAGTCTGGCTTCTTTTTTATGTTGGCATATTTGCAATACAAAACACAAAACAAAAACAAAAACAAAAACAAAAACAAAAACAAAAACCAGTTGCCAATCATGTCCTAATTTTAGAGTCTTGCATGTTGCTAGCTTTAGATAATAGCTACATCCCATAACGTCCAATTTCTACACATATATTTTGTTAAAATAGATCGAATTTATTAAAATGATCAATATTAAATATTGTATATATAGTTTTTAGTCATAGCATTGGGTTCAAGATGATTTTCTAATTTCAGAAAGGGTACCATCATCTCTCTTTGGGTACAGCATGCATGCCAATTCCTTTTCTATGTATACACTCCAAACAGAAGGAAAAATAATTAATAACAACTAAAAAAGCGAAAACTCAATTACAATTCAGTTCTTTTTATTCAAATTCTTCTATCACAGAGTATGCAAAAATACACACCAATAGCATACTTATTTTTTCACACTACAAATAAAATAAATCCCAACTACATACAAAGAAGAAAAAGAATACAATATCAATATGGTTTGTGCCTGTCTTATTTAGTGAGTAAGTACTGTAGCTATTGTGCTTATGAGAGTCTGTGAGATTGTTATCAATGGCAGCTTGACCGATTAATTAATTTATTTACCACTAGTAGCCACCCTAAATGGAACCATGAGCTGTGGGGATGGAGGAGGAGGAGGAGGATGATGTATAGGATGACCCACAAAACCCTTCTGGCTGATGGTCCTACTAGTGCTGGGGACGTGGCTTCCCGGGTTTGGTGCCGGACCGACTTTGGGTGAATTCTTTGCCATGGATTGCATTAAAAGATTTTCATGTTTCATCCACCCTACTGTTCCTTCATTCAGGATCCTACTAGCTTCATATGGTTTGATACTTAGAAGGAAAAGCAGTGCCATAATGGCTACCACAATACTTGAAGGCTTCATCTTACTGATAAGCATGCAAAGAGCTAGTAGTTGTTAAAACACAATTAATGGAATATTAGATGCAGGGTTAGAGGTGTATTTATATGCATCAAGCAATCAACTGATACATCGCATATCTTAATGACTTGAGTTTTTGATGGTTTTAACTTGATGAATGGGCTTTGCTGACCGTTGACTAGCAGGGTTAGTAATAGATTTGAATTTGAATGGATATGTATTGGCAAGTCCTAAAGGAAAAAAACTGCGTTTCAACTTGAAAGTTGAATCCCATTTCTTTCTTTCTTTTTTTATTTTATATTTAATTTCACCATACATTTGCAGAGGTAATTAATAAACAAACCATTGATTTCCCATTTTTCCCCTTTTCTTAGTGTAAATAGAAAGCATTGGATCAAGAGAAAATTAGATTTTAGTGACGAAAATTGAAAAAATATTCTTTTTTAGTGACCATAAACTCAATAAAAGGTGAATAGTGACAGAACTTAAAAAATAATTATTAACAAGTGATCATTTAATCTTAAAATCTAAAATACTCTTTATTTTCTCCATAGATCCCATCCTTTATTCATTTTCTTCAACCCCATTTATCATAAACTTTAAAGAATTAGATAACTTATATACAATATATGAACATATATAAATTCTAAATAAGATATAATAACATATATAAATTTGTTCCTGTATATTATTAATATCTCATTAACCAAAAGAAAAAAAAACCTAATTTGGGTGCAATTAATTATTAATAAGAAATATTAGAGGATATGAATAGACTTGGTTAATAAAACTATTAATGCATACTATCCCATGAGCTTATTATCAACTTCTCCTCTGAATTTTCCTCTTCTTATATCAAGTCTCATATAGTTAATTCATCTCAATCGGTAACTCATGAAAAAAAATTCATATATGCACATGCATTAACTATAAGACAAACATATATGTCTAAAGAGATATATATATATATATATTAGTGTATGTCCGTGCCTACAACACTATCATGTACTCTTAATCATGATCGTTAGATAAAATTACTTTGAACTGTAGATAATCAAAGATATTTGATTCACATGATTGACTTTTTAACAACTTTTGACTGTTATATTGGAGAAGACGAAGAAAAGATTGTGAATCTCTAGATAAAAGGGAGGGTATTTTGATATTAAAATTAAATGATCACTCATTAGCAATTATTTTTTAAGATTTGTCACTATTTACCTTTTATTTACTTTAAGGTCACTATAAAGCAAAATTTTTTAATTTTGGTCACCAAAACCTAATTTTTCATTGGATCAAATCCCTTAATCCCGGCCTTCTCTCCCTAATTATCAAATGCTTGTGTTTGGGCAATGTTGTAGCGAGTTGTATCGCTAAAGCTAAATCAATAACACTAAATTGTCAATGCAATAATTTTAAATCGACAATTTAACAACTATATAAAGGTATTGAATTATTGATATAATGGTGTTACATGTATTGTAACACGATGTAATATAATATGTTAAATAAGTGTTGCATCTTTGATGTAAATATGTTGTACGAATGTTAAATTGTTGTTGCATTGTGATGTAGCATGTTGCATTTGAGCTTTTCTGGGTTTCATCAATTCACGGGTTCACTACATTTCTAGCTCAGAAAGGAATAAAAATTAAAAGAAGGAACATTTCAAAAATCTATTATTGCCCTCCCAGTTCTGTGCAACATATTTACGACAAGAAATTTTAAGCAAAGCAAAGATCTGGTGCCATCTGGTGGCAATTCAGTAATATTAATCCTGCTAATTGAAAAATACTACCAATACTAGATAAATAAAACGGCATCCTCTTATTCTTACCACAGGCTTCTTATATAAATTTATTGTCCAACTAAATAATGCAGCAAGACTGTCATTATGAATATGGTCGTCATCAGCAATTGATGGACACTTGGTGTATCTTCATATATATATAGATATATATATATAGGGTGTCTTTATAAACACGTATATATATATGCACAAATAATTAAAAGGAACAAACAACCAAATTTGGACCATTGGATTACTTAAATTCTCTTTATTCTTTGTAACACGAATATACAAAATTAATTAATATCAACATCTTCTTCCTTTTCTGTAACACTGTTACAGTAAATACACAATTATAAAGAATGGGAAAAAAAATTACAATTTGTTTTGTTCCGATCCTGTCCTATTTTATTGATCTCTAGCTATCTACACTGTGTTTCTGAGGTACTGTGAGATTGTTAATGGCTGCATGCAGCTTGGCAGCATTTATTTTCGAGTAGTAGCCACACCGAACGGAACCATGAGCTGCGGATACGCAGGAGGAGGTGGAGGATGAGGCATAACATGACCTGCAAAACCCTTGTGGTTTATTGTGTTAGTACTACTGGGGACGTAGGTGCCTGGATTTGGTGACGGACGGCGCACCGGACTACCCTTCTGCAGAGATTGCAACAAAAGGTGGTTATCTTCATCATGTAGGATTCTACTAGCTTCATATGGTTTGATGTTTAGAAGTAAAACTATTGCTATAATGGCTGAAACAATCCTTAGAGCTGGCCTCATCTTGTTGAGCGAGTAATATATGTGTTTGTTTTTTGGGAAGTTGAGCAAGTAATGATCGAGTTGATAAAACTATATGTGGATGATATATAAAATGCATGGTATGGTGTGTGTGTATATATATATATATATATATATACACGCATCAACCCCTCAATTAGTATGACTTGAACTTTTCATATTTTTAGTTTGACTTTTGACTATTAGGGAAAAGTAATATATTAGCTTAATATTGAATGGGTCATAATGTAAAAAAAACAAAATAAACTATGTTTGAATTTGAACCCCAGAGCTTCAATTTGTTGTTGTTTACTAATAATCAAGCAATTCCTCCAAGACGACGTAGGCATGCATGTAATTTGGAATTCATCAAAATTCTAAAATTCTTGCTTTTTTCTCTTTCAACAGAGCAAGATGCTTGTTATTTCTGTTTTCTTAATTTTTTTTTTATTTTTCTAGTTAACTCATAATATATTTTAAATTGCATTTAATCCCATACTTCTAAAAAAAAAATAATTACAAAACCACCCCGTTATGTCTTGAAAATATCAAAAATGTGTCATTGTCATGTCCATATATGCGTCCAGTCAAAAAATAAAATATTCAAATTTAAAACAATTTTAGCCTTGTCCGACAATTTTTGTTAGATGGTGTTTATAAAAAAATAATCTAAAATTATATGTTGATCTCCTTTTACGACTCTTGAGGGCATTGAGAAGAATGAAAAACTTAATGTTCCGGGACCAAGATGACAAAAAAGACACCCACAATAATTTTTTTTTAATGATACTATATATGCTAATATTTTTAATTGTCACTTGTTAAATGACAAGTTCTAAGTTACTCTTTCTATAAGTTATTAAACAACTTTTTTATTTTGTTCATAATAATCGTGTTTAACTCAAAACATTTGACTCTGATACCACGCTAACAACCATCTACTCTAAAAGTTTAAACTATTAAACATGGTGCAACTTAAACATTTAAATCATTCAACAAAAGTGACATTTTTTTTAAAAATCTTTCATCAAGATGGGAATCCAAGTACTCAATATTTTTTCAAAAAATTGAAACTGTTGGTAAAGAAAATTAATTATTTAATAATATTTTTCTTTATCATTTCTCGCGTTATCTTTAGCTTATCGTTCCTTTTCTCTATATTTTTTCTTTCTCATTTCAAATTTTCATCTCTATTTAATTATTGAGGTTATATTTTTCTCATTTTTCGGATTATATTTTCCTCAATATATATAGAGAAAAAACTAATATTATATAAAAAAATATATATTACAATTGATTCATACATTTTTCAAATTTTATTACATATTACTAGTTTTTCCTCCAAAATTAAAATTTCTGGCTCCATCCTGTGGGGAGGTTGAGTGTTCGAGTCCAATTACAAGTAATATTGTGGGTATGAGTATGTTTGCTTGGAGTAATTTTGAGGAAAAAAATTAACCAAAAAACATCCCATATTAGTTTAATTCTCTCTATGTGTTTTTAAATCATACATCATCAACCCTTGGAGAAGATCTATCATACACCTGGTATAAATACACCTGCTCAATTTGGACCGTGCGTGCATAACATGTAGGGTGAAGTCCCATTACGTGTATAGAACACGCAAGGTACAGATTCATCGGGTGTATTTACACCAGATGTATTGTAGACATACTCAAACCCTTGATCAAGAAAAAATATTGAATATCCCTGAGGTACCAAACTCCCTTACCAACCAATGATGAATTGATATTTTTTATAATCAAGGAAAATAGAGAATTTTTATTCGTTGAATGCATAATAGGTAAGATACCTATGGGATATTCAATAATTTCTCCTTGATCAACTTTATTTTTTTTTTGTAATTAATTTCATTTTTTAAGGAATAAATAGGAAATGTCTAAACTTTGTAAACGTTTTTTTTAAAAGGTAATAAAACAGTGTAAACCTTAATAAAACATAATTGGATAAAAAAATTAACTACCAAATAAATTTAAACTGATTTTGGACAAGAGCTATTAAAAAACGTCCTTTTATGAATACCGTATACATTTTTGTTTCTTATAGTGTAAAAATGAATAAAGGGCAATTAATCTTGTTCCAAGTTTTTTTTCTAGTTTCAAAAGTAATATACAAATTTCTGTGTATATATATATATGAACGGACATGGTAACTTTAACTTAATTTTTTTTTGCAGTACCTTAACTTAATTGACTGTGACTTCCTTTTCACGGATTTCTCATGTTTTGCTTTATTTGTGGACGTTTGAAGTTTTGGTCAGAGTATATATCCATATATATATATATATATATATACGTTTTTCGTTTGCTAAGGTAATACGAGACATTTTTATAATGAATGGTTCAAATCCGCGGAAATAATTCAAGTCAAAGACCTTTTATGAAAAATGTTTGAAGCTAAAACTCTCACCCTTTTAAGACTTGGCGACTTGCTCGAGGGTGTAAGACTCTCCACTCCAAAATAGAGGTAAGCGACTACCACAAGGAACACCGTGTGTATTACTTGTTATAAAAAAATAAATATAAATAAAATAAAACCAGAACATGTACCCAATTTTAATTTTTTTTAAAAATAATGATTTAAGACTAATTTCAAAAGGAATAATCGACCCTAGCTACATTGTCATGTTTGGTCCATCACCAACAATTCCACCCCTCATATAAGGCTCACATTGCTCTCTCTCCCTTTTTAATTTTAAAGATAATCGTGTTCAATCTAATTTGATGTCAAACAATACTTGACTCCACATCACTGATATGATATAATGATAAAATATTAAAATGACACATATTTATTTTGAATTTTAAATAAATTAGAGAGAAAATTAGAATTTTTTATATTTTTTTTGTACATATTTTAAATTAATTTAAAAAAGAACACGTGTCATTTTATCATTGTGTCATATTTACTAATTCCTCATTGGTGAAGAGGCAAGTAAAACACTTGAATGTCCCTATGAAAAATATGGTTATTAACTTTCAACATTTAACATTTCTATTCTATTATCTTTAATGGATTGATTTGGAAAAATAAAAGTTATCATCTTAAAAATACATTAAAATTTGTAAAAAAAATTCATTTAAAAAAAACATAAAAATGATTAGGTAAGTAAGATCATAAAGATAGTGAAGACTTCCTTATTTTCAAAATGACCCACATTATTTTTATTATTATTAATTCTATTTTTGTTGTAAATAAAAGCGTCAGATGACGTTTTTGGACAAAGTTGTGGTGAGTTCAAGTACTAAAGGTAGTAATCAAATTTAACAAAAACACGAAAATGGATTAAAAAATTAACACTGAAAAATTGAAATTGATTTTCGATATATATATGTATGTATATATATATACATACATATATAATTAAAGAGTGTATATATATATATATGTATGTATGTATTTTTTCGATGACGATAGTTATAAATTCATGAAGATTGCCGATTTAGTCCTTTAGGTTTCACTGTTTTCATGTTCGCAACATCACAACTTCTTGGGTTTTATTTTGTATTGTATTATCTCTTTTGAGATGAAAATGGATAAAGTTGTGATGTTAATGGATCTTGCTTAAGGATGCCATGTGTCTCTTGTTGAGATTTGTTAATCTTGCTTAAGGATGTCATGTGTCTCTTGTTGAGATTTGTTAGATTAAATATTCACATTATATCTGTTGCTAGATTATATATCTTTTCATAAATCACATAGATTTCTTACTTCTTCTACTAAACCATCTAGGACTAGGATTTTTTATCTCCTAAGTTTACTTAGCTTCTAAGATTATGTGCTTATAAATAGGCCTTTATGTATCGTTCATAAGATCAATTAAATAAAATATAATTCTCTTTCTTTATTTCTAACATGGTATCAGAGTCTACCAATCTCTGGTAGTCTTTACAATTCGTTGTGTCACTGTCGGGGATGGCACCATCGGCTTCATCCCAGGCCGGTAATCGTCAAAATAGCTTCCGCGTTATATAATATATATATTATTTATGCAGATAATAAAAGAAGAAAAATGTGACAACCCAGCTCAAGTTCAATTCATCAGTTCCCATTAGCATTTGTGCAAAGTTGTTGATTTCAATGAGCCCTTTTTTTTATTTTTAAATCAGTTTTCATTCCAACGAGCAACTTTCGGTCTTACCATTGCTCCAACGAGTTTGCTCTTTTGCAGTTTCTTTGTATATATTTGCAGCCACTGTTGGTAATATCACTAGATTGTTTTCATGGGCCATAGCATCTATGTATCAAAGTCACTGATTTCAACGAGCTCCTTTTATGATTTTCAAATAAGTTTTTGCTCTAATGAGCCGCTTTCGATCTTTTCGTTGCTCCAATGAGTTGCATTTGTCTACCGAGCCCTTTTTTTGCAATTTCTTAGTATGTGTTCACAGCCACAGTTGGTAACATCACTAGATTGCTTTCGCGAGCTGCATTTAAGATTGTGTCTCCAAACTCAAGTTGGCTTTCATATAACTTATCTTGAGTTTGCAAGGGGCTGTTAGATTATATATTCATATTATATCTGCTGTTAGATTATATATCTTTTCACCACATAAGTTTCTTACACCTTCTCCTAAACCATCTAGGATTAAGATTTCTTATTTCTTAAGTTTACTTAGCGTCTAAGATTATGTGTCTATAAATAGACTTTTATGTATTGTTACAATATCAATTCAATCAATACAATTGTTTCTTTATTTATAACAAGATTGTTAATGGAAATTGAAAATCTTGAAAACCCCACTGACATTGTGTTTGTTTTGATTTATTTATATGTACTAGTGAGATTGAAAGATATTTTAAATCATGTATGAGAAAGGTTGCATGATGTCAGTTTTTATGTTAATCTTCAAAACCAACTACAAACAAGTAAGTTTGTATTTGATTTTTTTCTGCATGTATTGAATGATTTTATGGAATGGTTTTCTCCAGCACTTGTATATATATATATGCAAAACTGCAATTATAACTACGGTGAGATGACAATTGAATAATTTTTATTTTATTTTATTGTTATCTAATTCATTAGTTAATTGATTTAAAATATGTTTTCTTTTGAGTTTTTTTATTAGAATATAATGTTCTAATACATGTTGATATATAGTGAGTACACATGAATGTAGCCTTGGGTCTATTGTTTAAAGTTCTGAACATATATTTGCATCTTATATGTGGTTTTAATTTGTCCAATGTCACTTTAAGAATGATTTTTATTATACTTATTATAATTGAGTTTGGAGGTGATAGATGCGTATCTTTTAAAGATTAAGTTAATTACTTGCTTTTATTGGGAATTTCAGTTAAATGTTTAAATCTGAACAAATTGCGAACAATGTGTATTTGGTACATGTTCTTTTGCAATTACAATTATGTGCGATTTCTTGATGTACCACCAGAGACTTTATTTAGCCTAAGTCATTTATGTTATAGTGAAATCAAGTGTTCCATAATATTTGGGTTTGATTTATGTGCACTATAAAGAAATTGTGGACCTGAATAAAATGAAAATTTTACAATTTAGGTGTTTCCTTAAGGTTTAGGAAGACCAGTAAGGTGGTCATTTCAATGTGGTTGTCAAAGTGGGTTATGCTTGTCCAAAGGTGACAAGTTCATGGAGGCTTTCATATTTAAAATTAGAAGACATTAGTTTTATTGAGGTCTCACATTGCACTTACCTACAATGGGGCATTAGTTTTTTTCTAAAAGTGATTAGTGTCTTAATATAGGATAAGTGAGTAGAATAGTTGAGAGTATTTGGGGTTGAACTAAATAAACCTCTTGCCTAAAGGTAGTGGAAGTGTTTAGTATTAATTCATGTATAATCAACTAGGTCTATATGCGATTTGATTGCTAATTTGGGGGATAAATGTATTTAATTTTTTTTTCAAATGTGATTTTTAGATGACATCTTACCTGTTCTTTTAGGGTGGAAGGTTTTGCCTATAGTAAAACACTCTGATAAATTTGGCTTAAAACTCCAAGTACGAATTAAAGTGATAATCCCTAAAACTGTGACATATTATTTTATATGTTGTTTATGTGGTTGTTGACGTTCTTAAAAACTAGGAGTTAGTTTAGACTTATTAAAATGTTTGTTACTTATTCAAATGTTTGTTTTTTAATTTTTAAAATACTCCTAATTCTTAGGAATATAGTTGTGACGAGTTTAAACCAACTCAAAAGTTAACAAAGCCTTTATGAATCAATTTGATCTAAGTTTCTTGACTTCACAACATCACTAAACACTATAAGAAAGAAGGCCTTCTACAAGAGGTCAAAAATGCCGTGAAAAGTCATTTACAGCGCACATAAGGCTCTCATCTATTACGGTCCCGTGAATACTCTAAATTTTTAACGGGAAAAAATTAACCTTGTAGAAAAGTAAGATTTTTTTCGTCAATATATGTTTTGTCTGCGTAATAAATTTATTTACGAGATGAAGATTCTCTCGTTAATATTTAATTGACGTCATATACGGACACTCATAAAAAAGTAAAATACACCCTATCTAAAAGTTTGTTGTATACTTAATAAATTTATTAATGAGGTGCATAATCCGTCATAAATAATTCTTTTAGGGCATACCAGCCCCTCGTTAATACATCGAATGTCCTTTTATTAACGGGATTTGGTGCCCCCGTTAATAAAATAAATTTTTTTTTAATAAAAACACCCTAAAATTCTACCTAATCATCCACACATACCTGTATTTCAAACAATTACAACTAAACATAATAAAACCAATAATACCTAGAAATATATGCACACATCACTTAATAACAATAACTAAACCAATACTTCAAATATACCATTAACATATCAAAAGACTAATTAAAGAAATACATTTTCATAATCCATCTATATGCCAAAATATATCAAAAAAGGAAATCCATTTGTAAAACACTTTTAATTTCCTAGCACTTCTATTAAACAATTGATCCACACATGATCAATTCAAAAACCTAGCAGTACTCCTTCTTATACATTGATCTACACATGATATTCACATTGTTCATTTCTTGACAAAAGTCGACTTTCAATTTTTTATCTTGACACTTTCCCACAAAATCCAAGCAAGTACCTGCATCACACCACAAAATCCAAGCAAGTACCTGCATCACACAAGTTTAAATTTCAGTATTCTAATAATACCATTTAAAAAGGTTCAAGTAGTCAACCATGAGGTGTATGCACAAAAGACCCCTTCTGGTAAGATTGATGATTTGACAACTTATATATATGAGTTCCTAACATATCTAATCACACAAAGCCTTGGTTAAACCTACCACTAGCATAAGATACAACTTCCATGGTGGCAAAAAATTTTAAAATTGCCTTTGACACCTCCTAGAGTTAAATCTGTGAGGAAAAAAAGAAATTCAATGTATCTTTCATCTATGCAGACTGCTAGCCTTCGATGGTATTTTAGGATATACATATCACCATACAAGTATATCACAAAATATAAATAATTAGAAGAAATCATTTGGCCTAATTGATTCTGTTAATGGTGCATGTGGCTAACTTTTGTTGTCCAGGAGAAAAGATAAAACTCAAAGTATACATTAAAACTCAATTACATACCTAAACCTCATCTAAAATCATTTATTTCAGCATGATTAAGTCATTATGCTAATTCACACATTAAGTCACTACACTACCCATCCTTATTATTTTGTTATATCACTCAAGCATTTTTAGTTAGAATGTAACTACTGTAACTTGCTTTTCCATTTAATCAATATCAATGCCCTGTTAGGATTCAGAGGAAAAATTAAGTAGTACATGATGAGAAATTAATAATTAAATAACTTAAGATATTATTAATAACCAATGTCCTTAGCCTATTTAAGAGATTATGCATTTCACATATTGTGTTGATAATTAAAGTTCGCTAGCTTGGATATTCCTATATATATTAAGAGTGTATAGGAACTGGGTGTGTTATTAGTGAGAAAAAACTTTGAGTGAAAAATCAATATCACTAGAGAACACCTTTGTTGAGAGGTCTGTGAGAGCAAAAATGGAAGTTTCTAGGCAGCTCCATGGTTCATCTCAAGCCTAGAAATGAACCTCAGTAAGGTCTTTGGTGCATAGCAGTCAGAGGCTACTCTGTAGATTTTGAAGCTGGTAATCTAGACAGTTAAAGCTACAGTCATGGTTATAACTAGTTCAATAAGTATATGCACTACAATTTGAGCCTAATTATGGTAATGGACATCTATATTTTATTTATATAAAATCAATTTCTAAGTTTCTTTTGGGCTACTAAAACTTTTATCATAGTGTTAGCTTTTGGTTCTTATTGTTCAGATTTATATTGTTGTCATAACTATCATGCTTGCTATGTTGAATGTTTAAGTATCATCATGATTTGTACATGCATATTCTAGACAGAGATACTCAGTTTTGTGGCCATTGTTGGTATTTAGAGGTCTTTCTTGAGTTTCATAATCTAAAAGCTAATATTTGAACCATGTGTGATTTTTGTCATAAAAATTACTTTCAGATTTTTCAAAGGTTGATTTACAATATCTGCTAAGGGCCTTAAGTTAGTGTCATTTAAGATTTTAAGAGTTAATTAGACCTAAAGTAGCCCAAAAATAGGACTGAATCAATCTTAAGTTTGTTATACTCCGTCAGCTGTTTAGTTCATTGTTAATGAGGCTAAAATGTGATGCCAACTGTTTTAAAATGTGTAACTACTGCTGCTAAGTAAGTTCAAGTGATCTTAGTACATTATACTGAATTGAAATTGATAGTCTTTGTGATTCTTCAGTGCCAGCTTGATGTTCATTTGAATTCTGCTCATCATAATCTCCTATTTTTGAACAAGGTTTGCAATCAAAATCCATATGCACTATCATAAACATTTATAAAGATCTTGGGCTGCTACAATTGATCCTAACAAGTGTACTTAGAAAATTCTAAATCATATTTGCAGAAGTTAGATAAAGCAAAGAGTTTATTTCAAAATTGAACACATAGAGCTTAGTTTTTTTTGTGTTAAATAACTTTATAAAGGAATAGTACTGTCAGATTGCTCTATTTTGTTTCTGGATTAAATTAGGCTATCTCAGCAAGTGTAAAACACCATTTGTGACTTTTTAGTGCCAACAAGAAGAGAGAATTAATACTACACTGAAATCTATTTTCTAAAGCTCAATTGTGAACAAATTTCCACTAAAAACGCTTGTTCTGAAGTTGACTTTGTTGCTGGGATATATTTGAAATGGTTGATGTATATAAGCATGTAACAATACACATTCTAAGTTTGCTAAAGCTTAAACATTCCCAGAATTAGCATAGGATCAATTTTTTATACCCCATAGCTAGCTGCTGCAGGTACTATTCACCACCGATTTTGATCTAAGGGTTGACAGATGTGTGCAAATTGAATGTTTAGATGTCTTTACTGTTCCAACAGTTGTATTTAGTCATATAGATTATGCCTTCACTGTATTAAACTCCTCATAAGAGTTGTCTTGATTTGTGACTAACTGGAAGCTCTCTTTTGATCATATATTATTGTTAAAGTCTTTTTCAAATGGTGCTTATATTGTTGTGTTCTATTTAAAGGTTAAAGGTATATAAGCATGCTTCATTTCCTATTTTAAGTCTTGTTTTAGATGCTGTTTTACCAAAATTAGCACATGTTCAAACTAGAGCTCTTAGAACAGCCTGCTGCACTGTTCACTATGCTGAGCTAAAGAAAGGTGCATCTAAATTGAATGCATCAAATAGCTGATACAAAGATTTACTAAAATGAATTGACTATATACTATATTATTGTAACAAGAATCACCCAAGTGAGATGAGGAGAAGGAGGAAAATTAAAGGATATCAACCTTCCAGAAATATATTCAAGAATAATGAAAACTACATGTGAAATAACATCTTAAACAAAGTAGGGAGAAAATATTGACTAACATCAAGAAAATGAAAGAACTTACCTGATTGTCATCAAATGCTACATGTTGGATGGAAGCATGAGTGGAGATCCTCGAAATGCGTTCACAAGCAGGAAGATTCCAAATTGATAAAGTCCAACCACTACCATAAGCCTATGATAGTAAATTGGAAAGGTAAAAATTTGTAGAATCAGGAAAAAAGAAATCAAGCAATCAATCAACTATTAATATATGTGAAGATAATCTTACAGGAGTGTAGTCAAGGTCCTAGATAATATACCCAAGTAACACATCACCTCTTAACATATAGGCCCGAAAAATTAAGTAAAAGTTTCAATAGAGATATTTGGAATCAGAGCATTTCATCATCATATAGAGAAGAGAAGAGGGTGTGAAGCATCAGATCAGCAAGAGAAGACAAAAAGTATTAAATGAATTTGTTGAAAAAAGAAAGCAAAATATAGAAGTTCTTGAGAGCAAAAGCATTGACAGGTATTATATTCAACTAGAACGCATACATACCACATCCCAGCAATATGCACAAGAATCGCCGGCAGCTGCAAATATCATCCCCACAAAGAAGAAAGGAAATAATATAAACTCTGTATATTGGAAATGACATATTTAAAGTAGTATTTCTAGAGTTCAACTAATTATATGGATGATGCCAGGAAATTAACTTGATCATGACAAGATTAACATGAAAAACCTTATATAGATGAAAGACTATAAATGTGATTCTTTTAGCACAATCATACTTTTTTTTTATTATACAAACACAACCACACTTCTTGGAAGCTGTAAAACAGATGATTAATGCATGCGATTATAATATAGGAAAACTATCTGCATTTTGTACAATCATCATTCTCAGTGCAGGTCCTGCAGGATATAGACGTACTAAATTTTATCCAAAACGAAGGCCTTCTAGGTCATCCACTTAAGAAGCTTAAGTGGGAAATAGGAATTACATGAATCACCCAGTAGATGCTGTGAACAGACGACTCTCTTACTTTCTCTGGGGTTTCTAATGATCAGATGATGATATGGAGGTGTTTGCTTTTCTTGTTTGAATCAGTTTTTGCTTGAAATTTCATCTAGCTGAGGTGAGTGGGAACTGGGACCAGATATTAGGATTTGACAAATTCAATATTTACAATTGATACTCTTCCAGCTCACATATACTCAATTATAGATTTCAGTCCACAAAAAACTTCCAGCTGAACCAAAACTTATTAAAGAACACAAGGTACTAATAATAATCAAAGAGCAGAAAAAAAAAGGATAAACCTTATAACTAGGGTGGAGCGGCAGAATAACATAAAATATAAAAAATACTTGAGTATTTACAGTAATGCATCTATACTTGCACAACCATATTCAATGACTAGACATGATAGAAAACCCAGAAGAAAATTATAACGTGATAGATTTAAATGGATATGCAATTAGCATGCACCTTTACTAACACAGGAAATGTTGCCCCAAACTTTTAAAAGGAAAAAAAGAAATGCCTACCAACCTAAAGGAAGGCAGCATAATGTACAGAAAGAAACCAAAGGAAAGAATTACAAACCTGATTATCAATAGCAGTGGCATTATTCTCAAGGATCGGAGAAAGAGCACCCTAAGGACCTCTGGTAGACAGCAAGAAATGAAATTGTATTTAAGGTAAGAAGCAAGATTATTAAGGTTGAATATGACAGCATGGACCTAATATCTAAGCAAGTGAGCACCCAAATTTGGGCAACGGAAAGTAAAGGATATCATAATAACTGTAACAAGAATTTAGAAAAAAAAATTGAAAAACAAAGACAAGAACAGTGAAATACATAAAGCGGACATTTCAAACCTTGGCTGAGTATATAAGAAAGTTTTTTACTGATATATAGCAAATAAAACTTTCATTGAAGTTTAAAAAAAAAAAAAAGTCCGCTCTCTTCCATTTAATCAATCCATCATCAACAATAAGAATATGTTTTTTTAGAGAAAATGTAAAAGAATGAACAAATGTAAATAAACTTTCACTTGAGCTACCATTTTGAAGGAAGCACATTTCAAAAATAAATATATATTGTTAGATTTCAAAATCCAAACCTAACAAGACCCACTTGAAACTTACTGTTCTTAAAGAGAGAGAGAGAGAGAGAGAGAGAGAGAGAGAGAGTTTCTCCAATTAGATTTTTCATCTCCTTCCACAAAAAAGAGGAGATTGGGGGTGTGGGAGGAGGTGCATATTCTACCTGAAAGTGAAGCAACGACTAGAGTTTATAAAAAGAGCATATATTAAATCATCATCATCCTTGCCTTGATCCCATATGAAACAAGAACTATCTTGCTCCCTCATGAGTACTACAACCAAAGGATAACTCTTCTTACGATGGGTAATAGATAATGCATTACTGAGAAGTAAAATGTTATCTAGATGTTCATAAAGGATAGTTGAGTTCTGAAGTAGACACAAACATGTATGGATAAGACGCAGTTGCGGACATACAGTCATATTGCAACACAAATACGAGGCATTTAAGTCATGGCTATAAAAGTCCGAGTTCATGAATATGTAAGATGGTGTAATCAATGTTCACAGGACAAATTTGTTTTGTTATTGAGTTTTCATGTGTGTGTGTGGAAGATTTGTAGATAGTTGTTGCTGGTCAAGTTGGAAAATTTTCACGGTAACATAAATAATATAAAACAAGAATCCACCAGAAATAATGAAATAGTAACAAAAGTTAGAGAACTTACCTAAAAAGATAAAGAAAATTACAGGACATGAAGGGAATGTACGCAAATTCTTTAGTTCATTTTGTGAAAGCATGTAAGGCAGGTAAGTGTTCAACTAACACTTGTGGACACTTGCATTTAACATAATAACTGCCATTATAAGTAGGCTGGACACTCGTGTTTAACATATTAACCACCAATATAAGTAGGCTGTACACACACACACACACACACACATATATATATATATATATATATATATATATATATGAAACTATGAAAGTTTTTCAAACTTGTAGATAGTTGTTGTTAACTGCCATTATAAGTAGGCTGGACACTCACGTTTAACATATTAACTGCCAATATAAGTAGACCGAACACATATGAAAGTTTTTCAGACTTGTAGATAGTTGTTGTTGATGGTTGTGTTAGAAATTGTTCACAATAACATAAACAATATAATTGTGTTATCAAACAAGAATGCACCAGAAATTAAGAAATAGTAACAAAAGTTAGAGAACTTACCTAAAGAAAGAAATTTTAGGACCTGTAACTTAAAGGGAATATACACAGATTCTTTTGCTCATTTTGTGGAGCATACAAGGCAATTAAGTGTTCAACTGGCACTTGTGGACACTTGTGTTTAACACATTAACCGTCAATATAGGAAGGCTATACACATTTATATGAACAATATATAGTACTACATTTTTCAGACTTGAGAAATTTTCAATTTACTTTAGCAACGCACATTGAATGCATCTAATAATTTTAGAAATTACACATGCAAAAAAAGGTGCATCTAAATTCCAAACCATAGACTATAAATAGGCACCTCTGACTAAAGAATGTGTGCAATTATGCTAATGCATAGTACTATCTTGCAAGTTTTGGGATGACTAACTTATGTTGAGGATTCACAAAGTCAAGTACTGGCTTTAAATGGTCTCCTGCAAGTAAAAGCACAAAAAAAAAAATAGAACACATCAAGGAAACCATCTTTGACTTTATCTAGAAGAGCAACAAACCAAATTAATTGGATGATAAAAATTGAAAATTAGAAATGCATCATTTTCAACGGCAACCATGAAATCCTATCAGAAATTACCACAACCCAAAGCCAGCCAAAATGAACAGTGAAAGTATGACACAAAAAGGGGCCCTTCCAGTTCATTTTCAACTGACAAATTTCATCCAATTAAATCAAGAAAAGGGGAAAAGGGAATTTCACAAGAAGTTCACCAAAGTCATTACATAAATCATTGTATGTAATTAGAAATTTCCACACTGTAGTGACAGCACTTAGTTCACTAATTGTTCTTCCTTAGAAATCACCAGAAAGTGGAGGTCTATGTGGTATGCGAACTCAAATTTAAGGTCCTTCAGAATGAATCACACCCTATTAAAGTATAAAACCTTGTTGAACATTGAACTTCCCCCCTAGCTTCTTGAACATAAAGTTAAATTGAAACTTGAGAACTCAATTACAGGTTGAGAGATATTTTATTTTCTTTTTTTCCCCTTTTTTTAAAGATAAGAGAACTCCAATAAATGGGAATGTGATCCATTTACACATAGGGTATACAAAAATCAACCATCTATCTACAGAAACACACAAATCTCTCAATATATGAAGCATTCTCGTAAAGCTCTGGTTTGTAGCTCAATGTTGCAGTTGATAACTTAAAGCAAATATATTGATCAACAGCAAGTCATAAGAATATTAAACCACTTTCTCGGCACTCATATATGTCAAAAGGGTAATGCAATATTTTGATTGGAGGTTCTGCAGGGCATGTTGCTTATTAAAAATGTATTATTTATGTTGTAGGTGCAACTTTTAGAAGAAAAAGCAATGAGAATGAAGCTTTAAAAAGTCATTCAAAAACAACTGAATGTTTCATAAGGTATACCATTTAAAAGAAAAATTACACACTCCATAATTTTTACCTTGCAAAGGAATAGACACCTCTGACTTCAAAATTATACCATTTAAAAGAAATATTATACACTCCATAATTTTTACCTTGCAAAGGAATAGGCACCTCTGACTTCAAAATTTCTTTCCATCTCCATCCTTGAATCCGACCATCATCGCCACAACTACATGATGTATACCCAAGTTAGCAAAGATTTCTCATTTACCATAAATAACTTATGCTTTGTCTGGAGCAATTCACAAGTAATACTCAGTTCAATATTAATGAATCCTGTGTATTCCGTACTCCATTATTTTACAAAAGCAATTTGAACTCAGCATGATGAACTAATAGTAAGGGCAGACGAAAGGATGAAACATAGGGAACTCCCAAAAAAGAAAAAAAAAATTTGTTGTAAGCGCATAAAGCAACAAACTACTTTTGAACAGCTTATGCCTGGCTCATTTACAAACAAGCACACACACAAATTTAAATCAGACCTCAGCAACAAAGAATCTTCGCCATTTCTGTAAAATTTAACGTCATACGCAGGTCCATCATGCCCTGAATGAAGCAATTAGGTTCAGCCACCAACAAGCTGCACAAATTTCACCACATTGTTAACCATAATCAACTTTAATCAACCCCATACATCCAAAAAAAACTATCATAACCAAATACACTTGCTTCTGAGCCCTAGCATTGCCATACGCCAATGGCTGCAACCAGAAGAATAAGCAAAAAGTTACAATACAGGTATACATATAAATTCTTGAACAATATATAGAGAGAGAGTCTGTACGGGAGTTACGTGAGAGCAGAGGCAGTGAGAGATGGAATAAGAAGCGATTGACCCGTCGCCGGAGGCGGCGACAATGATGTCAGGGTTGGGGTTGGGCGAGGGGGCGAATGCGGTTCTGAAGATGGTTCGGGATTAGATTTCTCTCTCCTGTAATATGCTGTATCTATAGGCGTCTTCGTCCTAGTTCTTACAGTCTCCGCCCATTCGCAAAGAGAAAAAATTGATCGGTAAATGGGCATTAGAGAGAGTGGGGTTTCATGAGTCATGAGGGCTTTGGTGGAATGAGAAGAAATTGCGGAGTATGTGGGTTTAGTGGGGCTTTGGCTGATTATGAAAAAATTTAGTAAATGAGTTTGGCGGGATTGCTGAATTTAGGAGCGGAAAATTTTATTAGTTATTGACGAGATACCTGAAACCCTGTAGAAAGATAGTTTTTAGTACTTAAACACGGGAATATTTTTAGTTCGGAAAAGTTTGACAAATACCTCGTTAATATATTCAAACATTAACAGGAGCTTCCAAACATCGTGAAAATATTTTTTTCACGATAATTTTAATAAAAAGCCGTGAAAGATTGACTTTTTATGAAGAATAACGAGGCGCCTCTTTCACTCCTCGTAAAAAGTAATTTTTACGACCCTAAATGTAGGAACCCTGTGAATACTTTGTCGTAAAAGGCCACTTTTCTTGTAGTGAAATGTGAATACTGAGAATTGAAGATATTTCTAATTGGAGACCATCTCAATATTACTTGAAACTTTTCAGGATTTAAATATATAAGTTCAAAGTCTTATTGCTCTTATTCTTAGAGACAATTCCAAATGATATGATTGAAAGACATAATCCTAATTATGACTTAAGAGTTAAGTTCTTCCAAAGCTTATGAAATCTTGAACTAATTCAACAATAGAAAAGGTCTCATGAAGTTATAAATGAAGTTCATGGCATATTGCTTATGGTCTAAGGAATTATGGATGATATAAATGATATGCATATTCCTATAATCCACTAAATCAAGAGAAGGGCATTCAAAAGAAGTTACTTCAAAATTAATTTTATATTAATTAATACTAGTACTCACCCAAGAATAGCCTACCCAAGTCTTTTGATCTTCAAATCTTTAAGCTCTTCGGTTATTTCATCATGTGAGTTGAATTCATTTTAACTTCGTCATTGATTTTGATTATTGATTTTTGAGTTCTATGATCATGTGACTTTCTAAGGATTGTTTGGTAACTGTTTTTGTTTTCATCCGAAACAATGTAACAAAAACGCTTTTGTAGTGGAGTGTGTTTAATAGTAATTGGAAGCATATATGTTAATGTAAATTTGTTGTGAGATTTTTGGAAACAAAAACATGAAAACATGTTTGGTAAAAAAGTGTTGCAAGATTGAGAAACAAAATGGCTACTTAAAAAAAGTTCACCTAATTATTATTATTTTTTTGGGATTGTTCACCGCTATAATGTGAAAACATTAGGAAAAATCAATTTTTTGTTTCCTATTTGAGTCTCTTTTCTACAATAAATGTGATACTTTTCGAATGGCAACAAAAATTACCAAACTTGTTATGGTGTTTTGCTTTGCTAAAGTATACCCCGCAATACAAAACACGAAACAAAAACAATTGCCAAACATGCCCTAATTTGAGAGTCTTGCATATTGCTAGCTTAGAAAATAGCTACATCCCATAACGTCCAATTTCTACACATATATTTTGTTAAAATAAATCGAATCTTATTAAAATGATCAATATTAAATATTTGTATATAGTTTTTAGTCACAGCATTGGGTTCAAGATGATTTTCTAATTTCAGAAAGGATACCATCATCTCTTTGAGTACTTTAATGGGTAAACATATGCTTATAATACAGCATGCATGCCAATTCCTTTTCTATATATACACTCCAAAAAGGAGAAAATAATTAATAACAACTAAAAAGGCAAAAACTTAATTACAATTCAATTCTTTTTATTCGAATTCTTCTATCATGAGTATGCAAAAATACACACCAATAGCATACTTTTTTTTTTTTTTTTCACACTACAAATAAAATATACCCCAACTACATACAAAGAAGAAAAAGAATAAAATATGGTTTGTTCCTGTCTTATTTAGTGAGTAACTACTGTAGCTATTGTGCTTAATTATGAGAGTATGTGAGATTGTTATGTGGCTTCAAGCATCAAGCAATCAACAGATACATGGCATATCTTATGACTTGAATTTTTCATGGTCTTAACTTGATGAATGGGCTTTGCTGACTGTTGACTAGCAGGGTTAGTTATAGATTTGAATTTGAATGGATATGTATTGGCCAAGTCCTAAAGGAAAAAGCTTCATTTCAACTTGAAAGTTGAATCCCATTTCTTTCTTCTTTTCCTTTTCTGAATTTAATTTCAGCATACATTTGCAGAGGTAATTAATCAACAAACCTTTGATTTCCCTTTTTTCCCATTTCTTAATGTAAATAGAAAGCATTGGATCAAGGGAAAATTAGATTTTAAGTGACCAAAATTGAAAAAATATTACTTTTCAGTGACCTTAAACTCAATAAAAGGTAAACAGTGACCAAACTTAAAAAATAATTGTTAATAGGTGACCATTTAATCTTAAAATCCAACATACTCTTTATTTTTTTTCCATAAATCTCATCATTTTTTCGTTTTCTTCAACCCAAATATCATAAACTTCAAAGAATTCGATAACTTATACACAATAAATGAACATATATACATTCTAAATAAGATATAATAACATATATAAATTTATTCCCGTGTATTATGAATATCTCATTAACCAAAAAAAAATCTAATTTGGGTGCAATTAATTATTAATAAGGAATATTGAAGGATAGAAATAGACTTGGTTAATAAAACTATTGCATACTATCTCAAGACGGCTTATTATCAATTTCTCCTCTGAATCTTCCTCTTCTTATATCAAGTCTCAAATAGTTAATTCATCTCAATCGATAAGTCACGAAAAAAAATTCAAATAGTTAATTCAAAATTTCATATAGTTAATTCAAGAAAATTCAAATAGTTACCGCAAGAAAATTCAAATAGTTAATTCAAAAATCAACCGTTGCCCTCCCAGTTCTGTACGTGCAACATATTTACGACAAGAAATTTTAAGCAAATCAAAGATCTGGTGCCATCTGGTGGCAATTCAGTAATATTATTCCTGCTAATTGAAAAACACTACCAATACTACAGAAATAAAATGGCATCCTCTTATTCTTATATATAAATTTATTGTCCAACTAAATAATGCAGCAAGACTATCATTATGGATATGGTCGTCATCAGCAATTGAAGGACATTTGGTGTATCTTCATATATATATAGGGTGTCTTTATAAACACGTATGTATATATGCACAAATAAATTAAAAGGAACAAACAACCAAATTTCACTGTTACAGTAAATACACAATTATAAAGAATGGGGAAAAAAATTACAATTTGTTTTGTTCCTGTCCTATTTTATTGATCTCTAGCTATCTACACTGTGTGTTTCTGAGGTACTGTGAGATTGTTAATTAATGACTGCATGCAGCTTGGCAGCATTTATTTTTGAGTAGTAGCCACACCGAACCGAACCATGAGCTGCGGATACGAAGGAGGAGGTGGAGGATGAGGCGTAACATGACCTGCAAAACCCTTGTGGTTGATTGTGTTAGTACTACTGGGGACGTAGGTGCCTGGATTTGGTGACGGACGGACCACCGGCCTACCCTTCTGCAGAGATTGCAACAAAAGATGGTTATCTTCATCATGTAGGATTCTACTAGCTTCATATGGTTTGATGTTTAGAAGTAAAACTATTGCTATAATGGCTGAAACAATCCTTAGAGCTGGCCTCATCTTGATGAGCGAGTAATATATGTGTTTGTTTTTTGGGAAGTTTTGAGCAAGTAATGATCGAGTTGATAAAACGATATGTGGATGATATATAAAATGCATGGTGTAGGGTGTATTTATATATATGCATCAACCCCCATCAATTTGTATGACTTGAACTTTTCATATTTTTACTTTGACTGTTGACTATTAGGGAAAACTAATAGATTAGCTTAATATTGAATGGGTCATAGTGTGAAAAAAAAAAAACTCTGTTTGAATTTGAACCCAATAGCTTCAATTTGTTGTTGTTCACTAATAATTAAGTAATTCCTCCAAGACCACGTACGCAAGCATGTAATTTGGTATACATGAAATTTCTAAAACTCTAGCTTCTTCATGTTTCAATAGAAAACCATCTCACCTAGAAAGCATAGATACGAACATAAAACATAGGTACGGCACAACGATCCAAAAAATTAAAAAAAGAAAAGAAAACAGATAGGGTATGAATACATAAAATATATATATATATATATATATATAATATATTATTATTTATATAAAAATAATGAAATTTGGCCTTTTTTTCCTTACAATCACGAATAAAATCATTAATTTGGAGTTTAGAGAAAGATGTTTGTTATTTTTGTTTTCTTAATTTTTTCTAATTAATTTGTAATATATTTTAAATTGCATTTAATCTCATTCTTCTAAAAAAATAATTACAAAACTACTCTGCTATGTTCTGAAAGTATCCAAAACGTGTCATTGCATGCCTTGTCTATATATGCGTCCAATCAAAACATAAAATATTCAAATTTCAGCTCAATCATGTTTGTATATATATATATATATATATATATATATATATATATATATATATAAAATAAAATGAAAGAGAGAATTTGCTTTACAACTTGCCTGAAACAAGTTATATTTAATTGAAGGGCATAAATGATTTTTTAGTTTAACATATATTTGCACTGTAATATATTATTATAATTTAAGGGCATTATTGACTTTTCATACTCAATTTTAACGTTTCTTAGCTCCTTAACGGGTTTTGGGAAGGTCAAAGTAATAACAATTTAATACTTATCTGTATGTAATTTGACCAAATCTTAGGAGAGGTCGGTGTAATTTACCCAATCATTGAAGGGAAGGGCAAAATGATCATTTCCAAAACTTAGTTAATGGTTTTAAAGGAAAGAAAACATTTGAGGTGTCATTGAGTACACGCGCCAAACCTCAAGGGAGGTGAAAGTAATAAATCTCAAATGCTCTATCCATGTGTAATTTCCAAATCTCAGAGGAGGTCAGTGTACGTAATTTACGCTAAACAAAAAAATATAAGTTCGTAGTCCTTACTGTAATATGAAGAAAAATTTTCACTAATGTTTCCTCATCTTTAATAAAAATACATGAACTTTCCTTGATAGACATTTTTGTTAGATGGTGTTTATAAAAAAAAAAAATCTAAAATCATATGTTAATCTTCTTCAATGACTCTTGAGAACATTGGGAAGAATGAAAAACTTAAGTGTTCTCGGACCAAGATGACAAAAAGCCACCAACAATATTTTTTTTAATGATACTATATATGCTAATATTTTTAGTTGTCACTTGTTAAATGACAAATTCTAAAGTTACTGTTTCTATAAGTTATTAGGCTACTTTATTTTGTTCTTGATAATTGTGTTTAATTAACTCGAGACATTTGGCTTTGATACCACCATATTAACAACCATTTAAAACATTTAAATCCTTCAACAAAAATGACAAAAAAAAATTTTCAATCTTTCATCAAGGTTGGAATCAAAGTACTCAATCTTTTTCAAAAATTTAATTTTTGAAAAATTGAAACAGTTGGTAGAGAAAATTAATTATTTAATAATATTTTCCTTTACCACTTCTCGTTTTACATGTGGCTTATTGTTCCTTTTTCTCTATATTTTTTCTTTCTCATATCAATTTTTCATCTCTATTTATTGAGATTATATTTTTCTCAATTTTTGGATTATATTTCCTCAAAAAAAATATATATATATATAGAAAAGGCTAATATTATTTAAAAACAATATATTACAATTCATTCATAAATTTGTCAAAATTTTATTATAGAGTACTAGTTTTTCCTCCAAAATTAAAATTTGGCAAAAATGCAATAAAACCCCCCTCTCCTATTTTTGGGTTAATTGCATCCTATTTGGTACTATTTAAATTAAGAATTGACATAAAATGACAAAAATAACCTCACAGAGAAAAACAATATAAAAAAAAAAGTGATTAATTTATCAAAAAAAAGTTACCGAAAAAGAAAAAAAAGAAATTTAATTTGCCAAAATAATTGACCCAAAAAATGAAATTTAATTCACCAATTTTTTTTCTCAATAAATTTTTTTTTGTATTTTTTTGGTAATTTTTTTTTTTGGCAAATTAAAGTTCTTTTTTTCGTAACTTTTTTCTTAATTTTTGGTAAATTATTCACTTTTCTCTTTTCTTATTTTTTATTATTTTTTTATTTGAGGATATTTTTTTAATTTTTCGGCAATTCTTAACCCAAATAGTGTAAAATATGGATAAATTACATAAATTTGTAAGTTGGAAGGTGTTTGTTGCACCTAAAAAAAGAAGAGGGGGGTATTATGCACCATTTTGGAACTAGAGGTGGGGTTTATTGCACTTTAGCCTGAAAATTTCTGGCTGTGTCCTTGTGGAGAGGTTGAGTGTTAAGAGTTCTATTACAAGCAATATTGTGGGTGTGTGTTTGCTTTGAAGTACTTTTGACTGAAAAAAATGGTAAAATACACTTACCTCCCCTATAATTTGTCTTAATTATACACGTGTTATGTTTGTAAAAAAGTTACACTCACCTCTCTCTTATCCGAATATTGAAATATAATATACATATTTCTGTGTATATATATATATATATACATGAGAAATCTGTGAAGAGAAAGCCCCGGTCAATTAAGTTAAGGTACTGCAAAAAAAAAAAAAAATTAAATCAAGGTTATCATGTCCATTCATATATATATTCCTCCTCACAGATATCTCATGTATTGCTTTATTTGTGGAATTGACGTTTGAAGTTTTGGTCAGAGTGTATATGGATATACGTTCTTACTGTATAATGAATGGTTCAAATCCGCGCATATGATTCAAGCCAAAGACCTGTAATGAAAAAGGATTTCAAGCTAAAATTCTCTCCCTTTTAAGACTTACTCGAGGGTGTATGACTCTCCACTCCAAAATAGAGGTAAAGCGACTCCCACAAGGATCACTCTGTGTATCATTCGTACTTGTTATAAAAATAAAATAAAACCAGGACATGTACCTTAAATTATAAGTTTTTTTTTTTTTTGGAATATTCTCCTCAAGACCAGGACAAGTACTAATTCCACACGCCAATTTTATTTATTTATTTTTAAAATAAAAATTTAGGACTAATTTTGAAAGAAGAATTCGACCTTACCTACATTGTCATGTTGGTCCTCCACGAACAATTTCACCCCTCTCATATTTCAACCTTGTTTGGATGTGAAACAATACTTGACTCTACACCACTGATATGACATAATGATAGAAAACTAATGTATGTCCGTGTCTACAGCACTATCAAGAATTTTGACTGTTAAATAGATTGATTTTAGACCGTAGATAGACAAAGATATTTTGGACCAATTTTAAATGTAATATAGATTAGAATGAGATGAATAGGTTGTAAGGAAAAGAAATGTAAATTTTTTGAACATGTTAATAGTTTAGACAGCAGAAATAAGAAATTTTTTGTGAGAGAGTAATTTTTCATAATCACCTAATTTTCTCATAAATTTGGGATCTTTTAAATTTCTTTAAAAAAAATTTAATTGTTTTACTGTTTATGATTAACTAAAGTTTTATAGTTAATTGGCGACAACACCAAGGCGAGAGATACCATTCAGCAAGAACAACTCTCGATTCCACAAAGTGAATTATTTTGTCCTATCAACTAATTAATTTTATAGTTGTTTTTACCAGTAAATTCAGTTTATGGGTGCCTTGGATTATTTACTGTGTTGTTAACTGTGCTGATCAGTTCTGTGCAACATGTTTACGAAATGATTTTTTTTTTAATGTCACTAATAACTAAACATAATATACAAGAAATGTTAAAAACATAATGATTTTTTCGAAAAATCACAAACTTTAGGCATTATAATCCTCTCTTACCAAGCATAACAAAGCTGCTTCCACACCAACTTCGGCCAGTATCACTAATAAAACCCCCATCTCCTCCTACCCAACTGATTTTTCTCCCTACAAAAGAACCTTCATTAACCCTGCCAAATCACATCTTCCCCCTGATAAAAACCTCTCAAACACCAGGAACACCCCCAGTTGTTCTTGATGAAAACACTACGTTCAAGCAAGATATGGCTGCCGAAGTTTACAGGGCCAGGATTGAACAATTTAGAAGTGGGGAAAAACACAAGGATTTGCTTAACACGGTTGCTTGGTTACGTGGTCTTGTGGGAGATGCTAATAAAGCACAAATCATGATGCTCATGCTTCTCAAAGCTTAATAAACCTTCGAAGTATATTCAACATTGGATTACTTAAATTCTCTTTATTCTTTGTAACACGAATATACAAAATTAATTAATATCAACATCTTCTTCCTTTTCTGTAACACTGTTACAGTAAATACACAATTATAAAGAATGGGGAAAAAAATTACAATTTGTTTTGTTCCAATCCTGTCCTATTTTATTGATCTCTAGCTATCTACACTGTGTTTCTGAGGTACTGTGAGATTGTTAATGGCTGCATGCAGCTTGGCAGTATTTATTTTCGAGTAGTGGCCACACCGAACCGAACCATGAGCTGCGGATATGCAGGAGGAGGTGGAGGATGAGGCATAACATGACCTGCAAAACCCTTGTGGTTGATTGTATTTCTACTACTGGGGACGTAGGTGCCTGGATTTGGTGACGGATGGCGCACCGGACTACCCTTCTGCAGAGATTGCAACAAAAGGTGGTTATCTTCATCATGTAGGATTCTACTAGCTTCATATGGTTTGATGTTTAGAAGTAAAACTATTGCTATAATGGCTGAAACAATCCTTAGAGCTGGCCTCATCTTGTTGAGCGAGTAATGTGTTTGTTTTTTGGGAAGTTTTGAGCAAGTAATGATCGAGTTGATAAAACTATATGTGGATGATATATAAAATGCATGGTATAGGGGGTGTGTATATATATATATATATATATGCATCAACCTGTCAATTAATATGACTTGAACTTTTCATATTTTTAGTTTGACTGTTGACTATAAGGGAAAGCTAATATATTAGCTTAATGTTGAATGGGTCATAATGTTAAAAAAACAAAACAAACTATGTTTGAATTTGAACCCAAGAGCTTCAATTTGTTGTTGTTTACTAAAAATCAAGTAATTCCTCCAAGACGACGTAGGCATGCATGTTATTTGGAATTCATCAAAATTCTAAAATTCTTGCTTCTTTCTCTTTCAATAGAACAAGATGTTTGTTATTTCTGTTTTCTTAATTTTTTTTTTTTTTTTCTAGTTAACTCATAAAATATTTTAAATTGCATTTAATTCAATTCTTCTTAAAAAAAAATAATTATCTGAAAAAAAAAAAGAAACGGATATGGCATGAATATGTAAATATATTTATATAATATATTATTATTTATATAAAAATAAAATATTTGGTCATTTTTCTATTGCAATCACCAATAAAATCACTAATTTGGAGCTTAGAGAAAGATCTTTGTTATTCTTATTTTCTTAAATTTTTTATTATTTTTCTAGCTAACTCATAATATATTATAAATTGCATTTAATCCCATTCTTCTAAAAAAATTACAAAACCACCCCGTTATGTCATGAAAATATCAAAAATGTGTCATTGCCATGTCCATATATGCATCCAATCAAAAAATAAAATATTCAAATTTAAGGACAATTTTAGCCCTGTCCGACACATGTAGCATCCTACCAATAGGCAATAGTTCATATGGTACGAATTCTCCTCTCTCCAAATGGGGAGACATGGGTGAAACGCGATTGGAGCTGGGGGCATGGCCTCCCAAAATATTTCAAAATTTTATTTATACCCCTCCAAAAATAGATATTTTGTAAATAAACTTAAATTGTAGCTCCAAAACTCAATAAAATTTAGTGGGCCTTCCAAAATCTTTTTAAAAAAATTGATTCATTGGCCCCAAAATTACTGAGTTATGAAATAAATATAATTTGTGTCCCCTTGAAACCCATAGAAATTTCAGCATGAAGCTTTACTTTTGAAGTACAAATCTTGTTAAACAAAAGGGTAAATTACACTTATCTCTCTTAAGGTTTAGGCAAATTACACACAGGTGGAGCTTTTGACTGTTATTACGCTGACTTCCCTAATATATGGACATTAAACCTCTAACGGATGTTAAGTTATAGTGAAAAATGTCATTTTTATCTTCAATATTTTAATAAAAAATATTATAGGTAAATTACACTAATCGACATTTTCTGAGATTTTTTTTAAATTACACATGGGTAGAGTGTTTGAGATTTATTATTTTGACCTCACCTGAGGTTTGACGCATGTGCTCATTGACACCCCTATCATTTTATGTGCGTCAGAACCGTGAGTGAACTTTTAGAAAATAGTCATACTACCCTTTCCTTGTATGAAAAGACAATAATAGCCACTCATATTGCCTTTCAAAGCAAGTCGATGGTAATAACGGTTCGTATGAGAAGGAAAATGAAGAGCAATCGCTACCATATGTCATCACCTAATTTTAACATTCATCAGCTTGCTAACGGGTTTAGGGGAGGTCAGAGTAATAATAATCAAACACTTTACCCATATATAATTTGACCAAATCTCAGGAGAGGTTGATTTAATTTACCCAATCATTGAAGGAAAGGGCAAAATAGTCATTTTAATATTTTAGTTAATGGTTCTAAAGGAAATAAAACGTCTGGTGTGTCATTGAGCACACACACCTAACCTTAGAGGAGGTGAAAGTAATAAATCTCAAACGCTCTATCCATGTGTAATTTGTCCAAATTTCAAAGAAGGTCAGTATAATTTACCCTGAGCAAATAAGTTCATAGTCCTTACTGTAATATAAATAAAAAATTACACTAATGTCTCTTTATCTTTAATAAAAAATGCATGAACCTTCTTTGTTAGACATTTTTCGTTAGATGGTGTTTATAAAAAAGTAACCTAAAATTATATGTTAATCTCCTTCTACGACTCTTGACAGCACTGAGAAGAATGAAAAACTTAATGTTCCAGGACCAAGATGACAAAAAAAACATCCACAATATTTTTTTTAATGATATTATATATGCTAATATTTTTAGTTGTCACTTGTTAAATGACAAGTTCTAAAGTTACTCTTTTTATAAGTTATTAAACAACTTCTTTATTTTATTCCGGATAATCTGGTTTAACTAGAGACATTTGACTCTGATACCATGTTAGCAACCATCTACTCTAAAAGTTTAAAATATTAAACATGGTTCAACTTAAACATTTAAATCATTCAACAAAAGTGACACATTTTTTTTTAAATCTTTCATCAAGATGGGAATCCAAGTACTCAATCTTTTTCCAAAAAATTGAAACAGTTGGTAAAGAAAATTAATTATTTAATAATATTTTTCTTTACCACTTCTTGCATTACATGTAGCTTATCGTTCCTTTTCTCTATATTTTTTCTTTCTCATTTCAAATTTTCATCTCTATTTATTGAGGTTATATTTTTCTCATTTTTTGGATTATATTTTCTTCAATATATATATAGAAAACGCTAATATTATATAAAAACAATATATTACAATTGATTCATAAATTTTTCAAAATTTTATTACAGATTACTAGTTTTTCCTCCAAAATTAAAATTTCTTGCTCCATCCTTGTGGGGTGGTTGAGTGTTCGAGTCCTATTACAAGTAATATTGTGGGTATGTGTATGTTTGCTTGGAGTACTTTTGAGAAAGAAAAAAAAAACTAAAAAACATCCCATAGTAGTTTAATTCTCTCCATGTGTTTTTAAATCATACATCATCAACCCTTAGAGAAGATCTATCATACACCCGGTATAAATACACCTGCTCAATCTGGGACCTTGCGTGTATAACATGTAGGGTGAGGTCCCACTACGTGTATAGAACACGCAAGGTATAGATTCATTCGGTATATTTACACCGGATGTATTGTAGACGTATTACAACCCTTGATCAAGAAAAAATATTGAATATCCCTGAGGTACCAAACTTATTTACCAACCAACGATGAATTGATATTTTTATAATCAAGAAAAATAGAGAGTTTTTATTTGTTGAATGCATAAGAGGTATGATACCTATGGGATATTCAATAATTTCTCCTTGATCAACTTCATTTTTTTTTTTTGTAATTAATTTCAGTTTTTAAGGAATAAATTGGAAATGTCTAAACCGTGTAAACTTTTTTTTTAAAGGTAAATATAACAGTGTAAACCTTAATAAAACATAATTGGATAAAAAAATTAACTACCAAATAAATTTAAACTGATTTTGGACAAGAGCTGTTAAAAAACGTCCTTTTATGAATACCGTATACATTGTTGTTTCTTAGTGTAAAAATGAATAAAGGGCTATTAATCTTGTTCCAAGTTGTTTTTTCTAGTTTCAAAAGTAATATACAAATTTCTGTATATATATAATTGACTGGGACTTCGTTTTCACGGATTTCTCATGTTTTGCTTTATTTGTGGAATTGACGTTTGAAGTTTTGGTCAGAGTGTATATCCATATATATATATATATAGATAGATGTACGTTTTTCGTTTGCTAAGGTAATACGTGACATTTTTATAATGAATGGTTCAAATCCGCGGAAATAATTCAAGTCAAAGACCTTCTATGAAAAATGATTTGCTCGGGGTTGCAAGACTCTCCACTCCAAAATAGAGGTAAGCGACACGCCCAAGGAACACCGTGTGTTTTACCTGTTATAAAAAAATAAATATAAATAAAATAAAACCAGAACATGTACCCAATTTTATTTATTTTTAAAATAATGATTTAAGACTAATTTTGAAAGGAATAATCAACCCTACCTACATTGTCATGTTTGGTCTGTGACCAACAATTCCACCCTTCACATAAGGCTCACATTGACCTCTCTCTCCCTTTTTAATTTTAAAGATAATCAAGTTCAATCCAATTTGATGTCAAACAATATTTGACTCATCATCACTGATATGACATAATGATAAAATATTAAAATGACGTGTTTATTTTGAATTTTAAATCTATAAGAGAGAAAATTTAAAATATCTTATATTCTTTTTGTACATATTTTAAATTAATTTCAAAAAGAACACTTATCATTTAATCATTGTGTCATATTAGTAGTCTAAAGGAGATTCCTCCTCATTGGTGAGGAGGCAAGTTAAAAAGTTGAATGTTCCTATGAAAAATATGGTTTTTAACTTTCAACATTTAACATTTCTATGTAAAAATTTATTATCTTTAATGGATTGATTGGGAAAAATAAAAGTTAAAATACATTAAAATTCGAAAAAAAATTCATTTAAAAAAAACATAAAAATGATTAGGTAAGTAAGATCATAAAGATAGTGAAGACTTCCTTATTTTCAAAGTGACCCACATTATTATTATTATTATTATTATTAATTTTATTTTTGTTGTAAATGGAAGTGTCAGATGTCATGTTCGTTTTTGGACAAAGTTGTGGGAAGTTCAGCTACTAAAGGGAGTATCAAATTTAACAAAAACCCCGAAATGGATTAAAAAATTAACACTTAAAAATTGAAATTGATTTTGGACAACAATTAGTGAAATATCTTTTGGTATTATATACCATTTTCACTTTTTTAAGCTCTGTTTGGTTAAATAGAAATAGCAAGTAATGAAAAAAAATGTAAATTTTTTTAACATTTTAATAATTTTGACTCCAAAAATAAATTTTTTTTTTTTTTTTTTGACAAAACAAAATTTCATAACCATTTAACTTTCTCGTAAATTTGTCTTACAACAACTTTTCTATAACTTAAAAAAATTTAATTGTTTTACCGGTTCCAGAGGTTAGTTTTGGTTATGCCTTTGTGAGATATTGGGGCCCAGTGGTCCACATAACTGCCCAAGACAAGAACATTTAGCCCACCGAAACAATAGACTAACAACAAGAGGTTAAGCCGCCTAAAGCATAGGAGCTGAAGCCTAAATTCGGCATTTAAAGAGCGGTTGCTAACGGCTACTAGACTAGCCATTAGAAATCCATATTCAGCTACTTTCTTATCTTATACTCTAAGAAGTATGGACACGAATACGAAATACGAATACGACACGATATAAATACGGTGATACAAAAAATTTTAAAAAGTAAAATACAGACACGACAAAGATACATCAAATAAATAAATATATAATATTATACATAAAATATTAAGTGTTATTCTTCAACCATAAAATAAATATATTTAAAACTATTTTTGATTTATTATAAAATAATTCTTATTTTCTAACCTATAAAGCTTTTAATATTACATCTCAACCCCATTTTATATAACAAAAAATTACAAATTTGCCCCAAAAAGTATCCTAAACGTATCATTCCCGTATCCCAGCCGTATCCTTCCCGTATCTCGCGTATCCTAGCCGTATCCCTCCCGTATCCCAGTCGTATCCGATATTCAAAAAAATAATTTTAAAAAATTGGATACTTCTTAGCCGTATCGGACACGTATCCGGCCGTATCCGTATCGGATACGTGTCCGATACGACCACGGCTGTCCAACAGCCGTATCTGTGCTTCCTTGCTTATACTTCTCTTTCGGTGAAGATTGAGGTGAATGGAGGCTGAAATTATTGAAAATTTTAAATAAATAAAATTATTTTCGTGATTTCTTAACGTTGGATTGCAATGTGATTATCTTTAGTTGATAGGTTGGGGTTATACTTGTCAATTGTGATCTAATTGACAGTATAATATTTATACCGTTAGATTGTGATTTTTCAACTTTATATGGTGGGATTTAATCATAACCATTGATATCTAAGTTTCCATGATATGAAGAGAGATTTAGGTATGTTTATTTGTTGAGAAGTCGTCTCCCCTATTATTGTTATATATAAAAGTTTCAAAACCTTTATTCAACCACATCAAATGATAATTCTCAGAAATGAAGTAGAGCTCTCTAAAAATCTCTTGCAGAAAACTAAAGGTGTTCTAAGAATTATATTATCAATCAAGTACAATTGGTAAATCTACTCTCCTAATTAATTGTTGTATTCTTTAAATCCAACAATTAATATAAGATCATTCATGTTAAGGTTTCAGTTTTTTTGTTATAGAAATTAAGATAAGATGTGAATATATATTATATATTGATATCGTATAAAGATTGATCGATTAAAGAGTATAAATTTTTTTAAAAAAAATAATATATATATTTCAATTGCGATAGTTATAAATTCATGAAGATTGCCGATTTAGTCCTTCGGGTTCACTATTTTCATGTTCGCAACATCACAACTTCTTGGGTTTTATTTTGTGTTGTATTATCTCTTTTGAGATGAAAACGGATAAAGTTGTGATGTTAATGGATCTTCTTTAAGGATGCCATGTGTCTCTTGTTGAGATTTGTTAGATTAAATATTCATATTATATCTGCTGTTAGATTATATATTTTTTCCTAAATCACATAAGTTTCTTACACTTTCTCCTAAACCATCTAGGACTAGGATTTCTTATCCCTTAAGTTTACTTAGCCTCGAAGACTATGTACTTATAGATAGGTATTTATGTATTGTTTACAAGATCAATTAAATAAAATACAATTTTCTTTCTTTATTTCTAACATGGTATCAGAGCCTACCAATCTCTATTAGTTTTCACATTCCGTTGCATCACTGCCGGAGATGGCACCATCGGCTTCATCCCCAACGGGTAATCGTTAAAATATCTTTTGTGTTATATATATATATATATATATATACACACACACACACACACATTAGCATCTGTGTGTCCAAGTCGCTGATTTCAACGAGCCCCTTTTCTGATTTTCAAATTAGTTTTTATTCTAACGAGCAGCTTTTGGTCTTACCGTTACTCCAAAGAGTTCGCTCTTTTGTAGTTTCTTTGTTTGTGTTTGCAGTCACTGTTGGCAACATCACTAGATAGCTTTCACGAGTCATAGCATCTATATGTCAAAGTCATTGATTTCAACGAACTCCTTTTCTGATTTTCAAATCAGTTTCGCTATAACGAGCCGCTTTCGATCTTCCCGTTGCTTCAATGAGCTGCATTTGTCTACCAAGCCGCTCTTTTGCAATTTCTTTGTATGTGTTCCCAGCTATAGTTGGTAACATCACCAGATTGCTTCTATGAGTCGCATTCAAGATTTTGTCTCCAAACTCAAGTTGAGTTTCATATGACAAACCTTGAGTTTGCGCCGAGGGGGGGGGGGTTGTTAGATTATATATTATTATTATATCTACGATTATATTATATATCTATTCCTAAACCACATTGGTTTCTTACACCTTCTCCTAAACCATCTAGGATTAGGATTTCTTATCTTCTAAGTTTACTTAGCCTCCAAGATTATGTGCCTAAAAATAGACATTTATGTATTGTTAAAATATCAATTCAATCAATACAATTGTTTCTTTATTTCTAACAGGATTGTTAATGAAAATTGAAAATTTTGGAAACCCCACTGACATTATGTTTGTTTTGATTCATTTATACGTGCTGGTGAGATTGAAAGATATATTAAATCACGTATGACAAAGGTTGCATGATGTCAGTTTTATGTTAATCTTCAAAACCAACTACAAACAAGTAAGTTTGTATTTGATTTTTTTTTTTGCATGTATTGAATGATTTTATAGATTTTTTTCTCCAGTGTATATATATATATACTGCAAGTATAACTAGGGTGAGATGATAATTGAATAGTTAAATAACTCGTAAGTGTACAAATCTATTGATGTATAGATTAGCAATAATGAGGTCGAATCCAAGGGAATGCTTTGAGAAGAAAAACTAATACAAATTCAAATTAATTGAAAAGTAATCTAGTTTAAACAAAAGTTGGTTGATTTGAGAGATTAAACTAACATGCAAATAAAATAACACAATTGAAATCAAATAGAGAAAATAACTAAGGTATCGGATTCCACTACCATTAAATCTATGAAGCTCCTAATGTTCATTTATTAATTCTCAAATTTAGAGTAGCAATCAAGAAATCAATCTATTGCTTACTCAAGATTTAACAATAAAACACTATGAGAAATATATTAAAAAAGTAGATTTTCTTTCGCTTTACTAGTGTAAAATTCTAAGTATCTTATAAATCCAATTTAATGAAAAATATAAGATAAAAGATTATCACTTTTAAGAAATACAAACCCAAGCTTAGATTAATTATAATACTTTCTAACTACCACATATATATAATATAGATGGTGAAAGAACTATAAAATAATTAATCACAAGAAGCGAAAATCATAAGCATTTAAATCAGACACATGAGAATCAATTAATAAACAAAATAACTTCACTTTATTAATGGAGGTTTCCTCCTCAACCCTAGTTGAGGAGTTTAGTTACACATGGTAGAAGAAGAAGATAACAAATAAATAAAAGATATAATAAAATAAAATAAATAAAACTCGGATTGTCTTTGTCTTCTCTACCCTGGCGTCTACTTCTTTTTCTCTCTCAAAATAGCCTCCAATTTTTCACTTTATACCCCAAGAGAATACATAAAGTCCTAATCCAATTAAGAGATAATTAAGGTTTTCCCGCAGCCCTAAATAGATGGATTTTTCTACTGATATTCGGCCCAAATTTTGACCTAGGAGAAGTCTGATTCACGAAATTTATGTGAAATACAAAACTGTTCAGAATTGAATTTTGTTTAACCTAGCTAGAAACCAAGTCAAATTGACGATCAGAAATAAGAGTTTCAGGCCGTTTTTCAAAACGGGATTAAAATTAGATTACGCACAAAATTGGACTTCAGGCCCATAATCTCCTTAAGCAGTTGTAATTCTCTTGGACCACTTCCTTGGGCAAATTTGAGTTAATATATAGAATTGAATGGATCCATTTGATGTAGGCTTCATATAACCCTCTTGAATGTCTTCGTTAAAAGTTAAAAAAATTATGGTTTTAACTAAAATAATCATTAAGGTCCTGAAAAGATAGAATATACAAAAAATAGTGTAAAATTACAAATAAATTATTACTAAGAGAATAAAATATGTAAATTAAGAGACTAAAATGCGTAACATTCAACGCCGATCAATGATAAATAGTTAGTACACATGAATGTAGCCTTAAGTCTATGGTTTAAAGTTCTGAACATATATTTACATCTTATATGTGGTTTTAATTTGTCTGATGTCATTTTATGAATGGTTTTTATTATACTCATTATAATTGAGTTTGGAGGTCATAGATGCGTATCTTATAAAGATTAAGTTAATTACTTGTTTTTATTGAAAATTTTCAATTAAATGTTCAAATCTGAACGTACAAATTGCGAACAATGTGTATTTGGTACATGTTCTTTTGCAATTACAATTATATGTAATTTCTTGATGTACCACCAAAGACTTTATTTAGCCTAAAGTCATTTATGTTATAGTGAAATCAAGTGTTCCATAATATTTGAATTTGGTTTATGTGCATTATAAAGAAATTGTGAACTTGAATAAAATGAAAATTTTACAATTTAGGTGTTTTCTTGAGGTTTAGGAAGACCAGTAAGGTGACCGTTTCAATGTACGTGGTTGTTAAAGTGGGTGATGCTTGCCCAAAGGTGACATGCTCATGGAGGTTTTCATATTTAAAATTTGATGATATTGGTCTTATTGAGGTCTCACATTGCACTTACCTACAATGGGGCATTAGTTCTGCCTAAAAGTGATTAGTGTCTTAATGTAGGATAAGTGAGTAGAATAGTTGAAAGTGTTTGGGGTTGAACTAAATAACCCTTTTACCCAAATGTAGTGGAAGTGTTTAGTATTAATTCAAGTATAATCAACTAGGTCTATGTGAGATTTGATCTCGAATTTGAGTGGTAAATGTATTTAAAATTCTGTCCAAAGGTGATTTTTAAATGACATCTTACCTTTTCCTGCAGGGTGAAAGGTTTTGCACATAGTAAAACATCCTGATAATTTGGCTTAAAACTCTAACAACGAATTAAAGTAATAATCCCTAAAACTGTGACATATTATTTTATATGTTGTTTGTGTGGTTGTTAACGGTTCCCTAAAAACTAAGAGTTAGTTTAGACTTATTCAAATGTTTATTACTTATTCAAATGTTTGTTTTTTAATTTTTAAAATACTCCTAACTCGTAGGAATATAGTTGTGACGAGTTTAAACCAACTCAAAGGTTAACAAAGCCTTTATGAATCAATTTGATCTAAGTTCGTTGACTTCACAACATCATTAAATGTGAATACTGAGAATTAAAGATATTTCTAATTGGACCCCATCTCAATATTACTTAAAATTTTTCATGATTTAAACATATAAGTTCAAAGCCTTATTGCTCTTATTTCTTAGAGACAATTCCAAATGATACGATTGAAAGACATGATCCTAGTTATGACTTAAGAGTTAAGTTCTTCCGAAGCTTATGAAATCTTGAACTAATTCAACAATAGAAATGGCCTCATGAAGTTATAAATGAAGTTCACGGCATATTGCTTATGGCCGGTCTAAGGAATTATGGATGATATAAATGATATGCATATTCGTATAGTCCACTAAGTCAAGAGATAGGCTTTCAAAACAAGTTACTTAAAAAATAATTTTACATTAAATACTAGCACGCACCCAAGAATAGCCTACCCAAGTCTTTTGATCTTCAAATCTTTAAGCTCTTAGGTTCTTTCATCATATGCGTTGGATTCACTTCAAGTTTGCAATTGATCTTGATTATTGATTTTTGAGTTTTGAGTTCTATGATCATGTGGCTTTCTAAGGATTGTTTGGTAACCGTTTTTGTTTTCATCCGAAGCAATGAAACAAAAACGCTTTTGTAGTGGAGTGTGTTTAATAGTAATTGGAAGCAAATATGTTAACTTAAATTTGCTGTGAGATTTTTGGAAACAAAAATATGAAAACATGTTTGGTAAAAAAGTGTTGCAAGATTGAGAAACAAAATGACTAGCTAAAAAAATTTCACCTAATTATTATTATTTTTTTGGGACTGTTCAGCGCTACAATGTGAAAACATTAGGAAAAACCAATTTTTTGTTTCCTATTTGAGTCTCTTTTCTACAATAAATGTGATACTTTTCAAATGACAACAAAAATTACCAAACTTGTTATGGTGTTTTGCTTTGCTAAAGTATACCCCGCAATACAAAACATGAAACAAAAACAGTTGCCAAACATGCCCTAATTTGAGAGTCTTGCACATTGCTAGCTTAGATAATAGCTACACCCCATAACGTCCAATTTCTACACATATATTTTGTTAAAGTAGATCGAATCTTATTAAAATAATCAATATCAAATATTTGTATATAGTTTTTAGTCACAGCATTGGGTTCAAGATGATTTTCTAATTTCCGAAAGGATACCATCATCTCTTTGAGTACTTTAATGGGAGACGTATGCTTATAGTACAGCATGCATGCCAATTCCCTTTCTATATATATATACACTCCAAACAGAAGGAGAAATAATTAATAACAATTAAAAAAGCAAAAACTTAATTACAATTCAATTCATTTTATTAGAATTCTTCTATCATGAATATGCAAAAATACACACCAATAGCATCCTTTTTTTTTTTTCACACTACAAATAAAATATACCCCAACTACATACAAAGAAGAAAAAGAATAAAATATGGTTTGTTCCTGTCTTATTTAATGAGTAACTACTGTAGCTATTGTGCTTATGAGAGTCTGTGAGATTGTTATTAATGGCTGCTTGCCCGATTAATTAATTTATTTACCACTAGTAGCCACCCTAAATGGAACTCACGAAAAAAAAGAAGGCTGTGGGCATGGATGCCGCAAAACCCTTCTGGCTGATGGTGCTACTAGTGCTGGGGATGTGGCTTCAAGCATCAAGCAATCAACAGATACATGGCATATCTTATGACTTGAATTTTTCATGGTTTTAACTTGATGAATGGGCTTTGCTGACTGTTGACTAGCGGGTTAGTAATAGATTTGAATTTGAATGGATAGGTATTGGCAAGTCCTAAAGGAAAAAAAACTTCATTTCAACTTGAAAGTTGAATCCCAATTCTTTTTTTTTTTTTTGAATTTAATTTTACCATACATTTTGCAGAAGTAATTAATCAACAAACCTTTGATTTCCCTTTTTTCCCCTTTTCTTAGTGTAAATAGAAAGCATTGGGTCAAGGGAAAATTATATTTTAGTGACCAAAATTAAAAAAAATATTGCTTTTTAGTGACCTTAAACTCAATAAAAGGTGAATAGTGATCAAACTTAAAAAATAATTGTTAATAAGTGACCATTTAATCTTAAAATCCAAAATACTCTTCATTTTCTCCATATATCTCATCATTTTTTTGTTTTCTTCAACCCCAAATATCATAAACTTAAAAAAAATTCGATAACTTATATACAATATATAAACATATATAAATTTATTCCTGTATATTATTAATATCTCATTAACCCAAAAAAAAAAAAACCTAATTTGGATGCAATTAATTATTAATAAGAAATATTGGAGGATAGAAATAGACTTGGTTAATAAAACTATTGCATACTATCCCATGACGACTTATTATCAACTTTTTCTCTGAATCTTCCTCTTCTTATATCAAGTGTCAAATAGTTAATTCATCTCAATCGATAACTCACGAAAAAAAATTCATATACTTATGACAAGAAAATGCAAATAGTTAATTCAAAAATCAACTATTGCCCTCCCATTTCTGTGGAACATATTTACGACAAGAAATTTTAAGCAAACCAAAGATCTGGTGCCATCTGGTGGCAATTCAGTAATATTATTCCTGCTAATTGAAAAATACTACCAATACTACATACATAAAATGACATCCTCGATCAATTTGAAAAGCTAACCAAATCCAAATCCCCACAGATAGGAACTTATTAACAACAAAACTCACGGTTATCACTGTGAGGTTTTGATGGCGACGACGAGCTCCTCCTCCCCCACCATTAACCACCATGGCCCAGTTTCTTCTCCTCCCTCTCATTGATTACTAGACATGGCTAATAACATAAACCCCATCCCTAACCCCTCTCACCAGAAAACCAGAATACCAAAACCACAGGTCCCAAACCCCCACTACCAAAAAAAGTCAGGTAACACCTTCCTCCTCCACTGCTTTACCCACCTCGATCCTTCCCATCTTCTATAAACTCAAGATCAACTCTCCCACCCTTCCCCCCCCCCCCCCCCCAAGCTCAAAATACTAAAATCCCCTTCCATCTTAAAATGCCACAAAGTCATATTGAATACATCACCTAATGAAACAACCCCATTACCACCCTAGAAGATTCCCCCAACCAATGCCAAAACCTCCACTACATTACCCCCACCACATTTTACCTTTCCTAGATCCATCCACAAGTTTTCTAAATAGGCCAACACCATAACACCAGCTCCTAATACAACAAACCATGGCTACTCAATCCCCTCTCCTAGATCTCCTTCTTCACCTCATATTCTGCCAACTCCTTTATCACGGCAGAGCATTAGTATTTCTCCTGACACTGACACCATTGTTCTTCCTGAAGGCATAAAAGCATCAATTATGGATGGTGATAAAGCTGAGTTAATTGAACATGTAGCTTGGCTTAGAGTTCTTCTCAATGAAACATGCTCAAGGCAAAATGAACTAAAATCTATTGTCAATAAGCTTAACAACCAAATCTCTTCTTTGGAAGTACAGTTAAAGGATGTAAACACCAGGAATGAAATACTCATGAAGAGGATGGAATCCCTCCCAAACGATTCAGTTGAGGTTGACATGGACCATCATTTTTTTCAAAATCCCTTAAATTCAGAAGAAACTGCTGGGTATTGCCCACAGGATCTTTTCTTTTCAAATTTGAATTCAAGGTCTCCTCTCAACCACCCAGCACTGTACACTGGTCAACTCCAACCCACAACAGTACAACTCCCAGCAGCTAAAGCTGACAACCACCCACCTTTCTATGCCCCTGACACCCATGCTTTTGCACCACTCCAGCAAATGGTTTGTAATTAGCCAACATTGTCTATTGGTCAACTTCAACTCACTTCATTACAATCCCCAACAGCGAAAGCTGACAACCACCCACCACTTCCTTCTTCCCCTAACACCCATGGCCTTGTTCCATTCCAGTAACTTATCAACCAACCACTTCTCACAAACACCACAAGTTTATCTCCCTTAACTGTTGTTCCAATACCATGTACCTGGGCCTCGGTTGTACAAGGATCACCACCCCCAAGGATGCAGTTTGAAATTTTCAAACATTCCCCTGGTCTTGGCCTCAATCCAGTGGTAGAGCCTCCAAAAGAAGTTGAAGGGGAAGGAATAACCTTTTGGAAAGATTATTTAGAAGGTTTTTTTACTCAAAAAAAACTCCCATTTAATATGGTTCAAAATATTACAATGAAACTATGGAAAAATAAAGGATTTACTGAAGTTCTGGCGAATAGCAATGGAATGTACTACTTCAGGTTTGCAAGTCAATAAATTATGAACCACATTCTAGCATCTGGTCCATAGTCCATTGCAGGAAAACAGATCATTTTGAGGAGGTGGAACCCAAATGAATCAAATTAAGTGGAGGTAAGTCGACTCGCACCAGTGTGGATTAAACTCTCAAATATTCCCTTACAATTCTGGACTGTGAAAGGTCTGAGCTACCTTGCAAGTGCTGTGGGAAGGCCGTTACACGCTGATCAAGCTACAGAGACAAGATCAAAGTTGCACTTCACAAGAATATGTATTGAGCTGGACATTAGCTAGCACTGACGTGCCAGAAAAAATTGTCCTCAAAACCAACGACAGGAAGTTGGTCAATATCAAAGTGGAGTACCTAGGCCTTCCCAAATTCTGTTCTCATTGCAAAAAAATGGGTCACTATGTCAAACACTGTTCTCTCAGGAAGGACGCAAATGAGTGTAATCCCTCCACCCAATGGCAGATTGCCTCACATAGGCAGAGGAAAAGGAAATCTCTGCCACAAAACACCCCTGCAACTGCTTCAACTTCAAACTCTAATCCCAGCCTCAACATCATGAATTCTCCCACACTTGACCCACAACCATGTCATTCACCACCAATTCACCACATTGATGAAATTTCTATTTTTAACCCCAACTTAAATCCCATAACCCTGTCATTCACCACCAATTCACCACACAAATATGATCTCTCTTTCTAACCTCGACTTGAATCCTCACTCTCATATCCACTAGACATCACCTACTTTATCTTATCTTATCCAAAATGATCAACCATTTCATGTCCTCCCACCCACTGATCCTGATGATGGTTGTAACCCATCACCTCTTGAAAAGGTTCAAACACCATCTAATAGTATACCAACTGATCCTAACTGAGTCTATTTAGAATCTTTCCTATCCCTTAACCCCGTTATCATTGAAAACAACACTAACCATGAACCTGCTTCTACCTCTCTCACTACACACCCTCCAAAGCACACCTTTAATGAGCCATCTCTTAGAAGCTTTGTGAGCCTGGAACATTACAAACTTGTGGTGGATCTCTCCCCTAGGACATTTGTCATTTCCCCCAAAACCCATCAGTTTAAATGACATTCCTGACCCAACCCCTTCTCTCTTCACTGAAGCCCAAATTACATTATTGGGAAGAGATACATCCTCAAACAATATTGAAGAATCTAATGCATCGAGTAATATAGCTAGCCAAGCATCCATCAATATCATGGGAATTTCACTTGAGAAAAGGAAGCAAGCAGCAAAAAAGTTGAATCCAAAGAGTGCACATAAATTGAATATCTTCCCTTTTAAAAGGCTTCAGCATTTGAAAGGTAACACTAAACCTCCCCTCAAATGATGAATCTAATCACATGGAACATCAGAGGCTTAAACAGCCTCCCCAAGTAACTGAAAATTAAAAAATTGATAGCAAGTTATAACTTGGACATCATTGTTATCCTTGAGACTAGAGTAAGTCATGTTAATATTGACTCTATTCACAGCTTCATTTTAAAAAAATGGATCTTGCTTCACAATTACAACCACTCACCTTTGGGAAAGATTTGGGTACTATGGAACCCAAACAAAGTCTCAATCTCCCTCATTGAATCAACAAGACAGGCTATGCATTGCTTTGTTACCTCCATTGCTGACCACACATAGTATTTTATATCATTCATCTATGGTGCAAACTCTAGTATGGATAGGAGATCATTATGGTTCAGCATTGAAATCTATTCTTCTAGTTTTTCTCACTTTCCATGGCTGGTATTGGGAGCCTTTAATGTAATAACTAGCAACTTAGAAAGTGTAGGAGGGTCTGCCAAATGGAACCCAACATTGGCTGAATTCAAGGATTGCCTTTGCAATTCTAATCTTGAGGACTTAAGGTATTCAAGTATCCAGTTCACTTAGAACAACAAGAGTCTGAGGATTGCAAACATTGCTAGGAAGCTAGATAGGGCTCTAGTAAATGAAGCATGGTCTCACTACTTTCCTTATTCGAAATGCATCTTTTTACCTCCTGGTGTCTCTGACCACTGTCCCATTTTCATCAAGCTAGGGACTGAGGCCACAAGGAAGGCAATTCCATTCAGATTCTTTAACTGTAGGGCTTTAAATTCACATTTTCTACCTATTGTTCAGAATAATTGGAGTACTTCCATTTCAGGCTCCAAAATGTACAGAATTGTTCAAAAGCTAAAACTTTTGAAAGCTCCATTAAAGCATGCCTGCAGAATCAAAATTTCCCAGCTTTCCACTCTAGTTGCTGAAACTAAATCCCAATTAGACCAATGCAAGACAGCACTGGACAGAGACACTCTTAATTCATTTTTGAGAAAGCAGGAAAATGAATTGGTAGATGAATACTGCAAATTGTCCCTAGCAGAGGAGCAGTGCTTCAGACAAAAATTTAGACAAATTTGGCTCAAAGAAGGGGATTGTAACACTGCTTACTTCTTTAAATGTTTCAAATCTAGACTTAGGAAGAAGATTTCTTCTCTGGAAAATTCTAGTGGGGACACTATTGATGATCCAATCTTGCTAAAGAATGAGGTAATCAATTACTTCAAATCCCTCTTGGGTTCTAACCCCCTCTTGTTTACAGTCAATCCATCTCTTCTTTCATTACTAAATCAATCCCTTCACACTTCCTTCCAAAACTCTCAGCTATTCCTTCAGATGAGGAGATCAAATCATACTTCCTAGGCCTAAAAAATGATAAGGCACCAGGCCCTAATGGGTACAATGCCAACTTTTTTCATCACTCATGGGCAATTGTAGGTTCAGACATCATCTCTTCCATTAAAGAATTTTTCATTAATGAAAAACTTCTGAGTGAACTGAATTCAACCTACATTTCTTTAGTGCCAAAAACACCCAACCCATCAACACTAAATGACTTTAGACCCATTTCTTGTTATAACCTCATCTATCGATGTATTACTAAAATCATTGCAAATAAGTTCAAGCTAGTTTTACCCCATATTGTTGACCTTAATCAATCAGCCTTTATACAACATAGGAGGATAAGTGACAACATTTTGCTAGCTCAGGAAATCCTACATGGATACCACGTACAAATAAGCCAAAATCCCGAAATGTGCCATTAAAGTGGACCTCAAGAGAGCTTTTGATACTATTGGGTGGGATTTCATTCTAAATTCACTACACTTCTTTGGTTTTCCTCCTTCATTTATTGTATGGGTGAAGGCCTGCCTTACTACTCCTAGCTACACCATCTCCTTAAATGGAGAATTTCAAGGTTACTTCAGGGGGGTCAAAGGTATTAGGCAAGGTGACCCCATGTGCCCATCTATTCTTTTCATTGCCATGGAAGTCCTATATTTGATTGTTAAGAAACAAATTTCTATCTCACCAAACTTCAAGTACCACTGGAAATGCAAAAAATTAGGTATATGTCACATTAGCTTTGCTGATGATCTCCTTATGTTCTCTCATGGTGATCTTGCCTCTGTTTTCACCCTCAAGAATTCATTTGACCTTTTCACTCACTTCTCTGGACTCTCTATTAATCACTCAAAAAGTCATCTTTTTTGCTATGGGATTGACCCTTACACAGAGCAATCCATCACTCAACTAATTGGGATAAACAAAGTGTTCTTACCTATCAGACACCTGGGTATACCTCTCATCACTTCTGCCCTCAAAGTCATAGAGTGAAGATCTTGGTGGATAGAATTACCCAAAGAATTGGGCACTGGTTTTCTAAATCTTTCTCCTATGCAACTAAACTACAACTCACCAAATCAGTCCTCATTGGTATGCACACCTACTGGTCCAACATTTTAATCTTTCCTAAGTCCACCCTTGAGGAGATAAACAAGATTTGCATGAGATTTTTTTGGACAGGTATTGATCTTAAAAGCACAAGTGCTAAAGTGGCTTGGGAAAATATATGCACTCCAGAGCAATGTGGGGGTTTAGGAATTCCTAATCTGGTGCTAGTCAATAAGATTAGAACCCTAAGGCGCATATGGAACATTGTTTCAGACAACAAGCACAACCTATGAACTCAATGGGTTAGGATGCATCTCATCTGAAACAGGGACATATGGGCAATCAAAATCCCACAGGTTTGCACATGGAATTGGAGGAAGATTCTTCAGCTCAGACATAGTGGAAGACAAATCATTAAGCATAAGGTTGGGAATGGAGCGGCCAATGGGAATTTCCAACAAACCTGAAGACACTTTTCCTAGATCTTTGTATTGCTCCAACTCTTTCTCCGTATCAAATGGACTCAGTAGTTTGATCTGCCTCCCCAGATGGTGACTTCTCCACAAAACACACTTCAAGAGCCTTGTTTGACTCATCTAGCACAGTGGATTGGCACCACCTCGTTTGGAGCAAGGCCTCAATTCCCAGATGCAAAATCATCTTATGGCTTGCTATTCAAATGAGGCTTGCAACGGATCACTCGTCGATGACTTTTAGAAACCCATCAAACACTTGCGCCCTATGTTCCTCCGGCCTTGAATCGATATCCCACATATTCTTCGTATGTACATTCTCTAATCCAATTTGGTAATGCATACAATAGAAATGCAAATTCCACACTGAGGACTACTCTTGGCTAGAGATAATTAGCTGGGCATCCCATCATTGGAGGGCAAACACAATCAAAAATTCCATCAACAAGCTTGCTCTATCTACATTCATCCACACCATCTGGTTAGAACGTAACTCTCAATTATATGGCAGCAAAAGATGCTCCCAAGTCATCATCCTTAGCAAAATCATGTCTTTGATTCAAAATCGACTCAAATGTTTAAAACTCAAGGAATCAATTCAGACAAGGTTAGCCCTAGATGAATGGGAGCTCCCTGATCCGTTGATTCGTCCGTTGGCTCGACCACCAGATCTATAGATGGGATTTGCTTCAATCACTTAAAAAATTTGATTGAATTAAATCCCTAATTCCCAAATTTTAGATGATAAATGTCATGATCAATACATCCATTTGGTTTGGTTACAGAATTCTGGTGTATCTCAAGCACAAGCTTAGGTTAGATTTGATACTAATGTTTATCTCTTATGTTTTTATGAGGAATTGATAGGCGTTGAATGTTACGCATTCTAGCCTCTTAACTTATGTATTTTATTCTCTTAGTGGTAGATTATTTTGTTATTTTACTTTGTTTTAGTATTTTCTGTATTTTCAGGGCCTTAATGATTATTTCAGTTAAAAGCATAATTTTGGGCTTTTAAAGAAGAGATCCAAAATGGTTAGATGAAGCCTACATCAAGGAGATTCATTCAACTATTTATTTCAACTCAAATCAGTCCATGGAAGAGGTCCAAGAGAATTACAGCTGCTTAAGAAGGTTTCGGGCCTGAAGCCCAAATCTGCGTTTAATACAGTCTTAATCCCGTTTTGAAAAATAGACTAGAAGTGTTATTTTCGAGCCTCAAATTGACTTAATTTTCATACGAATTGAACGAAATTTGATTCTGCACACTTTGTATTTCACAAAAATTTCGTGAATCGGATTTCTAGTAGGTCAAAAGTTGGGCCGAACGTCAGCAGGAAAAACTCACCTGATTAGTGCTGCGGGAAAACCTAATTAATTCCTAATTGGATTAGGATTTTGGTGTATTCTCTTGGGTATAAAGTGAAGGATTGGAGGCTGAGTTGGGGGGAGATTACAGAGATTGGAGAGTCTGAGAGAGCTTTGGACAGAACAGAAAATATACTTTGCAGAGCCATTGGAGAATGAAGTCATACGAATAATTCATGAAGATGATGCCTTCTTCCTTAACAGTTGAAGCTTCTTTTTCTACCATAAGCGACTAGTTCATCCACTAGGGTTTTGATGTAGCCCTAACAATGCATCAATGGTTTGATTGTTTTAATTATTGGGAACCTTTATATACATGCATAGATTGTGTAATTTAGAGAATTCTTATTATAGAATTGAGCAATAAAAGTCTTGTAAATTCAGTTTCAATGATTTCTTATCTTGTCTTAGATATTTAGTTGTTGTTATTGAACTCAATCTCTCTTATTTTCTGTGATTATGAGAGCGATTATTATACAGTGGTAATCACTGAATATATTATTAAAAGCTTTGATGGATTATGCCTAGAGAAGATGAACCATACTGCACCCTAGATTAGAGTAGTTAGGCAGATGACCCATGCCAATCGAAGATAGTCCATGACTAAGCCTTAATCATATATTATCTTCTTGACGTATGAAGGTGAGCTTGTAGCCACCGACACTACTTATGCATGATGTAATCCCCCATAATTGATTCAAGGGATAATTACACTTACCTCCCTTCTAGTTTGGTTTTATAACACTTACCTCCCCTGTGTTTTAGAATATAACACTTACCCCCCTCTAGTTTGCACATTGGTAACAAATACCCCATTTTGTCAATCAAACTAACGGTTATTACTAATATCATCAAAATTTAATCTTAAAAGGACAATTATACCCTCAAAAATGTTGCAACTGAAGTTAGCGGATCTCGATTTCAATGACAGCTCCGACATTGGGATAGTAGTGGCTAGTGGTTTGGCCGAAGCTGGGTCTTCTCAGCAATGGGATGGCATTGGGATGGTAGTGGCTAGTGGTTTGGCTAGAGCTGGGTCTTCTCGGCAATGGTTTCAATGGTGATTTTTGATGGTGCAGGTGGTGGGTGGTGACTCTTCTGGAGGTAATGTTGCTATGGTTGAAGGTCCGAAGTGGGTCTGCTCAAAATGGTGGCTCATAGTGGGGTATAATTGTCCTTTTAAGATTAAATTTTGATGATATTAGCAATAACCGTTAGTTTGATTGACAAAAGGGGGTATTTGTTACCAATGTGCAAACTAGAGGGGGGTAAGTGTTATATTCCAAAACACAGGGGAGGTAAGTGTTATAAAACCAAACTAGAAGGGAGGTAAGTGTAATTATCCCTTGATTCAATTGACCATTGATTGTGGAGTTAGTGATGAAGTCAAATACCCTATATTTCTCTCATATTATCTTCACTTTCTATTTACTTTGATTTATTTTATTTTACTTTTTAAATAGTTTAATTTAAAAATCAGAATTCTTTTATCTTAAATTTAATTAGAATTAATTCCGTATTTCAACCCATCAGACCATAATCCCTGAGGTTCGACACCCCTTTCGATAGCCCTATTCTGTAAGGAATTCGTTCTATTGCGAAGTGTGGTAATTTTTAATTGATATACTTTTTAAGTCACACTCACACACGAATCAGGAATTGGGCCTGGGTGTTAAGCCTATTTGATGGCCCATAGCCTTTAGCCTCTAACTCAGTAATTTTTTTTTATCTATACATTTAACTTGAACTTCCCAAAAAAAAAAAATGGCATCCTCTTATTGTTACCACAGGCTTAGAGAAATGCTAAACTTCATGAAATTATGTCATGAATTCCTATCATGAATGATGTGGCAGGTGATAATACTATTGGGACTCCCCACCAATACTAACTCACCATTTAATTGTCACATCATTCATAATAAAAATTTATTAAATAATTTCATAACGTGTAGCATTACTCATAAATTTATTGTCCAACTAAATAATGCAGTAAGACTATCATTATGGATATGGTCGTCATCAGCAATTGAAGGACATTTGGTGTATCTTCATATATATATATATATATATATATATATATATATATATATATATATAGGGTGTCTTTATAAACACGTATGTATATATGCACCAATAAATTAAAAGGAACAAACTACCAAATTGGGACCATTGGATATCTTAAATTCTCCTTATTCTTTGTAACACGAATATACAAAATTAATTAATATCAACATCTTCTTCCTTTTCTGTAACACTGTTACAGTAAATACACAATTATAAAGAATGGGGAAAAAAAATTACAATTTGTTTTGTTCCTGTCCTATTTTATTGATCTCTAGCTATCTACACTGTGTTTCTGTGGTACTGTGTGATTGTTAATTGTTGAATGCAGCTTGGCAGCATTTATTTTGGAGTAGTAGCCACACCGAACCAAACCATGAGCTGCGGATACGAAGAAGGTGGTGGAGGAGGATGAGGCATAACATGACCTGCAAAACCCTTCTGGTTGATTGTGTTAGTACTACTGGGGACGTAGGTGCCTGGATTTGGTGACGGACGGCGCACCGGGCTACCCTTCTGCAGAGATTGCAACAAAAGGTGGTTATCTTCTTCATGTAGGATTCTACTAGCTTCATATGGTTTGATGTTTAGAAGTAAAACTATTGCAATAACGGCTGAAACAATCCTTAGAGCTGGCCTCATCTTGTTGAGCGAGTAATGTGGTTGTTTTTTGAGAAGTTTTGAGCAAGTAATGATCGAGTTGATAAACTATATGTGGATGATATATAAAATGCATGGAATAGGATGTGTGTGTATATATATATATATATATATATATATATGCATCAACCCGTCAATTAGTATGACTTGAACTTTTCATATTTTTAGTTTGACCGTTGACTATTAGGGAAAACTAATAGATTAGCTTAATATTGAATGGGTCATGTAAAAAAAAAGCAAAACAAACTATATATGTTTGAATTTGAACCCAAGAGCTTCAATTTCTTGTTGTTTACTAATATATCAAAGTTTTCCTCCAAGACGACGTAGGCATGCATGTAATTTGGAATTCATCAAAATTCTAAAATTCTAGGTTCTTTCTCTTTCAATAGAGCAAGATGTTTGTTGTTTTTGTTTTCTTAAATTTTTTATTATTTTTCTAGTTAACTCATAATATATTTAAAATTGCACTTAATCCAAATCTTCTAAAAAAATAATTATCTAAAAAAAAAAAAAAAACGGATATGACATGAATATGTAAATAAATTTATATAATATATTATTATTTATATAAAAATAAAAAAATTGGTCATTTTTCCGCTACAATCACCAATAAAATCACTAATTTGGAGCTTAGAGAAAGATGTTTGTTATTCTTGTTTTCTTAAATTTTTTATTACTTTTCTAGTTAACTCATAATATATTTTAAATTGCATTTAATCCCATTCTTCTAAAAAAATAATTACAAAACTACCCCGCAATGTCCTAAAAATATAAAAAATGTGTCATTGTCATGTTCATATATGCGTCGAATCAAAAAATAAAATATTCAAATTTAAGGACAATTTTAGGCTTGTTCGACACATGTAGCATCCCACCAATAGGCAATAGTTCAGATGGTACGATTTCTCCTCTCTCTAAATGGGGAGACATGGGTGGAAGGCGATTGGAGCTGGGGGCATGGCCTCCCAAAATTTTTCAAAATTTTATTTATACCCCACCAAAAATAGATATTTTGTAAATAAACTTAAATTATAGTTCCAAAACTGAATAAAAGTTAATGGGCCTTCCAAAATCTTTTTAAAAACACCGATTCATTGGCCCCAAAAATAGTGAGTTATTAATAAATATAATTTGTGTTCCCTTGAAACTCATAGAAATTTAAGCTTGAAGACTTACTTTTGAAGTCCAAATCTTGTTAAACAAAAGGGTAAATTGCATTGACCTCTCTTAAGGTTTAGGCAAATTACACTTGGGTGGAGCTTTTGACTGTTATTATGCTGACTTCCCTTATATATGGACATTAAACCTCTAACGGATGTTAAGTTATAGTGAAAAATGTCTTTTTTATCCTCAATATTTTAATATAAAATATTATAGGTAAATTACACTAATCGACCTCTCCTGAGATTTTTTCAAATTACACACGGGTAGAGTGTTTGAGATTTATTACATTAACCTCCCCTGAAGTTTGGCGCGTGTGCTCAACGACAACCCTATCATTTTCTATGCATCGGAACCATGAGTGAACTTTTAGAATATATTCATATTGCCCTTTCCTTGTATGAAAAGACAATAATGGCCACTCATATTGCCTTTCAAAGCAAGTCGATGGCAACAACAGTCTGTCTGAGAAGGAAAATGAAGAGCAATCACTACCATATGTCATCACCCAATTATTTTGACGTTCATCAGCTTGCTAATGGGTTTAGGGGAGGTCACAGTAATAACAATCAAACACTTTACCCGTATGTAATTTGACCAAATCTTAGGAGAGTTTGATGTAATTTACCCAATCATTAAAGAAAGGGCAAAATAGTCATTTTAATATTTTAGTTAACGGTTCAAAAGGAAATAAAACGTTCGGTGTGTCGTTGAGCACACACACCTAACCTTAGGAGAGGTGAAAGTAATAAACCTCAAACGCTCTATCCATGTGTAATTTGTCCAAATCTCTAAGAAAGTCAGTATAATTTACCCTAAGCAAATAAGTTCATAGTCCTTACTGTAATATAAATAAAAAATTACACTAATGTCTCTTTATCTCTAATAAAAATGCATGACCTTCATTGTTAGACATTTTTTGTTAGATGGTGTTTGTAAAAAAATAATCTAAAATTATATGTTAATCTCCTTTTACGACTCTTGAGAGCATTGAGAAGAATGAAAAACTTAATGTTCCGAGACCAAGATGACAAAAAAGACACCCACAATATTTTTTTTAATGATACTATATATGTTAATATTTTTAGTTGTCACTTGTTAAATGACTGTTCTAAAGTTACTCTTTCTATAAGTTATTAAACAACTTCTTTATTTTGTTCCTGATAATGGGGTTTAACTAGAGACATTTGGCTATGATACTATGTTAGCAACCATTTATTCTAGAAATTTAAAAAATTAAACATGGTGCAACTTAAACATTTACATCATTCAACAAAAGTGACACATTTTTTTAAAAAAATCTTTCATCAAGATGGGAATCCAAGTACTCAATTTTTTTTCAAAAAATTGAAACAGTTTGTAAAGAAAATTAATTATTTAATAATATTTTTCTTTACCACTTCTCGCTTTACACGTATCTTATCATTCCTTTTCTCTATATTTTTTCTTTCTCATTTCAAATTTTCATCTCTATTTATTGAGGTTATATTTTTCTCATTTTTTGGATTATATTTTCCTCAATATATATATAGAAAACACTAATATTATATAAAAACAATATATTACAATTGATTCATAAATTTTTCAAATTTTTATTACAGATTACTAGTTTTTCCTCCAAAATTAAAATTTCTTATTCCATCCTTGTGGGGTGGTTGAGTGTTCGAGTCCTATTACAAGTAATATTGTGGGTATGTGTATGTTTGCTTGGAGTACTTTTGAGGAAAAAAAAAATAACCAAAAAACATCCCATATTAGTTTAATTCTCTCCATGTGTTTTTTAATCATACATCAGAGAAGATCTATCATACACCCGGGGTAAATACACCTGCTCAATCTGTACTGTGTGTGCATAACATGTTGGGTGAAGTCCCACTACGTGTATAGAATACACAAGTTACAGATTCATTCGGTGTATTAACATCGGATATATTGTAGGCGTACTCCAACCATTGATCAAGAGAAAATATTGAATATTCCTGAGGTACCACACTCCCTTACCAACCAATGATGAATTAATATTTTTTACAATCAAGAAAAAAAAAGAGTTTTTATTCGTTGAATGCGTAAGAGGTATGATAGATATTCAATAATTTCTCCTTGATCAACTTTTTTTTTTTTTTTTTTGTAATTAATTTCATTTTTTAAGGAATAAATAGGAAATGTCTAAACAGTGTAAACTTTTTTTAAAGGTAAATAAAACAGTGTAAACCTTAATAAAACATAATTGGATAAAAAAATTAACTACCAAATAAATTTAAACTGATTTTGGACAAGAGCTGTTAAAAAAGGTCCTTTTATGAATACCGTATACATTTTTGTTTCTTAAAGTGTAAAAATGAATAAAGGGCAATTAATCTTGTTCCAATTTTTTTTTTCTAGTTTCAAAAGTAATATACAAATTTCTGTTTATATATATATATATATATATATATATATATATAAATGAACGGACATGATAACCTTAACTTAATTTTTTTTTGCAGTACCTTAACCTAATTGACTGGGACTTCCTTTTCACGGATTTCTCATGTTTTGCTTTATTTGTGGAATTGACGTTTGAAGTTTTGGTCAGAGTATATATCCATATATATATATATATATATATATATATATATATATATATACGTTTTTCGTTTGCTAAGCTAATACGAGACATTTTTATAATGAATGGTTCAAATCCGCAGAAATAATTCAAGTCAAAGACCTTTTATGAAAAATGATTTGAAGCTAAAACTCTCACCCTTTTAAGACTTGGCGACTTGCTCCAAAATAGAGGTAAGCGACTCCCACCAGGAACACCGTGTGTATTACTTGTACCTAATTTAATTTTTTTTTAAAATAATGATTTAAGACTAATTTCGAAAGGAATAATCGACCCTAGCTACATGTCATGTTTGGTCTTTGACCAACAATTCCATCCCTCACATAAGGTTTACATTGATCTCACTCTTTTTTCAATTTCGAAGATAATCGAGTTCAACCCAATCTGAATGTCAAACAATTATTTACTCCGCATCACTGATATGACATAATAATAAAATATTAAAATGACATATGTTTATTTTGAATTTTAAATAAATTAGAGAGAAAATATAAAATTCTTATATTTTTTTTGTACATATATATTTTAAATTAATTTTAAAAAAAACATGTGTCATTTTATCATTGTGTCATATCAGTAGACTGGAGGAGATTCCTTCTCACCAATGAGGAGGCAAGTAAAAAACTTGAATGTCCCTATGAAAAATATGGTTATTAACTTTCAACATTTAACATTTATATGTAAAAATCTATTATCTTTAATGGATTGATTTGGAAAAATAAAAGTTATCATCTTAAAAATACATTAAAATTCGTAAAAAATTTCATTTAAAAAAACCATAAAAATGATTAGGTAAGTAAGATCATAAAGATAGTGAACACTTCCTTATTTTCAAAATGACACACATTATTATTATTATTATTATTAATTTTATTTTTGTTGTAAATAAAAATGTGAGATGTATTGTACATTTTTGGACAAAGTTGTGGTCAGTTACTAAAGGTAGTATCAAATTTAACAAAAACACGAAAATGGATTAAAAAATTATCACTTAAAAATTGAAATTGATTTTGGACAACTAGTGAAATGGATTTTCAGCTACTTTCTTCTCTTATACTTCTCTTTCGGTGAAGATTGAGGTGAATGGAGGCTGAAATTATTGGAAATTTTAAATAAATAAAATTAATTTTTGTGATTTCTTAACATTGGATTGTAATGTGATTATCGCTAACTGATATGTTATCGCTAAAAAATTAATTGTTGTATTCTTTAAATCCAACAATCAATATAAGAGCATTCATGTTAGGGTTTCAATTTTTTATTATAGAAATTAAGATAAGATGTGAATATATATTATATATTGATATCGTATAAAGATTGATCGATTAAAGAGTATAAATATATATATTTTTTGATGGCGATAGTTATAAATTCGTGAAGATCGCCGATTTAGTCCTTCGGGTTTCTCTGTTTTCATATTTGCAACATCACAACTTCTTGGGTTTTATTTTGTATTGTATTATCTCTTTTGAGATGAAAACGGATAAAGTTGTGATGTTAATGGATCTTGCTTAAGGATGCCATGTGTCTCTTGTTGAGATTTGTTAGATTAAATATTCATATTATATATGCTGTTAGATTATATATCTTTTCCTAAATCACATATGTTTCTTACACCTTTATGTATTGTTCATAAGATCAATTAAATAAAATATAATTGTCTTTCTTTATTTCTAACATGGTATCAAAGCCTACCAATCTCTGGTACTCTTCACTTTTCGTTGCGTCATTGCAGGGGATGGTACCATCGGCTTCATCCTTTACGGGTCATCGTCAAAATAGCTTTCGCGTTATATATATACATCAATAACTCGACCTCTTCCCCCTATAGGTAGTTTTAGACAAGTTTCCTTTGAAGTAGATACCTGAATGCCAAGTATGGCTCGTAATAATCTATCTTCCGGGCCATACGACGATTCTTTCACCATCTGGGGCATTAATTTACCTACTAAAATATCCCCCGTCTCTACCCAAAATCCCAGCATCACAATTCCATTTTTGTCCTCTAAATTGCGGAGTAAATGGGCTTCTAAATGCAGTATTTCACTATATATATATATATATATATATATATATATATATATATAACGCGAAAGCTATTTTGACGATTACCCGTCGGGGATGAAGCCGATGGTACCATCCCCTGCAGTGATGCAACGAAAAGTGAAGACTACCAGAGATATATATATATATATATATATATATATATATATATGATGCAGATAATAAAAGAAGAAAAATGTGACAGTCCAGCTCAAGTTCAATTCATCAACTCCCACTAACATCTGTGTGTCAAAGTTGTTGATTTCAATAAATCCCGTTTTTTATTTTCAAATCAGTTTTTACTCCAACGAGTAGCTTTCGGTCTTACTGTTCCTCCAACGAGTTCGCTTTTTTGCAGCTTCTTTGTATGTGTTTGCAGCCATTATTGGTAATATCACTAGATTATTTTCACGAGCCATAACATCTATGTGTCAAAGTCACTGATTTCAACGACTTCCTTTTCTGATTTTCAAATCAGTTTTCGCTCTAACGAGCCGCTTTCGATATTTTCGTTGCTCTAATGAGCTGCATTTGTTTACCGAGCTGCTCTTTTGCAATTTCTTTGTATGTGTTCGTAGCCACAGTTGATAACATCATCAGATTGCTTTCGCGAGCCACATTTAAGATTGTGTCTTCAAACTCAAGTTGGCTTTCATATAACTCACATTGAGTTTGCGGGGCGCTGTTAGATTATATATTCCTATTACATCTGCTGTTAGATTATATATTTTTTCCTAAACCACATATGTTTCTTACACCTTTTCCTAAACCATTTTTTATTAGAATTTCTTATCTTCTAAGTTTACTTAACCTCCAAGATTATATGCCTATAAATAGACATTTATGTATTGTTAAAATATTAATTCAATCAATACAATTATTTCTTTATTTCTAATAAGAATGTTAATGGAAATTGAAAATCTTGGAAACCCCATTGACATTGTGTTTGTTTTGATTCATTTATACGTGCTGGTGAGATTGAAAGATATTTTAAATCATGTATGACAAAGGTTGCATGATGTCTGTTTTTATGTTAATCTTTAAAACCAACTACAAACAAGTAAGTTTGTATAGGAAAAAGATTACCTCCATGCCATTGAATAAATTTTAGAAAAAATCAATGGTTTTATCCTTGATGTCCTTTATGTTAGATACAATGCTTCCCCCTTTTTTGGTAATGGACTTGATTTGGTTAGAAGTTCTTCTAGAATTCACTAATTTGAAAAAAAAAAAAAAAAAGAAAAAGGTATTCTGATAATCCAATTTTAGCCATTGAAGTTTAGAGTTTTGCTTCATAAGAGATTCTTTAGTAGCTTCTAATTTAGAGTATGCCTTTATAAGATCTTTCTATTTGAATATGAGTTTAAGCTTTCTATACACTTTAAACATAGGACACCCTTCCACCTTAGTGTTCCAAATTTTAGAAATAGTATGAATAAATTATTCATCCTTTGCCACGAAATTGAAGAATTTAAAGGGTTTTTTGGACTTCTCAATGGGAATACCCAAACCAATAGTTATCAAAGAATGATCCGAGATACTAGGAAGGTGAAAACTGGATTCTAAATTAGGAAAAGCATAGGACCATAAATCATTGACCATGAGCATGTCAATTTTCTGGAAAATTGCCAAACCTACCATTATTCCATGTGTATTTAAAACCCTTATAAGATAAGTCCATCAATTCAACTTCTTGCATACAATTCTGGAATTCAAACATGGAGTTAGGCCACTCCTAAGAACCTCTAGCCCTATCAGAGGATGTTAAGACGTCATTAAAGTCCTTAACCATCACCTATAAAAGGTTCATATTCATAGATACCTCATATCTCTCCACAAACCTCTCCTTTCAGTGTGAGTATGTTCCCTATAAATACATGATAACATCATATTAGTATCACTATTCTTTTCATGCATAAGATAGTGTATAGTTTGATCAGAAGAGCTAAGCTGGTTTAAAGACACTTTAGTAGAATCCCAGCATAACCATATCCTACCAAGAGTGGACTGGCTATAATTATCAACCATTACGCAATCTTTAGGAAGAAGAAATTTTTTCTTTATTGATAGATCTAACTCTAGGTTCCAAAAGACCCAAAATAGAGAGATTAAGGTCCTTGATAACATTCCTAACTTCGTATTGTTTATTAGGGCGCGCTATTAAGCCCTCTTATGTTCCCACAAGCAAACATTAATGGGGGCAAACAAAGGAAAGTCATCTGCGAAGGGTGTAAGAATTCCTTTGTTTAACTTGTTTGCCATAATTCTTCTGGTCCACCTTTTAGCTCTCTTGTTCCCTTCTTGTTCCTTCAAACTCTGACCAGTCCCTTGCACATTCACTTAACCAGTTTTCTTTTTGTTTTTTTTTGTTACCTTTGGCAGTGTTGGTTGCAGTCGTTGGCACAACACCTTCTTTGTTTTCTAAAGGAGACAGGCCGCTCTGTGGAGATCTCATTTGTTTCTTCCAAGAATGGCTATATTTGCAACAACTATATTTCAAACAACTATATTTGCAACAACTATATTTTTATCTTATATAAACACACTCATTTGTTCATGTCATAAGAATCATCACTACATTCATCTATTTTATTATCCATCTCCTTCAATCTGTAATTTCCAATGGCTTCGTCATCACGATCTTTTTCTTTATCAGACTCTAATTCTTTATCATCCTCCTCCTCATCTGGAGATGACCCTTTTCACATGTTGATTTAGTAGAATAAAGATGACTATAATATGCTTTTGAATTCAGTGACACCAGAGATAGTTCGAAAAATCTTTCAACCGTCTAAGAGGTGGTACATTCATTGTAACCGAGAGGGAAGCCATCGTGAGCTAATGAAAAATTACTTAGACAAGAATTGCACATATACACTGAAGATATTTCATATAGTGACCCTTATGGGCAGGTGTGATGTGGGTAGGTGCGAGAGACACTATGCGAGCTACCACACTGACAGGTTACAGGATGCTCAATCCCACATCGCTTGGGTGTGGAGAAGAGGATATGCTTATATGTAATATGTTCTCTCCAAATGATATGAAGCCTTTTGGGGTAAAACCCAAAAGCAAAACCGCGTGGGCTTAGGTCCAAAATAGATAATATCATACCATCAAGTGGAGTGGACTGTTACATTTCACACGCGATTCAAGATGCGAGGATATTTCACACCTAAATAGATGTTAAAATTTATTAAATTTTTTTAAATGAAAATTTGATTTAAATGCCAAAATAAAAATTTTAGGGAGTGTCCCTAATGGCTATATTGGCAGTGAAATTTAATTTTTTTTTTTTTTAAAAAAAGGAGGCAAAAACCTACTTTAAATTAGTTTTTTGAAATAGCTGCTGGCCAAACAGGCCTTAAGCCTAACGGTTAAACCCTTTTGACCGTAGGCGTGTGTGTTGAGCACATACTTATCACGAAATGTCTTTTCTATTACGAAGACTACTTGGTCGCGAAGCTTATCCAGGGGATGTTTTTTATTTTCATTCACGCCATTTCTAGAATAAGATCTACAACTCAAATTAAAGCTATAAAAGAAGTCGCTGGCAAATTCAAATTGGAACTGGCATAATTTGTGGAATTAGAAGCCTTTGCACAATTCGCTTTTGATCTTGATAAAGCTACTCAGAATCAGTTGGTAAGAGGTTAACGATTACGTGAATTGCTCAAACAATCCCAAGCAGCCCCTCTCACAATGGAAGAACAAATAATGACTATTTATACTGGAACAAATAGTTATCTTGATTCATTAAAAATTGGACAAGTAAGAAAATTTCTTGTTAAGTTACGTACTTACTTAAAAACTAATAAACTTCAGTTCCAAGAAATCATATCTTCTATCAAGACGTTCACCAAGCACTTAGAAGCTTTTTTGAAAAAAGCTGTTCAGGAATAGGGGGAATGTTTTCTACTTCAGAATCAAGCATAAATGAAATGTGAAATTCTTGAGTAGTCTACTTCCCTTCAAATAATGAATCCCCTTAATTCAAATGAAAGGAGTACTTTGGAATTCATAAGGGATTTCTTTGTCTATGTATCATTTCATTTGATCTTTTAGGTCCCAACTTCACCTCAACAGTTATGCCATGATGTCTTTAAAGCCTATATGTGATGGATAGACTCATGTAACCATGACATATTTGCTATTTACTTACTTGAACATAAACATATTCCCTTCTAAGCTTCATGTTACTCCTCCCAAGAGACACGTTAGATCTAGGGCATCCCGGATTGAATGGGATGACAGTTTCTTATTTCAAATCTATAAAATAATAATTTTGATCAAATCACACATCGTAGTATACTAGGCCTTGTAATTCTTTAAGAGGTTTATCTAAAAGATTTGCAATATAACTAGGAAGACGTTTCAAATACCACACATGGGTTACTGGGCATACTAGTATGATGTAGCCCATTTGATATCTGAGAATCAAAAATTTTGACTCCGCCCTCTTCTTTCTTCAAATCTCCGATTACTCGATAATTTACATAAGCCCTTCTTCCCAAAAATTCTTCAAAAAAGAATCCATTTTTTTCCGGTTTGTTGGTTTTGTAATGAAAAATATAGGGTTTTGTCACCTCTCCAACTATCTCTCCATTACGTAGGATTTTATTGGCCCAAACACTTATTTGTTGAGAAGAAACTAATCCAATTTTGTTGATTTTTATACCGATCGATCATAGGAGAAAAATTCTGATTCATTACGATTAAGCTTCCTTCCTATTAATCTGTAAGTTCTTCTAATATAAAAGAAAATGATTCAGTTGTAGAGCCAAAGAACGTAGTTCTCGAACCAGTAAACAAAAATATTCCGAAGTATCTTCAGGATTAGGTATTGTTCCTCTAGTGATCTAGTCCCAAAATGACGCCGTTTTGACCGTTGGTGCATGTGTTGAACATGCCATTAAAAAAAAACCATCAAAACGATGTTGTTTTGAATGGTTACAAATAAATAAAATATATGCCAGATCCATATGTGGGTCTGCCCAAGTGAACCAAGATCTTGGAATGTCATGCCCCAAAATCTGGAACACTGGGACTCTCTTGGTCCAAGCCCAAACTCCGAGAATGAACCTATTCATTAGACTACATGAACTATCTCAACATCAATCTCACATTGATATTATGATTTGGTACCAAGCTGTCACACCTCAATTGTCAGGTCATGACTTGTCGCAGAAGCCTTTACATTACCATCATACCAATTCCTCACCGGAATGTCACATAGATCAATCAATCTAAGTTGTGATCTCAAAATCAGCGGAAGTATTTTTTACACTATTATTATAATGTATACATGCATAGATAGGCAATTCAAATCCACTACGTATACACTTTATTGGAACATGTATACATAAGTCCCTTAGAAACACACAATGAATGCACATTTTGATTGATCAAAGTGCATAATTTGATAAAGCAAAACACATTTCGATTATGCGAAATGGGAATCTCAATCAATCGAAGTCTATGCTTTATTGAACTTGTATTGAAGTAGTATCGAAATCTTACTGGAATTAGTCCACCTCCATCAAAATATTTTCAATACTTGGATGATTAATGGAAGCCTTTCAATTGATCGAAAGTCCTCGAACATTGTTTCTCTGCAAAACTTTCTAAGTGTTCATTCTCACACTTTGGTCCTCATTCTTACGGTACATACATCTCATTTTACCAATTCATCAATATAACCATTCTATAAGTTTATACATGTAAAAATGAATATAAATGAAGAATTATCATTTAAATCATCTAGCATTTACCATGCACAAAACCATGCTTATAATGTATGAAATTATAAGACATAAATAATACATGTTCTTGAAACATAGGATCTTATACATATTCACTACATGTATATAGTTCACAATCCGGACATGCATTCAAATAAAACAATAAAAGTCTTTAAATGAAACAAATTTCGCTCCACGCCAATTCACCATTGGAGAGACTCTATCACTTCCTTTCTATTTTTTTTTTAAAAAGCTAATACTCATGAAACGAGCTATAACACACTCAGTAGAAATGTCTAAAACATAATTCCACAAGTTCCGTGAATACCACAAAAATATACATTTCATTTTTAGTTATGTTACGCAAATATCTGTAAATCATAATCATATCATAAGCAATATATAATGCAACATGATATGCATAATTCCCTCATCCTCTCCACATAATCCATTGAATTCCAATTTTACGGGTCACCCAATCCTACCTAACCGAGGCTCATTTACCGGTCTACTTCATCGTAGAACTCTGTTTTAGGGAGTATCTTCTTCTATCTAACTAGGGTTCCTTTACCAGTCCACCCTACGAGGGTTCCATTTACTGGATTACCTCAACACTCATCAAGAGGACATTACGTACCGCCCAATTAAGCTCACCACCCTCATCATATGTTTCCCAATGAATGAAGATATATTTCAAATGCTCATGTTGACTTTAAGGTTTCAACCATAGGTTGTTTTGGTTATTTTGATGATAACAATCTATTATAGTATAGATTTAATAAGTTTATTTGAGTGTGCAATTTACAAAGTATTATATTATCTCAAGTATCTTAAATGCGTTGGACTTCAAAATGAATTGCAATAATATATATAAAGCCACATGATCATGAAACTCAAAGATCAATAATCAAGATAAATGACAAAGTTGAAGTAAATCCAAGCCATATGATGAAGGAACCTAAAATCTTAAAGATTTGAAGATCAAAAGACTTAGGTAGGCTAGTCTTGGGTGAGTACTAGATTTAATGTAAAGTTATTTTTAAAGTACTTTTTTTGAAAGCTCACCTATTGACCTAGTTGACCTTAGGACTAATGCATATCATTCATGTCATATCATGGTTTCTTGCACACTTAGAATCAGGCTATAAACTTCATTGAATTATCTTGAAGGCCTTCGTTGTGATTGAGTTAATTCAAGCTTATGTTTAGCTTTGAAGGAACTCAATTCTTGAGTAAATAAATTTTAGAATCTACACTTGAATTAAGAAATATCATTTATGGTTCTTAGATAGATTGAATTAGGCTTTGAATTCAATCGAATCACTATATAAAGCCGTGCCATGCATAGTTTTTTTGGGTACTTAGCGCAGAAATTTAGCTAAGTGTTAGATTATAGGGGAAAAAATTGAATCTTGACATAAAAAGTTTCGGTAATTGTACCCTATGATTTATCATGATTGTAGTAACCCTTGTGGACGGGTGTGAGTGGGCGGGTGCATAGACAGACACTGGGCTGAGCTACCACACTGACAGGGTACAAGGTGCTCAATCCCACATCGCGTGGGTGTGGAAAAGGGGATGTACTTATATGTAGTATGTTCTCTTCAAATGGTATGAGGCCTTTTGGGGTAAACCCAAGAGCAAAACCGTGCGGGCTCAGGCCCAAAGCGGACAATATCATACCATGTGTTGGAGCGGGGTATTACAATGATCATATGAATTTTCTCAGCCTCAAATGACTTAATTTAGTCATTCATTTTACACGATGAATTTTTATGTCAAAGCTGTGAAAATCCGTTTTGTACTAAAATTGAAAATTCAGATTTTGATTCACTTGAAATTTGATTCTGAAACTATTTTTATTGAATCCAAATTGGGGGTACTTTTCTTAATTACACTGAATAATTTAAAGTAAATTTAAATTTACTTAAATATTTTCAATGTAATTAAGTGTGCAAGTGTATCAATGCATGTGCAGGAGAAACTGGCTAAGTCTGATAATAGATTCTGACCTGGGGACTTTCGATTGCCTGATATAATCGATCAGTCGGCTAATCGAGGACTTTCGGTCGCCTGATGGAATCCATCAGCCGGTTGGTAGAAGTTGGAATTCATTCCAGCAGGGTGTGCAAAATAAGGGAAGCTGAAACACTGTTTCAGCTGGCTGAAAAGTACCTTCAGCCAACCAAATTAGTGTCATCAATCGGCCGATGAATTCATCAGTTGGCTAATAGTGTTGGATTTTGTGCCCAACGACTAGTTTCTGCACTTAATGTTTTTCAACCACTTCCACACATCCAAATTTTTTTCTTTGACTATAAATACACATTGTATATGTATTATACAAGAGAGAGTACAATAACCCTCCATGATCATATATTATTTGTAGATGCTACCTTAGAGCTTAAATCTTTATATCATTCATCCATTGGTAGCCACCACTATTGAGCCAAACACTTGCATATCATTTGTAGTGGTAAAATCTTAGTGAAGAGCTTTCAATTGAGTATTTCATTGCTAAATCTAAGTATGCGAGTTATAATTTGTTTATCTATCTATTGAGGGATATTCTCCATTGAGCTATCAGTTGTGTATCTATCTATTAAGAGACATTTTCTATTATACCTAAACTATTATTCAACCTATTTGAGAGGAAGACCAAGTGCACTTGGCAAAGAAGTCCAAGTCATGAGTTAGACAAACAAATCTCGGTGAGGTGTTCACGGAGCAAGGGAGCCTAAGTGGTTCACTTGTCAATTGTATGGTTTGCTTTCTACCCTTAAGGGAAGTCTATAGTGAAAAACTCAAGAGGTGCTCTTGAGGCTTGGACATAGACAAGATGGGCCGAATCATATAAAAATCATAGTGTCACTTGGTTTGTATTTTTCTATCCTTAAACTCCTTAATTTGATAACATTTCATTTGTTTAAATTTCATATGTTTTATATATGAATGCTATAAGTTTAAATGCTTTAATTCCCATGAGGAGGATGTGATAAATATTTGGAGTATATTGATTTATTGATGATCTATTTGTTTATCCATTTATCAATCAAGTTGCATAGCATATATTTAATAAAATGTGCAATCAATATGTCCACACACTATAAGCATCTCTATGAATGTTATGATAATTCTTGATGAGATAATTATATACATTCAAAGGAAGATAAGATAAGTGGATTGATTGGTTAAATTGAATATGTTATGATTGCACAATAAACATACATTGAACGTATGAATTTACCTTAATTATAAATGTATGCTTAATTATTTAACATGCCTATGTGACTAATTTTGTGCAATAAGATGATTACTTGTTAAACCAATCTACACACCAAGTGTTTAATATAAGTTCACCAAGTTTTTGACAAAGGACTATTCAAGCTAATTTTTGTCAAAACAAGTTAAATCGAAAAAGTTTTATTGTTTACTTAATGTCCCTATTCACCCCCCCCCCTTTAGGGACAATTCTCAGGTCATAGCTTATGCTAAACGTGCACATACAATTTAAGTTAATGTAGCATTTAGTATTTGTCATGCTTACACAATTTCTAAATAAACATCACATGTATTCACATTGAACATATTTGACATCTTCCACAGTTTATATCATTTATATTGATAATTAATCATGCTTTACACTTAAATATGCTTTCAAGGTAATTTATCAAATACATAAATGTCACCTTCACATATACACATGAATACACATCATTCTTTCACATTTCAATTCACACATGCTTCATAATTATCTAAGGCAATTATAAACATGTAATCATTGTATTTAATATAGAGAATTCATTAAATGACATAATTTATCATGCTTTAATATTGAAAGACATCTAATTATACCCCATATAACCAATTGGTTGTCATAAATAACCAATATACTCACAAAAATTCCGAATTCTATGGGTTAGACATCCCTATCTCAATTTGGAAGAACTTCCAAATGATTTCTCCAATTTCTCACCAAAAATTAACTTTCTTTGAATTTGATTTCGAATGGATCAAACTCGAGCCCTCAATACGTAGACCATTTCTTTCTCATTCGACGCCTTCCAATTCTTGCCCCAAACCTCTCAAATTCAATGGAGAATGGAGGAAGATGATATAGATATATATTGCTCTCTCTATTCGGCTGATGAGAATGAAAAATGAATTCAGCATTCTTCTCATTTCTATTTATAGACCTAGCATCTCATATTTACAAAAATGTCATTAGCCACTCACCGAACCTTCCCGGGCTCTGTTTTTAATTTCGGTAACTCCTACGGACCCGAAATATATTCCATAGATTATTAAATATTTTATTTAAGTTGTTCTCAAATTCTGACACTTTCAATTTTTTTTGACCCACGGGACCTGCGTCTCGGGCCCACTCGACTCAAAAATCTCAATTTTTGTCAAACGCTCCCAAAACTTTCCAAACATGTATGTGTCCCCAAACATGTATTTGACCCGCCAAAAAGGGTTATGGTTCTTACAACGTACCCAACTTAAAATGATTTCGTCTCTAGAATCAGGCCATACTTGAAAGAAACAAATTCAAAAAATCAAGAATCATTCCAAAAGTCCCTTGTGGGGCCCATGCATTCCGCGAGCCCAATGTGGCATGGGCTTGTGAAATAATCTCCACATCGGGCTCATCAAGAGCCCGATGTGAAAGCTCTAAGTGTGTGCATATATTGAAAATATTACCACCAAGTCCTATTTTTTATTTAAAAGACTAATAAGTCCTAAATCTTTTTATTTAAGATCTATAACCTACTTTTGAAATTATTTTTTTATTTAAGTAATCTTCCATTTATACTATTTGCTACATTAGATTTAAATTTAAACTCAAAATTTCATATATACTCTTACAAAATTAGACATAAAATTTGAATAAAAAGAAAAAAAATACATTTTATTAACTTTTTTATAGAATAGTTTTTTTTTCTACTAAAATTGTGTATTCCACAAGAGTTTTTGAATTGAATTTAAATTAGATTAATTATTATTTAAACTCATAATACAATATTATTAAGTAACTAAAACTTAAAGGAATATACAAAAAAATATATCATATATTAATTCTTGAATAATTTAAAATTACAAAATTCTCTTTCTTTTTAGTAAGGGTATAAATGAAATATATAGTGATTTAAGACTCAAATGAAAAAAAATCTCAAAACTAAGAAGTTTTGGTCCTAAAGAAAATTTTTAAGATTTTTTTGTCTTTTTACAAGAAAAGTCGGACTTAGTAGTATTTTTTGCTATGTTAAGTTGCTTATATATATATATATATATATAAAAAGAAGTTAAAATATACTGACTGTAATATCCCGTAATTTCGAGGTTATTTAATTTTAATGTGAGTTTGAGTTTGGGGTGGGTTATTTGAGTTTGGGTTGAGTTTGAGCTAAATTAGGTTATATTATAAGAACAATATTACACATTATGAAATTATTTCATGAAATTTTATCATGAATGATGTGGCAATTAAATGATGAGTAATGCTACACGTCATGAAAATATTTCATGAATTTTTATGTTGAATGATGTGGCAATTAAATGGTGAGTTAGTATTGGTGGGATTCCCCCATACACGGAATGTCAATGGTATTATCACTTGCCACATCATTCATGAAGGCAATTCATGATAAAATTTCATGACGTTTAACATTCCCCTTAAATGATGAGTTAGTATTGGTGGGATTCTCCTCATACACGGAGTCCCAATAATAATATCACCGGTCACATCATTCATGATAGCAATTCATGATAAAATTTCATGAAATTTAGCATTTCTCATATTTATATAATTGTTTAGGTTTGGATTAGGTATATATCTATTATTATTTTTTTCCCTTTTATTTTTCTTTTTGGTATTTATGTTTATATATATATGGAACTGGGGTTGGCTCTCTGGCAGAGAAACCAAGAAGAGGGAGAGAGATGGAGGTTCACGGTGGCTGGAGTTGCAGCTGCCATGGGTGAGGGTAGTTCACGGAGGTGTACTTGGTTTGGTTGGCTACCGAAAGTGGTTTGCGGCCTGTTTGGATGGTTGGTTTTGGGTCTGCTGATTGAGGGAGGTGGGTCTCCATAGCGCTCGGCTTGAGTGGGAGTTGCGTGTGGCCGTACATAGGGCTCGACTGGTGGATGTGTGTTCTTGGGTGGAGTTGGTGAATGGAGGATGGACTGACATAGGCTGTTCATGGCCACGGTGGGTGTTCGGTTTTTGCGGTGGTTCACAAGCTTGTGGGCTTTGTTGCCTTGAAGTGGGTCTAGAGTTTCGGCCGCAGGATGGTAGCCATGGTTTGCCGTGGCCGCGACTGTGGTTGAGATTGCAGACGACGGCAACAGGTGGTACCGGTTGTGGAGTTTATTTCCGACAGGATGAGTCTTCCATGTGGTGGCCGTGGCTGATACCTTGTGGTTGTTTCGCAAGGTGGCTGCTGGGTCTGTTCTATGCATATCAGCGGTGGAAGCTTGTGGGTCTGTTGATTCACGACTGGAGGTGATGATGAAGGTGGGTCTTGGCATGGTTGCTTTGTGGAGTTGGCTATGGTGGTGTGGCCGTGATGTGGTGGCCGGAGATGGTGCCTTGAGTTGGTGGCTGTGTTGAGGTCGCCGATGACGGCAGTAGGTGATGGTGTTGCTCGTGGATGAAGGTTTCGGCAGGTGGGTTCATGCATGGCTGGTGGGGTTCAGCCATTGTTCACGAGGTTGCTATAATGAAGCCTGGATTTCGGCTGCCGGCTGGAGTTTCGGCAGTGGATCTTCATGGAGCCGTAAGTGGCTGCTTTATGGTGGTACTGTGAGATCGCGGCAGTGACTGGTGGTGATTGGATAGGCGGTGGAGCTCATGTGTAGTGATTGTATGGTGTCGGGTACGTGTGGCAACCTGGGTGAAGGCTGTTTCGCATGATGGCTGGCGGGTCTTCTCGGCAGCCATAGTTGGGTGATGACACTGCTGGCTGTTGGGTGTGTTCAGCCATGGAGTTTAATGATGAAGGGTTGATGGAGGAGTGGTGCTCACACTAGGATGGCTTGGCTCATGGTGGGCTGTCAGGCTAAATTCTATGGCAGTTCACAGTGAGGACATGTGGTGGTGCCTGGTGGTGGGTTTCTATGGTAGAGGCTAGGCTTTGATGGGTCTTCCATGGAGCTCAGCTATGGCAGTTCGTGGTGGACGTTGATTGAAGAAGATGGTGGCTTGATTGGGTTGCTTGCATGGTCGATTTTAATGGAGTTTGATGGTGGCTTCGGTTGGGTCTGTCGAAGTGGTGTTCGAGGTGGCAGTCTATGGTGGTTTGTATGGTACATGGCTGCTTGGGCTGGCCAATTTCAAGGGTGTGATGATTCCGGTGCCGGCCATGGTGGCAGCGGTTTGGTGTACTGGCCATGAGTAAAGTTGGTTGACTCCGGTGCCTGCGTGGTTGCTCACGGTGGTGCCGACATTGATGGGGTTGATGATGGGGTCCAATGAGGTGGTCTGGTCCACTGTGGAAGTTGATGGTTGATACATGGGCTGTTTCATTGGGCATCAATGGAAGATAACTGGTGTAGCTCTGATGGATGAAATGGGTTGCCATGATTGGGTTGAACTAGCCTACATAGTTGAGATTGGGTTGGTTTTAGAGAATGTGGACAGTGAACTGGGCTGAACAATTAAATTTAGCTCACTATTTTAGTGACCCAATTGGAAATTTATTTGGACATTCAATTCGGCTTTTTTTGGGTAACTGAAATTGGACTGGGCTAGAATTTAAATATAGGTCCAGTATCAATTTAATTAGAATGGGTTGATTTAATTTGAGCTTGGCTTTGACATTGTGGACTGGGCTTCAATGCTGGGCTAGACCGGATCACTGTGGCTCAAATTTGCAAACACGGACTTCTTAAAAATAAAAACCCGAGGCAAGTTGATACTTGTTTTCTTCTCCTATTCACATATATTCAGTTTACGTATGCTTTATTATAAATGTGCATACGTGATTTTTTTGTGCAGTAAATTTGTGTATATATATATATTGTTAATAATCATGTGAATGAATATATATATATATATATATATATATATATATTTGTAAATGATTATGGATTTAGTGATTTAAATTGCTTTATTTAAATTTTTGTTGTGCAATTTAAATTGTAAATGTTAAATGTGGTTGTGCTCTGAATTTTTACATGTTATTGATGGTACAGTGTAATTGTTGTATTATTTTATGTGCACCATTTGTTGATGTGTATGTGTGTATTTGATAATATTTTGTGCAATTAAATGTGTACTTGTTGATAATTGGTGTATTTAAATTTTGTCATTTTATGTGTACGAAGTGTGGATGTTACGGGTAATTGCTGATATGTTTCGTGTATTTAAATTTTTTAATATTAAATGTAATGTGATTAAGTTGTTATATTTGATTGTATTATTTATTGACATATAAGTTATTTTGTATTTTGAGATTATGACGCAAAAGTCAACTTGTTGAAGCAATAAAAGATTATTTAGCATATTCTTGTTGAGCTTTGAGCTCACTTTCTCCCAGATTTTACAGGTTAGGACACTGATACTGGATATGTCGAGATTTAATAGCACCGGTTGAAGAGGTAGCAGTGTGAGACCATTAGAATTAATTTCTATCCAGGATTTGAGAGAGACTGTATTATTTTGAGTATTTGTACAGGACACTGATACGGGGTATGTCGAGATTTAGTAGCACCGGTTGAAGAGATAGTAGTATGGGACCATTAGAATTTATTTCTGTCCAGGATTTGAGAGAGATTGTATTATTTTGAGTATTAGTACAGGAGAAATATATTTAATATTTCCTTCCCGTGTAATAGAATGTTGTACATGATTCTATGTATATATTTAAAGGACTCTTTAGATTTCTTAAAATTCTCTTATGTTTTTATTTTATTTTATTTTATTTTATTTGTCTTTTACATTCTAAATTTTTTTTGAAAATCCAAGGTGTGACAGTGACTCACTAAAATTTGACCCAATACAACTATGTTTTTCGTTTATTACTATGAATTACTTTAATGTAGGAATCTCAACACTGAGAAAACACTATTTTCTTTTATAATAGAAAATCAAATAAAATGGAGAATCCAATGTAATAATTTTCCGCTTATTACATTGTGAGATAAGTAAAGTCAAATGGTGGTATATATGAAAAGTCCTGCCCTTGAGTGTCAATGACTCAAAATCATCTCAAGTGGAATGACTACAAAAAATCCCTTGCATATTTAATTCACACTCCTTACCGAATCTCGCTTACGCCACCTTTCTCTCTGAGAGACTGCACTAGGGTTCAGCGATCTTTTATAAAACAATATTATGTTAGTTTGGAAAAACTAAAAGTTAATCACCTAATATGGTTTTTTTTCTTTTTGAAACATTAATTCATTGTAATATCAATAAATAGTAAATACAGAAGAGAAAAAATAAAGGAGAAGATCTATCTAAGAAAAGAAGAAAAAAAAAGAAACACCAAAAGAAAGTCCCATAATTAAGTAAAAAGTGAAGCAATAGTCAGTAGCTGTAAAAAGAAACCAGAGGTCAAAAGAGACCAGAAGCTGAAGCAGACTACAATTGTAGGAGGATTTGATGCTAGAAGAGTGGAATTCAAATCTGCAGAGATAAGTCAAGTCAAAGGCCCGACCCGTATTCCTACCCAAGTTTATGTTCTTTCATGTTAATTTGGTGTTTATGAAATGATTTTTATTTTAATGTCACTAAATTAACATAATATACAAGAAATGTCCATTAACCATTTCATCCGATAATCTCACCCCCCATCAAAGATCTGGTGGCAATTCAGTAATATTTTTCCTCCTAATTGGAAACTACTACACTGAAAATGGCATCCTCTTATTCTCGACATGCATAGGCTTCTTATATATAAATTTATCGTCCAACTAAATTATGCAGCAAGACTGTTATTATGATCGTCATCACCAATTGAAACACATTTGGTGCATCTTCATAGCTTGTCTTTATAAACACATGCACTATTGAAAAGAAACAAAAGAAACAATATTTAGACCATTTTGATCACTTAATTCTCTTTATTCTTGTAACATGATTGATCAATATACAATTAAAATTAACAATATCATCTTACTTTTCTTTCTGTAAGAGTACTGCTATATATATCAAATACATACATCTATAAAGAATGGGGAAAAAAAATTTGTTAGTTGTTGTGTAATTAATTTATTGATCTCCACCTTCTACACTTTGTGTTTCTGAGGTATTGTGAGATTGTTAATGGCAGCAGCTTGGCAGCTGGTTTCATTTTTGAGTAGTAGCCACACCAAACCGAACCATGAGCTGCGGGTACGTAGGAGGAGGTGGAGGAGGATGAGGCATAACATGGTCTGCAAAACCCTTCTGGTTGATTGTGTTGGTGCGTGGATTTGGTGACGGATGGCGCACCGGACTACCCTTTTGTAGAGATTGCAACAAAAGGTTATCTTCTTCATATAGAATTCTACTAGCTTCATATGGTTTGATGTTTAGAAGTAAAACTATTGCTATAATGGCTGAAATAATACTTAGAGCTGGCCTCATCTTGTTGAGCGATTAATGTGCTTGTTTTTTTTGGAGGTTTTGAGCAAGTAATGATCGAGTTGATAAAACTATATGTGGATGATATATAAAATGCATGGTACAAGGTCTATTTATATATATGCATCAACCCATCAATTAGTATGACTTGAATTTTTCATATTTTTAGTTTGACTATTGACTGCTAGGGAAAAATTAATATATTAGCTTGATATTGAATGGGTCAGAGTTTTTTTTTTTAATAAAAATAACTAGGTTTGAATTTGAACCCAAGAGCTTCTTGTTGTTTACTAATAATTAAGTAATTCCTTGAAGAAGACATACGCTAGCATGTAATTTTGAATACATGAAAATATTAAAATTCTTGCTTCTAAATTTAAACTGTTTTTGGACAAGAGCTGTTAAAAAATCTCCTTTGATTAATACCGTATACATTTTTATTTCTTATATTGTACGTAAAAATGAATAGAGGGCAATTAATCTTTCTCTAAGTTCTTTTCTAGTTTCAAAAGTAATATACATGTATGGGAGGCGATATTTGCACTCCCATTTTCAAAAATTGCACTCTATACCTTTTTCTTCTAAACGAAATAACAAAAATGTCTTCAAACTAATTAATACATCATTTTTTATTTTAAAATATCACAACTATCCTTTATACTATAAAATTAAACTTTTTTTTTATTTTCTTTACTTTCTATATATATATATATTTTTATAGATTTCTTCAAAAATAATAATTTTTTTACCTTCTTTGGTACTTTTTTTTTTTGCTCATCTAAAAAGAGATTATTTTTTCTTAGGTTGTTTTTTTTTTTTATCTTGTCATAAGAGAATTTATTCAACAAAGATTTTTTTTTTTTTTAACTTATTTTTGGGTCCTGCCTCTTAATGGATATAATTTATTTAACAAGAATAAATTTTTTTTAGGTACTTTATTTTTGGGTTCTGTCAAAAGATATAATTTATTTAAGAGAATAACTTTTTTTTTTTGTTACTTTTTAATTTTCGATTCTGGCCAAAAGAGATAATTTATTTAACAGAGAAATATTTTTTTTTTGGTCTTGTCAAAAGATAATTTATTCAATATATATAACTTTTTTTTGGGTCCGGTAAAAAAAGAACTTTTTTTTGAGTTATTTTTTTTCGAATATTTTTTTTTTGATATTTTTTGTTTATTCTATTAAAAGAATTCAAAAATATTAAATATTAAAAACAGAAAGAAGATATCTAAAAGTAATCATTCACATGTGACATTAATGTTAGAAATGATATTTCTTTTTAAATGAGAGTGTAACTAAAAAAAAAAAAAAAAGTGAATATCGCCTCTATATATATATATATATATATATATATATATATATATAAGTGTGTGTGGAGAGACATTATAACCTTAACTTAATTGACCGGGGCTTTCTCGTCACGGATTTCTCATGTTTTGCTTTATTTGTGGAATTGACGTTTGAAGTTTTGGTCGCAGTGTATATAGATATACTTTTGCTAAGGTTATACACGACATTCTTAGAATGAATGGTTCAACTCCGCCGAGATGACTAAGTCAAAGACCCGACCCGTATTCCTACCAAGTTTATGTTCAATATGCGTGTTATGAAAAAGGATTTGAACCTAAAAGAGAGAGACCAGACTCTGACTCTCCCCTCCAAAGTAGAGGGTCAGTCTATGATGTCATCTTAATTTGAAAATGAATATTACACTAAATTAATTTGAGGCTGAAATAATTTGGCTTCAAAAGTCCAACTTTATCAACTAATGTTTTCTAAATATATCTTGACTCTATTTTTAATTATAAGCATTTTTTTTCCTTTTTCTTTTTAGAGTATTCTCTTCAAGACTAGGACAAGTAATGATGTCACATGCCAATTTTAATTTTAAAAAAATCATTTTAGGTTGATCGAGCAAGAATGAACCTAACTACATTGTCATGCTTGGTCCTTAACCAAAATTTCAGCCCTTTTAAAGTTATAGGCTGCACAAGATTCATCATTGACCTCTCTCTCTCTCTCTCTCTCTCTCTCTCAAACAATACTTGCCTTCACATCACTCATATGGTATTGGATGAAATAACATGTGTATATTTTTTATTTTAGATAAATGAGAGAGAAAATTAAGGTATATTTTTTTATTTTTTCGTACATATTTTAAATTTAAAAAAGAATATGTGTTATTTTGTCATTATGCCATATTAATGGTTTGGAGGAGATTTATCCTCACCGGTGAAGAGGAAGTAAAACATTGAATGTCTTAATGAAAAATATGATTATTAACTTTCAACACAACATTTCTATGAAAAAATCTATTATCTTTAATGGATTGATTAAACAAGAAAATAAAGATAGTAAAGACTTCCTTATTTTGTAAATGACCTATATTATTATCATTTTATTTTATTTTGTAAATGACCCATTTTAGATAATGAAATTTTGTATCAAAATATCATGTAAATTGTGACTATGATGGCTGTGATTGAGACAATGCCTGATTTTATGCCAGAAACTAAACAACAGCTTGTGAACTATTTCCTTCTGCAATAGCAATTGCCTAGTTTTGAGGAATGCCAAGTGTTGAGTGAGCTGTTGATTTTTTTCTATGCGACCTTTGAGAGATTTCAAGGTCCCAATGAGATTTTGATATAAATTTTCAAGTCTAGGAAGATATCATACATTTTTCGATAGCATTAACTATGAGATTTACTTTTCTTTTCTTTTTTTTTTTTGTCATTTTCCAAGTTTCAGATGTCTTGTAAATTTTTGGGCAAAATTGTGGTGAGTTGAGCTACTAAAGGTAGTATCAAATCTAACAAAAACACAAATATGTCTGCTTTTCTTTTTATTTTTGGTAATTGAAAAAGTAGATTAAAAATAAAAAGACTATACAAGAACTAGGCCCAGGCCCAGTAAACAACTTACGAGAAGTAACCAAGCCCAAGCATGAGGCATAACCCAAAAACAAAAGAGGCCCAAAAATTGAAGTATACTCTTGAACAAGGAAGAAAGGAAGGAACTAATGTTAGATTTGGTCGGCAAGAATCTTGAACAAAGAAAGGCTTGGTACGCAAAAATAGAGTGATCATTTTACCTTTTGATTTTCTTTCTTTTGTTTGGTGAGCAATATTAAAGGTCGACTAAATAAAAGGTACTTCCTATAAGGATGGTCTCATGTATTTTCAGATATTCAATCTATGACTCAACACATGACCATCATCGACGTTTTATCAAACAAGATTATATATGGTTAGTTTGAAAAAACGAACTTAAAAGTTAATCACCTAATGTTGCTTGTTTGGAACATTCATTGTAATATCAGTAAATACAAAAGAAAAAAAATTAAGGAGAAGATCCATCTAAAAAAAAGAGAAAAAACTCACAAAAAGAAAATTCCATAATTAAACAGTGAACTATTAGTCATTAACTGTAAAAAAGAAATCGGAGGTCAAAAGAGACCAGAAGCTGAGGTAGACTACAATTCTAGGAGGATTAGAAGCTAAAAGAATGGAATTCAAATACGCGGAGATGACTCAAGTCAAATGCCCGACCCGTATTCCTACCCAAGTTTATGTTCCATGTGCGTGTTATGAAGAAGGATTTGAAGCTAAAAGAGGTCAACACCCTTTTAACACTCTTGCTTGAGGGTGTACGACACTCTTTCCCAAAATAGAGGTGAGCGAGTCTCACATGGAGTAGTGTGTACAAAATAAATAAATAATTAAAAATATGGAGTTGTTTGAACCTAGCCTATTGTTATGGATTTTTGTGGCACATCTAATCTGGATGGAAAGAATTTTGGACATATAAGGGTAGGTGTTAACAGCACTTAATAATTTAAGTTTTTGGGTCGGATTGCAAGCACCCAATCGGTGACAGAATTATATTAGAGATGGTCCAATCCTTGATCAAATGTCACGCCTGTTATTTTTGACTCACATTCAAGCTACTTGTGCTACTTTTTGGCCCTAGATTGGGAATACATTCTTCTTCTCGTTCTTGTACTCCTTTGAATTCATAGTGAAATATGCTGATCCTTACCGCCCGTGGACATAGGCTTTTCTAAGCCGAACCACAAATTGCTTGTGTGCCTTGTTTGATTAATTTTTTGTTATTTTTCTCATTTTACTTTGATTTGTCATAAAATATTTTTGGTTGATTTTGGATGTTTTCCACACATTGTTATCAGAGTCAAGTTAAGAGTTCGGGATGGTTTCAAAATATTCAAAGGTGTTGAATGCCAAGTTCGATGTGGAGAAATTTGATGGGAAAAATAATTTTTGATTATGGCAAATCTAAGTTAGAGATATTTTGATTCAGCAAGGGTTACATAGAGCATTAAAGGGCTAAAAGAGTAAGCTGAAGGATATGTCGAACGACAATTGAGAAGATTATGATCTACAAGCATGTAGCACGATTCAGTTGTGTTTGGTTAAGAAGATCACACACAATGTTATGCACGAAAAATTAGCATAATTGATTTAGGCAAAACTTGAACGTCTCTACATGACAAAGTCTCTCACCAACCGATTATGTTAGAGTAAAAAAAATATTTTAAATAAAGAAGAAAAAACTGTATTCACATTCACATATGTATTAAACAAATGAATTAATTGTATAATAATAAAAATTATAAGAAAAAGGTAAGGCTTGGGATATGGAGAAGCACAAAAAGCGTTGTCCTACAGCTGTTATTTACTCCCTACGTGCAGGTGGTGATGATGGCTAAAGTAGCTCCAAGATACAACCCAATCGCTCTCAGCCAATACTCCTCTATCACACATTGACAGGAAGTATATTAAGAAGTCTTTCACCAGTTGTCGAAAAGATTAAATATAAGTGAAAGTATAAGATACAATAGCAGATGAAAGATGAGAGAATCAGGAGAAGGATGAATGATATTTGTAAGTACTCTGTACTCGTTTGGAGTGTTGTCTCCTAGTATTTATAGGCTAGGAGTACAACGGTATAAAACATATTAGGAGAAAAATTAGAAGTCACGTTAAAAATTAACTTAGCTATTGAATAAATAAAGAGGCTGGGATAGTTTATTATATGCTTAACAATCCCCCACAAGGTTTCTGAACCTCTTAAAAATTATCAAACACGTATATATAAAAAGACAAAATTGGTCAGCTTTATTCCATGTAATAGGTGTAGGAGTCTTCCGGACTTGAACCTACACTTAGTATTTACTACTTCCATTTGAGGGATCTGAGAGACTAGGTCATGAACTCGACCTTTGAGCCAAATTTGAGCATGTCACACACAGTATTTATGATTAACTTGGTTTTGTGGTTTAACACTATTAATGGCCATACGCTTATACCTTGATTCTCATGAGAGTTTCTAAAGAACATTCTAATTCTTATAGTCGCGGCCTCGTGACAGCTCCCGACCATTTTAGGTGAATCCTCCAAGGATATATATGACCTATACCCTACAAGAGTATGCTCGCCTCAGATTTACTTAAGGCAATGCACTTCCTAACGTCACATAACACAGCACTGTGCAATAGGGATATGTAAGAGATAATCTTTGTGAGAAACCTCCTAAATAAGAAAGTGTTGTAAATGAGTCACGCAATGCAGATTATTTTTACTTGTTAAATCTTATTAATAGGATCTCTAATCATAAAGGACATGTTACCTTTATAGGTGACTCCTTTATGGGCTTAAGCCCATCCCCCTCAACATGTCTAGGACTTCACTCCTAGATAAACCCTTGATCAATTCGTCAACTATGTTCTTTTCTGACTTAATATATTCCAACGAGACAATGTCTCTACTCAATAGGCTTCTTAGAGATTTGTATCTTACTTGAATATGTCTATTCATTTTTTTTATTTATATGAGATTGTTTCACTAGATCTATAATAGTTTTACAATCACAATGTATGAATATAACTGGTATTAGTTTGTCTACTATTGGTATATCTAATAATAAGTTATTAACTCAATCTGCTTCAGTACAGGTTTTGTCTAATGCTATAAGTTCAAACTCTATAGTACTTCTATATATTATAGTTTGTTTCTTTGAACCCCAAGATATTGCAGCTCTGCCTAAAAGAAATATATAACCACTAGTAGATTTTATATATACATTATCAATTACCCAATTTGCATCATTATATCCCTCAACTACATTAGGAAAACCTTGATAATTTAGTGACTTCCTTATAGTTCCCTTAAGATATTTAAAAACTCTTTCTAATCCCTTCCAATGATCTTTACTCGGGTTATGAGTGTATCTACTAAGTCTCCCAACAGCATATGCAATATTATGCCTAGTTTTATTTGAAATATATAATAGGGATCTAATCATATGTGAGTATTTTAGTTGAGAAATGGGTTTTTCATTATTTTTCTTTAGGTGTACACTAGGATCATAAGGAGTCGACACTAGCTTGATATCAAAGAAGTTAAATTTATTCAACATTTTCTCTATGGTATTAGATTGGTTTAACGTAATCCCCTGAGAATTTCTTTATATTTTCATTCCTAAGATTACATCAGTTTGTCACAAATCCTTCATGTCAAAATTTCTAACTAGACATGCCTTAACATTATTTACTATTTCCAAATTGGTTCTAAAAATAAGTATGTTATCCACCTATAGACATAATATCACATGATGTCTATTATTCTCCTTAAAGTATACACATTTATCGAATTTATTATTCTTAAAATCATATTTTAGTATTACTGTGCCGTTATTTAGGAGCTTGTTTAAGGCCATATAATGATTTAACTAATTTACACACTTTATGTTATTGGCATTTAACTATAAAACCCTCTGGTTACTCAATATATATCTCTTCTTATAGGTCTCCATTAAAGAATGCGGTCTTAACATCTATTTGATGAATAACTAAATTATGCAAAGATGCTAGAGATTCTAAGATCCTAATGGTAGTGATATTAGATACAGGTAAATATGTGTCAAAGCAATCTATATCATTCTTTTGTGAAAAACCCTTAGCTACTAGCCTAGTTTTATACTTGTCTATACTCTCATCAGGTTTTAGCTTTATTTTAAAAACCCATTTGCATCCTATGACTTTATTTTCAGAAGGCAAGTTAGTTAATACCCATATATTATTTTGAATTATAAATTCAAACTCATTGTTTATTGCCTCCTTCCAAAATAGAGCATTTATGAAACTCGTGGCTTCTTTATAAGTAATAAGATCTCCTTCTACTAAGTAAGTATAAAAATCATATCTAAATTTTTTCTTTACTCTAGCTCTCTTACTTCTTCTAAGTTCTTGTGGTTCAGGTTTTTCCTCTAAAGGAGTACTAGTAAATGAAATCTCACTTGAAGATGATTTATTAATCACTGGTTTAGGAGTCTTTGATTTATAGAGAAAAATATTTTCCAAAAAGGTGGCATCTCTAGATTCGATAATTGTATTATTAGAAATCTCACTTATTTTAGAGTTTATTACTAAGAATCTATTGGCGCTACTATTTTGGGCATACCCTAAAAAGATGGTATCTATGGTTTTAGAACTTGTCTTCTTCCTCTTACGCTCAGGTATAGACACTTTGGCTAAACACCCCCATATTTTTAGAATTTTGATATTAGGAGCTTTATATTTTCATATCTTATATGGAGTGCTATTATTATCACCCATAGTTGCTCAATTAAGTATAAAGCATGCAGTGAGCATTGCTTCCCCCCACAAGTTTTTGGGTGCACTGGAATTTAAGACCATTGAGTTAACTATATCCAAAAGAGTTCTATTCTTCCTTTCAACTACCCCATTAGATTGTGGAGAATATGGAGGAGTTACTTCATGTATAATTTCATATTCTTCACAAAAATATTTAAGCTCATTAAGACTCTATTCACCACCTCTATCGGATCTAAGTCTTTTGATTTTCTTCTCTAGCTGATTCTCAACCTCATTTTTGTATACTTTAAATTTCTCGAAAACCTCATCTTTAGTTTTGATCAAGTATAGATATTAATACTTGAAACAATCACTAATGAATGTCACAAAGTATTTATTTCCACCTTTAGTTGGAGGTCTATTATAATCACACATATCACTTGTGAGTTGCGCAGTGTGGAAGCGGTTGCGAAAAGTATTTTAGAACCTAGAGAGGGGATGAATAGGATTACTTGCTCGCTTGCTTAATTTGTAAATAATTCAATTTTAAGTCCAATTAACCAAACAATCAAAGCAAATAAATAACTTAAAGTGCAAATAAAGAAAAGAATGCACCAGTTATACATGGAAACCCAAGGCGGGAAAAACCACGGAGGGAGGCGGCAAGCCTCAGGAAACCAATCCACTATGATAAAGCAAAGTACAACAGACTCAGTCTCAGTCTCACACCCCTCTTCACTCTGTCAAGAATCTGATGCGTAACATCTCAGGCTTATGATTGCGACAACACGTCTAACTGCTGCAAACTTCCGGCTAATATCACGATCCTTACAGAAGGTTGCTGGAAGAACAACAATACTCAGCAAGTATTTTGTTCCCTTCGTAGTGCGATCTAGTCACATTTTTTCCTCAGCAAGCAAGTAAGCGAAGAACCATCAATCCAATGTTCTGATCAGCAAATAGATTTGATGTAGTCTCTGAGCAACTAATCAGAAGTAGAATACCATCCTAAATATCACTCGTGTAGTATGGATGTGTGTTCTTAAAAATAGATAGCCCTAATTATACTGTATATACTTTCTCTCTCTAAAAATATTAATTTTTCAAGCCACACTTGTAGAGAAAATATGAGTACATATATATAGGCAAGGAAGTTCTAATTCTACTTGGAAAAGAAGTTGAATACCAAAATAGAACTCTCCTAGAAGTTTTAAAGCCATTAGGAATCAGAATTTTCATCAAAAGTTGTTTCCTATTTGGAACAGGCTAAGTGGGACTGGTGCCAAATAATCAGGACCGGTGGGACTTTTGTAAAACCTGCAGAAACCAAACTACCGAGACAAGTTGGACTGTTCCTAAAAATTGGGGACTGGTCCTACTTTGAAAAACCTTAAAATTTTCATTGAAACCCTAATTTTTCAAAATAGGCCTGAAAATAAAAAGTGCAGAGTGTCCTCACCATACTTACCTGTACTATATGGTGCTCTTACTGATTTATCTGTTTCTATGCACTTGAGTGTCAGCTCGAAGATGTTGATGATCAATTACATAAAATGATACAAAAATTATAACTTGATCAATCAGGTTTTGATCACCGAAATATGCCAATTAAAATTTTATATCTCACATCACTATGTATGAGTTCTAAGAGGTGAGTATTTCTATCTATGGACTTATAAGGTTTCCTAGGTTGCTTGGCTAGTACACATATTTCACACTTATCTTTGCAATCAACATAGGATTTGGGTACTAAATTGAGATCCATCATTCTTTTAATTTTTCTCAAGCTCACATGTCCTAATCTCTCATGCCAAACGCCACAAGATTTAACAATAAAAACGTGAGGAAAGTTTTTATTAATATTTAGAATCACATTCAATTTGAACAAGCCTTCACTGATATATCCTTTTCGAACAAAAACATTCTTTTTTGTAATAACAACTTTATTAGATTTCAAAATAACTTTGTATCCTTGTTAAACTAAGGAAGACCCACTAAATATATTTCTCCTCACTTTAGGAATATGTCACACTCCCTTTAAAGTTAAGATCTTTCCAGATGTCGTATGAAGTCCACCTCTTTAATACCGTATACTTGTGTGACTATATCATTTCTTAAAATTACACTTCCATCCACTTGAGTTATGATAAGATTTGAAACAACTACTGTTAAAACAAACATGCATACTAGCACCAGAATCTAACCACCAATCATCATTATGATATGTGAAGTTTATATTTGGATACCTTATAAAGGGTTAACATGAGTTTTCTTGATCCATCAACATATTTACATGATCTTTTGGATCTCTTTCGTTTAAATTTGTCTTGGGCTTGTATGGCTCAGTCTTTTTGTAGTAGCAATCGTTCGCCACATGATTGGTCCTCCCACAAACATAGCATAGTTTATCGCATTTGCCTTTAGGATTTTTGAGTTTGTTATTATAATTATTATTATAATTGTGGAGGAAGTTTTGATTGGAATGATAGTGGTTCTTTTTGTTATTATTTTTGAAGTGTTTCTCTCTAGGTTGGTAATGACCTTTATTGTTGGAATTATTGGAATTTCTAGTGTTTTTAATTGCGTTCACTTTAGTTGATTTATCACTTTGGTTGATTCTTAACCTATGGCTTTCTTCAACTCTAATGGCGTTAATAAATTGAGTCAAAGTCAACTCTCCTTACTTATGTCTAAGAGATTTAGAAAACTCAAACCAATTAGAAGGAAGTTTCTTTATTAGACATGACACTTTAAAATCTTCACTACGTTTGGTGCCATTTTTCTCTACTTTCCTCAAATGTTCTTGAAAATCATGGATTTGTTCACTTACAATCATATTTTCTACCATTTTGTAATTATTAAAGTTAGACACCACAAATAGCTCTATGTCAGCATCCTTAATCCCATACTTAGCTTCTAGGGCGTTTCATAATTACTTAGAATTATAATTATTATGGTAGATATCATAGAGATGGTCGGATAATGCACAAAGTATTCTATTGTGACAATGGTAGTCAATTTGTTCCTTAGTCGTAGATAGAGTGGTGGACTCTTTTGAAGTTGAGGTTTTAGTAGATAATGTTGTTAAGACAATTTGAGTTGAGCTAATGGTTTGAGGTTCTTTAATAGCTAATATAAATCCTAAAATGGTTAGTCAATACCTCATTTGTTTTCGCCAACCCCTAAAGTTTTTTGCACTAAACTTTTCAGGTGTAACACTAATGGCCTCATCAACTTTGTTCAACATTTTTTTTAAAAGTTAAATCTTTAAAGGCAAAGTTGTATCTAACTTTCTGTAGAATTTTAATAAAACATGTCACTATAAAATTCAACAATTTAAATACAAATAAATTTATACAACGAATCTAAATAATACAAAAATTTTAATGAATAAACAATAAATAATATGACAAAATTTAGAACAAAACTTTTTTTTTTGTGGTACACTATATATGCAATTTTATATGACCAAAACAACAATTATAATGTTATAAGTAATGTGGAATACTAAACTTTAGTTCAAGATTTTCAAAACAATGTCAGAAAAAAAACTTTAGATATATATAATATGTTACAATTATGCAAGTGAGGGAGTTTCTACATATATATATATATATATATATATATATATATATATATTTAAAAGTTATGAAATGGATACAATATAATATTCCTGAAGTATATACAAATATAAAAATATAGAACAATGTAATATATCACATCTATTTAGAATGTTTTAGAAAATAATAGACTTCAGGGGTTAATTTGGAGATATATATATATATATATATATATATACACACACACACACACACCAAATAGCAGCTTTAGAATATTAGAGTAAAAAATATTTTAAATAAAGAAGAACAAATTGTATTCACATTCACATATGTATTAGGAATACTAGAAAAAAGAATTAATTATCAATGCTAAAAAAAATGAATTAATTGTAGAAGAATAAAAAATATAAGGAAAAATGTGTGGCTTGGGATATGGAGAGGCACACAAAGTGCTGTCCTAAAGCTGTTATTTCCTCCCTATGTGCAGGTGGTGATGAAAGCTAAAGTAGCTCCAAGATACAACACAATCGCTCTTAGCCACTACTCCTCTATCAGCATGTTGACAGGAAGTATAGTAATAAGTCTTTCACCAGTTGCCCAAAAGATTAAATATAAATGAAAGTAGGAGATACAATAGCCGATGAAAGATGAGAGAAGAAGGAGAATGATGAAGCATATTTGTTCATACTCTGTACTTGTTTGGAGTGTTGTCTCCTAGTATTTATAGGCTAGGAGTACAACGGTATAAATAGATTATGAGAAAAATCAGAAGTCACGTTCATAAAATCAAAATAAAATATTAAAAAATCAACTTCGCTATGGAATAGCTAAAGAGGTTGGGATACCTTATTATATGTTTAACATATTATACCTTAAGAAGTGTCTCTACACGTTTCGCATGAAAGAAGGTACGTATATGCAAGACTATCTAAATGAGTTTAATGAAATTCTTTCAGATTTATTAAATATAGATGATAAGGTGGAAGAAAAAGACAAATGCCTACTTTTGCTGTCCTCGCTTCCTGATACTTTTGAGTATTTAGTTACCACTTCGAGGTATGGAAAGGACACTATAGCATAAGATGAGATTACTACGACACTTCTTTCCAATGAGTATAGGAAAAATGGGCCAAATAATGAGTCTCAAGTTGAAGACTTGGTTGTTCATGGGAGGACAGAAAATAAAAAACCTAGGAAAGGGAGATCTAAATTGAAATCCAAAGATTGTAAGGATGTTGAATATTTCTATTGTCATAAAAAGGGGCACTTCAAATCTAATTGTTCTAAGCTTTAGGCTAAGGAAACAAAAAATAAGGCTAAGACTTTAGACATAGCTAGTGTAACAGAAGTTGATTTGGATGATGTTGGTAACGTTTTGTTAGTCACTTCTTGCAATAAATTTTCATCATATGGTTGGGTTCTTGATTCCGGTTGTTCATATCATATGTGCCCCAATAGGGAATTTTTTACTTCTTACAAAGAGGTAAATAACAAAACTACTTTGATGGGTAATAATGCAGCATGTAAGAAAGCTGGGATATGAACAATAAAAGTCAAGATGGATGATGAGATTGTGAGAAATTTAACAGAAGTGAGGCATTCCTAAAGTAAAGAAAAATCTCATTTCTATTGGTATTTTGGACTCTAATGGCTAAAAGATTGTAGTAGAATATGGGGTTATGAAATTTATATGAGGTGCCTTGGTCATGATGAAAGGAAATAAGGTAGGTAATCTATATCTCCTATCAAGATGCATAGTAACAGGTAGATAATCGTGGCTAAGTATATTAATTAAATTATACCAATTTGCAATAGAATGAATTCTTTGTAGAATAGGGCTATCGAAGGGGTGTCGATCCTCTAGGACTATGGTCTGACTGTGTTGGATGTATGGAATTAACTCTAATTAAATTTAAGAGAAATAATTGCTGATTTTTATACTAAATTAACTAATGAAAGCACTTAAACAAGAGCAAGAGAAACTAAGGAGTGTAGAAAGTATGAGATAAATCTAAGGTTATTGACTTCACCACTAACTTCACAATCAATGGCCAATTAAACTAACTATGGAAAATCATACCATGCATAAGTGGTGTCAATGGCTACAAACTCATATTCAACCGTCAAGAGGATAACATATGATTAAGGCTAAGTCATGGATTATCTTCGATTGACGTGGGCCATCTACCTAACTACTCTACTCTAGGGTGTACTATGGTCCATCTCCTCTAGGCATAATCCATCAAAGTTTTTAATGATATATTCAATTATTACCATTGTGTAATAATCACTCTCATAATCATAGAAAATAAGAGAGATTGAGTTCAATAACAATAATTAAGTATCTAAGACAAGATAAGAAATCATTGAAATTGAATTTATAAGATATTTATTACTTAATTCTATAAGAAGAATCCTTTAAATTACACAATCTATGCATGAAGACAAAAATCCCTAAAAATTAAACCATTTTGATGCTCGAAAATAAGAGTTATGGACTGTTTTCCAAACTGGGATTAAAACTGTATTACATGCAGAATTGGATTTCAGCTCGAAATACCCTTAAGCAGTTATAATTCTCTTGGGCCACATCTTTCGGCTGTTTTGAGTTGAAATATGGAGTTGAATTGATCCACTTGATGTAGGCTTCATATAACCCTCTTGAATGTGATCTTTAAAAGCCCAAAAATTATGATTTTAACTAAAATAATCATTAAGGCTCTAAAAATCAGAAAACACAAAAACAGAGTAGAATCACAAATAATCTATTACTACGAGAATAAAATATGCAAGTTAAGAGGTTAGAATACGTAACATTTAACGCCGATCACACCCCCAAACTTACATATTGCTAGTCCTTTAACAATAGAATAAAATTAAACTAATACAAAGGAAACTAACTAAACACTAACTAAACTACCCAACTCCTCTTTCGTGGGAGAAATGATTACATTTAGCATAAGCAACAAGCCTTTGAACCCTTAGTGGATGAGATATAGTCTCGTGAAGGTTTCCAGAAATGTTACCCACAAACATTCAAAATTTCTGTTTAAACATTAATTAAAAAGAAGATTAAAATATATACTTACAGACTTACCTTCAAGAGTAATTTTGAATTTTCAAATTCCATAATTCAAAGCAATGGTCCGCATACATAATTCATATCAACATATCTCAAAGCAACCAACTCTAGCTCCTTCGTGTAAAGTGAACTAACAGTCTTTTATGTGGCATAAGCCAACTTCAAATATATTAAGTCACGTATCCCTTCAACTCACTAACTCCCCTTATTGAACTCATACTTCCAAACATGAGTACATGACTCTTTTTTTTTCATTCATTTTTTCATTAATTTATTGGTTGTGTAATGTCTTGGTCCATTAAGCTCTCTCAAAGATCTATGTAGCAAGCTTTCAGTCAATAACTCTCAAACCAGATGACTTTAGGGCACTAGGTGTTAAGACACCCCAAAGAACCTAATAACTCAAATTAGTTAGGCTACAAACCAAGGTAACCAATGCTCATCTTTTCTCACCCTTCACTTTTGACGCGAACCCTCAATACTTACTGAGGCAAAAGGCCCAGTTACTTTGTGAAAAGGATCAAATTGATTTGCTATTTAACAATTATATATATTTTTTCCTTTGAAGTCAAGTAAAACATATCGTTGGTATTCATTCTCTAGGGATACCAATTACGATCAAGCATATATAACCCAACAACTCAGAGCCCAAATTTATACATCACAAGAGTATGCTAATGTGTCTGTCCATGCGAGGAAACTAAAATCAATCACTCCAAGGCATGTCAATGCAAACAATGATTCAAACCACTAACTCAAACCATAGTTTCTCAAAATTTAAAACATACTCAAAAAGTGCAAGTCAAGCACCTACATAAAGTACTAATCCCATGAATAATGTAAAAACATCCTAATTAAAAATAAATAAATAAATAAATAAAAAATTATGAAAATATTGCCTCACCCCCAAACTTAAACTGTACGTTATCCCTAATATACATCCAATAGAAGCATAAAGAAGGGGTATAACGATGTTACCATGAACCCGGAGTAGTGGCAAGAAAATAACAAACCCGTAACAAGAAATCAATGCAAGCATTTTCCTAAATTCAGATGCGATAACCTGTAAAACAAACCACTATACCCCAACGACCAAGTGAAATAATATGTGTGAAAATAAACATGAAATAGAAAAGAAAACAAGATTTTTTTTTTGAAACTGAAAACTAGAATATAAAATAAAATAACATATGGAAAATAAAAATAAAAGTACAAAAGAGAGGGACTCCCTCAATATCCGTGAGAAGGTGGTGGCGAAACATCCGAGTCGAGTCCAGAATGGAGCATCAAAATCAATCAACTAGTCCACAGTCAATGCGCAATGTCTTTCTCCAAACTTGTAGCACAAAACCCCTCAAAGAAATCACCCCACTTCCACAATTAATGCACACCTCTTGTGAAGAATGAAATATGAAAAAGTTGAAACTTTAATGATAATGGAGAAGATGAAGTTGGAATTGATGATGTTGATGATGATTGATGATAATGATCAAGTACTAGTATAGTAATAAAAGTGGAAGATTTTAGAGCGTATATTGATGTACGAGATGTAGAATAAGTAGAAATTAGAGCAATATTCTAGGAGAAATTGTGTTTGAGAGAGATTACACGTGATGCAATTGTTTTGTTGTGATTGTGGGAACCCTTAATACAGGGTTCCTTACATTTATTTATAAAAAAGTTGCATACCTAATCTCTAACTCTGAGTTACAAGATAATACTGTAATAAAACAATTACATAAAAAGAAATAAACAAAATATATCCTACTGTACTGTGTTTTCAAGTCCCCAACAATGTAGCTCCTTTAATGTCAACCTTCCTAGATTTTAAGTCCCACTAAACTTCATCCTCAATGCAGCCTTCATCTCTAGAGAGTCCATGATTCACCAAAGTCTTTCAATGTAGCTCAAATTCATAGGAGTCCTTATTCAATGCAAACTAACCCATGCATATACACATGCCATATTATACGTATATTATGTGTAACTAACTTCATAGTAATAACTTGATTATAAGAGTCCTTATTATTCATGAAAAGTTCACCAACACCTAGGCTTAGCTAGAGTCCATAGTGTGGATGACTCTATCCTTTAAACTCTTATATAATCCAAGTCACACTTGAACTTATGCACCCAGCTAAGCTTACCCGTAACAGCCTACTATCATACCCGTTAGCCTTCATAGAGTCCATAGTTTTGAAAATACTTTCCCATTAATGTAGCATACCCTTGTAAGAATCCATCTTCAATGTAAACTTATCATATATATATATATATATATATATATATATATATATATAAAGTCCATAGATATCCAAAGTCAACAATGAAGCTTCAAGAGTCCAAAATATCCATGATTTTATCCCTACTAGCCTTCAGAGTCATCATTTTTATAGACTCTTGATAGAGTCTAATTTCAGTAATATTCGATGTGCAAAACACGATAAAAAATTATGTAATAGTGTTGTTTTTGTTTTACACTTCGACAAAAAAGAATTTATAAAACCCTACAACTACTCAACTAAAATTAGTAAAGTTGTGAGTAGGGGTCGAACCCACAGAGACTGCGTTGGTTTCGTTGTTAAGATGTCAAGACCTTATCTAATTTAATTTAAAAATAATTGATTTTTTTTGTTTTAAATTAAGGTGCTAAAATTAAATGACATAAAATAAAAACATAAAATAAATGATAGATAAAATTCAAGAGAGAGAAGTCTAGGGTCTTGACTCCACCACTAGCATTATACCATTGTCGATTGAAATTACTTTGGGGGAAATTCTACAATATGCATAAATAAGATTCATGGAACAATGAACATACAATTAAGGTCTAAGCAATAACCCATATTCGGTTAGCATGAATCGTCTACCTAAATTAGGGTGTAGCACAACTCGTCTTTCCTACGCATGGCCTATCAAAGTCCTTGTCTCATACACACATGTTCACAATGAACTCGTCAAGAAGATATATACAAACACTCACTAAGCTACAACCCATCTTCAGTTGGCACGAATCGTCTACCTAAACTAGGGTGTAGCACGACTCGTCTTCCCTAGGCATGGACTGTCAAAGTTATATGTTCATACATGCAATGAAAACTTGTTGTATAATTATCATTCATTTTTAATCTCTCATGGGAATGATTTGAGTTCAATCAAGATAAAATACTATCTAAGACAAGATAATATTAAATCAAGAATGATTATAAACATTTAAATAATCATAAATGCACATCTATGCAATTGTCACTTATTACATAAATGATACAAAATAGTCCTCAAAATTATACAATCATATACATAAAAAGAATAATTCTCAAATATAACTCAATCCATAATGATACTTAGCTAGGGCTTCATTAAACCCCTAGGAAGAAGTTAGCTCCTCATGGCAGTTGTTGAAGCCTCCCTTTTCTTTCTGTCCATTGTCACGAATCGCCTCCGTCTTTTCTCTCTACCTTCGAATAATCCCCTCATTTTTTTTCCTTTTCTCTCTTTTATTTAGCGCAGAAAACACAAACGAGATAGCTCACCTCCCAAAGTGGCAAATGCACATAAGAAAATGGCACATGCGCCTCAAAAGTGGCATTTGTGCCTAAAAAGTGGCAGCTGCATAAATAGGGCAGAAAGTTGCCTTAATCGTCCGTTTTAGGAAATTTTTGTGAAATATGAAATTGTACAGAATTGAATTTCCTTCAACCTTTATGGAGTTTGGGTTGTTTTACCAATGTGTACGGAGTTATGGTCTGAATACCAACACGGGTCTAGGACTTTTTACGCCTGAATTGGCCCAATCTTCAATGTGAATAGGCCTAACACCATCTGTAACCCGATTGCACCATTATTAATTAGAATTACCCTTAATCATCTGAAATCCTTAAAAGATTAAAATTATTAATAAAGACATGAAATAAATATTACTAAGACACTAATTCATATAATTTTAAGGGCATTGAATATATAATATTCATTACTTATCAACTAATATCTTTTGGTTAATCTATTTCTCTTTCTATGTATATACTGATTTCTTACCCTTATCAATACCAAAATGGCAGCCATGTGTCATGCCACTTTTGGGTATAAATAATTGCCCTCCAATTTCAAATGTCTTATGGCTAATCAGGCCAATAAGATTTTTGAAATTTAAAATTATGTTGGAAGGAACCTTTCATAACCATGGCTGATTGAACTAGGACTTGGAAATGAATGATAAACAATAGGACTTCAAAATAATGTGCACTTCTTTTATTTTGGATCACCATTGAGGTAATCTATTTTTTAAGTTAGCTATATCACACTGGCCGATCATATTATTCCATTCATCTTTTAAAGTTGGCTGAGTCTGATTCTTGCATAGTTTGCTGAAAAGTTGGCTGACAACCATCGGCTAGCCATATACCCAAATTTATCATAGCATAGTTATGATCGGTCGGGGTCAAATTATTATGCAATGTCATGTTGGCCGATTGAGCTACTTGCAGAATGACATTGCCCCAATATACTTGAATTTCTTCATCTATCGGCCAATGAATTTCAATCATCAGCTGATATATATCTTTGGGCAATTCTGTCAAGTCCGCATCAGCCAAGCTCTTCTTCACAATGGCCAATGCTAGTATTCCAATCTGATGATTTCTAACAAAAAATTTGGAATCGGCCACATAAAACTTTATATTATCTAGCCGATTTATTTTCTTCTATAAATCTGACTTTACCTCTATCCAATTTTGTACTCCCCAGGGTCTGAAGGTTTACGTGGAGGACGAAGTTCTTCACTTTCTAAGCAAATACATGGTTGATTGGCCATGCTTTCTCTTTCAAAACCCTTACTTGAGTCTTCCAGAATTGGAAGAAAATAAATTTGCTGATTTTATGAATCAGACAATTGGCCTTTGTCTTTGGCTGACTGATTAATTCTTCTTTTTTCTTTTACCACTGGTGGCTTGATGTGTCCTTACTTTTATGTTTGGCAATCAAAGTATATTTTACACTCACAATAAAACAAATCCTTGGTAGGATAAGGCTTTATGTAGAGGGTGTCAATCCCATAGAGACTACGTTGGATTAATAGTTATAATTAAAGATTGGTTCCGATTCAATTATCTAACGATGATTGTTTGTTTGCTTAAGCTACTTGAATTATAGGAAATGTGGTAATTAAAAAAAGTTTGAGAAAATGTTAAAGAACTAGGGCTTAGATGCCACCACTAGCCTCATAACCATACCATTGTACTAAATTGGGGAATGTATAAAAATGTGTACACAACAAGCGTTTGGCAAATGCTACCTACAACGACGTTATTAAAGGGATATATGAACCCTAATTAATGATAATCCATCTTCGATATACATAATTTAGCTACCTAAATACATTAACCTAATTACTTAAGAGTTGACATGGATTATAAAAGTTAAGAGTTGACATGTTTAAGTGAAAATAACCACAAAGTCATCACTTATAGTTCTTGTGAAAATATAAGTGTTTGAGAATCATGTGAAGAAATCAATAATTCTAAGACAAGAATGATGAATTAAAACATATGAACATAAAGAATTTGTAAACTTGTATTGAGGACAAGGCACAAGGCTAAGTACATATACACATAAATACACAAAAATCCCAATTCATTACAAATGGATCATAGTTACATGGCTAGGGTTTAGTCCAAACCCTAGAGAAGGAGTTAGTTGATCATAATAATGATGAAACACTCCATAGACAAAGATGATTCCAGCTCCACATAGTCTTCAAGGATTTGTCAAGACCTCATTTGAAGCTTTCCCTCTCTAGAACTTTACTACTCTCTCTAGAATCTCCAATATTGCTCTCTATTACCAACTATATTCTATATCTAACTATATGATCAAAAAGTGTCTTTACATCTAATTTTCACTCAAAAATATCCTAAAAATTATGTGCAAAAGCTTCTTGGAGATGATTGGTGATAAGTGACCAACTAGCCAAAATATCTTTGTTGACAACTATCTGTTGCAGACATTATCGATGCATCGTAAATGAAATTATGATGCATCTTAACTACCATTACAATGCATTGAAATTTCTTGGCTTCTTTTGGATTTGTAGCTTCAGCTTACACGTACTCTGCTAATCCTCATTGTAAGCCTTCAATCAAGTGGTCTTGAGTTTGGAATGGATTCTTGAGATGATAGCGGAGTCGGAATAAGCTGACTTTCAGAATAAAACCTGAAATCATGAGAAACACCAACAACACGTAAAAACTATACAATATGTGAAACTATGGGATCAAAATACGTAAGTAATGGTGCAATAATGTATAACATTCAATGCTTATCATAGTTGATTAGCCATTGGTGGCTGATTATTTCTCTTTCGCCTTTTTCCCCTTATTCTAACTCAATTTTTCTTCCATCTCCTCATTTGTCCCCATATTTTCTTGAACTTAAATCGAGGAAGACGAGATAAGAGATATTTTAGCCAATGATTGTTCTGGCTGAGAATTAGATATCACTCTCGGCCTCGTATTTTGATATTCTTGCTGATTTGTTTTCATCTATGTGATTGGCTTCATCTCCATCCTATTTTGTTGTCTTTCGGGATTAGAAGATTTACGTTTAGCGCAAAACTCCTCTGGAAAAATGTATAGTTGATTAGAAAACATTAAAAGAAAAAAATTGTCCTCACTTTTTTCCAATGAATGTTGTAGTTGAGACACTTGCAGTTGAGCAATTGCTTGAGTTTGTTGAAAAAATTTCCTTCCCTGCCCAGAAACCTCCTTATCTATCATAGAGGCTGATCGATTATAAGGTATCTGAATATTAGATTGGTTTGTATGTTTAGCCTCTGATTGATTATTTTCTCCAATAAAGGTTATATAACCTCTAGGATACTCATCCTGCAAGACTTATTAGATAAGGGGTTTGTACGACCAAGTACATCAACTTAGGGAGCTCCGATACTATTTGCTAAAAAGAAATATGGATCCATGCGATTGTGTATTGATTACCAGAAATTGAACTGAGCAACGATCAAGAACAAGTATCCCTTGCCAAGGATAGATGCGTTGTTTGATCAATTAAAGGGTTCAAAATGTTTCTCGATAATCGACTTGATGTCGGGATATTACTAGTTGAGGGTAAATGATGAAGATATACTAAAGACCATTTTTTGCACTCGATATAGACATTATGAGTTCCTAGTGATGCCATTTGGGTTGACGAGTGCACCGGAGACTTTCATGGACTTGATGAATTAAGTCTTTAATGTTTACTTGGACAAATTTGTTGTGGTGTTTGTGGATGACATCCTAGTGTACTCATCATCGGAGGAGAAGTATGAGTAACACTTGAGGATGGTGTTACAACTTTTGAGGGAACATCAATTATATGCCAAATATAAGAAACGTGAATTTTGGCTAACGGAGGTGAAGTTCCTCGAGGATGTGGTGTCGGGAGGAGGAGTCTCCATGGATCCTTTAAAGGTTGAGGTCGTGATGAGTTGGGAAATATCGAAGAGTTTGTTTGAAATTCATAGTTTTTTGGGCTTGGCTGGGTACTATAAATGCTTTGTGAGAGATTTCTCACAATTGGCGGCACTTATGACATAACTTACTTGAAAGGAGGTAAAGTTTGTGTGGAATGAGGCTTATGAACATGCATTCATGGAGATGAAAAGTAGATTGACTTTTGCTCCAATGTTGATTATTCCCCAACATAGTTTGGGTATGTGAGCTATTGTGATGCTTTACGAGACGATTTGGTTTGTATTTTGATGCAAACTGAGAGAGTAGTAGCATATGGCTCCCGGTAGTTGAAGACACAGAAGCAAAATTACTCAACTCATGATTTGGAGTTAGTGGTGGTAATTTTTGCATTGAAAGTGTTGAGGCATTACTTGTACAGAAAATTTTTTGAAGTGTTCTCTGATCACTAGAATTTGAAAACCTTTTCTCACAAAAAGACTTAAATATGAGGCAACGAAGATGGGTGGAGTATATGGAGGATTATGACTTTGATCTGTAATATCACTTGAGAAAGGCTAATGTTGTAACCGATGCCTTAAGTAGAAAGTCACATGGTAGCTTGACAAGCGTTGCAATCCGTGAATGGAAAATGATGGAGGATATTTCAGAAATGGGATTATATTTTAGTAATGATTGGGAAGTAGCCACGTTGTTCACACTTATTACTCAACCAACATTAGTCAATAGGGTGATTGAGGAATAACGACAGGATAGTGAGATGGAAACCATTCGTACTCGAATTTTGAGCAACAAAATGGTAGAGTGTTGGATAATTTATTTCGATGGGGGTTTGAGATTCAAAGGAAAGATGGTTGTACTATTGCCTTGCAGGGATGATGTATTTAAAGAGTTTCATCACTCTAGACTTATGGTATACCCTATTGGGACCAAAATGTACCATAATGTGCATTGACAATATTGGTGGAAATGAATGAAAATTGATGTTGCTCAGTTTGTGGCAAAATGCCTTACTCGTTAACAAGTGAAGGTGGAGAATCAAAGACCAGCGCATTTGTACAACTGTTACCGATAGCGATCTGGAAGTGGGAACATGTCACCATGAATTTAGTAATGGGGCTTCTAAGGTCGAAGATGAGCCACGATATTGTATTGGTGGTTGTTAATAGATTGACTAAAGTGGCTCATTTCTTTTCTAATCGGGTGACTTATGATATGGATGCTTTGAGTTGGTTGTACATTGAGCAAATACTAAAACTTCATGGTGTACCAATTTCTATTGTGTCGGATAGAGACCCATGATTCACATCATAATTTTGGTAGAGTTTTCAGGCAGCTCTTGAGACCCATCTTCATTTTAGTACAGTTTCTCATCCTCAAATGGATGGTCAATTTGAGAGGACTATTCAGATTCTTGAGGACATGCTTCAGGCTTGTGCCTTAGATTTTCGTGGAAGTTGGGAGGATCACTTTCCATTAGTAGAATTTGCTTACAATAATAGCTATTAGGCTAGTATTGAAATGACACCTTTTGAGACATTGTATAGTAGACCTTGTAGATTACCCGTGTGCTGGACTGAAGTTGGTGAGAAAATGGTTTTGGGACCCGACATATTTCGGAAGACTACAGAAAAGATCAAGTTAATACGATAACAGTTGGTTACAGCTCAAAGTTATCAAAAGAGCTATGCTGATAGAAGACGACGTCTTTTGGCTTTTGAGGTGGGAGACCACGTTTTCCTAAAGGTCTCACCATGGAGGGGTTTGATGTGGTTTAAGCGTAGTGGCAAGTTATCGCTACGGTTGATCGGTCCGTTTGAGATTTTGAACGTGTTGGTGAGGTTGCATATCGCTTAGCATTGCCACCACAAATGTCGAGTGTGCATAGTGTGTTCCGTATTTTCATGTTAAGGAAGTATGAACTAGATCCTTCTCATGTACTTGATTGGACAAATCTTGAGGTGAGGGAAGATGTATCTTATGAGGAGATACCGGTAGAGATCATTGGTTAAAGTGTTTTAGAGACATCATGAAATCGAGGAGGCTACGTGGGAGCAAGAACAAGAAGTTTGCTCAAATATCCTGAGTTATTTACTGTAATACCCCGTAATTTGAGGATATTTAAATTGGGTTTTTATTTAGTTGATGGAGTTTTAATTATTTAAATACTTTAATTAATTTTGTCAATGCTTTTTTTTATGTTTAATGTGGATGTTTGAATTGTTACTAAGTGTTCATTGTGTGTTAAATATTTGTTTTAAATATAGTGTTTTTCTGTTAAATAAAAATATGTTGGTTTGGGCTGCATTTTCTTTATTCTTGTATTATTATTATTATTATTATTATTATGTTGGGCTAGGCAGCTGGGCTGGGCTATATATATATATATATAGTTGGGCTAAATATTTTATATTTATTAGTTTCATTATTTAAGAATATTAAATAAGAGAAAAGGAATTAGGGTTCAGTAGTTTCTACGTAGAGAGGATTCCTACGAACAGATAGGGAGAAAACGGTAGACGCCCGGAAAAGAGAAAAGAAGTGATTTTTGCTTAACATCACAAGGCAAGTTCGAACTCTTCTCTTCCCCTTTGAATCTGTATACATATATATTTTTGTATATACATGTTGCTGGAATATATATATAATATATATATTAATTGTATAGACATGTTGCTAGAAATTGTATGCAATTAATTATGAAATTAAATAATTTTTCATGTTAAGAATTTCTGTAAATTAAACATGAAGATTTTGGAGTTTTGGTACTGTTTTAGGGTATTTTTGCATATATATATACATGTATATATGACTGTATAGGCGTGTATATATATATATATATACATGAAATTGGGTTTACTGTATTCATCATTTTTGAACGTTTTTGTTCCGATTAAAAGGTAGATCTTACTTCCTAGAACAATCCTTGAAAGTTTGGTTATGAACCGTTGCGTAGATTGACGGGAAACTGAGTTTAAAATTTTAGATTTTCGAAACTTGAAATTAGGCGTTTTTGATTTAGTCCGCGAGAGGGGATGATTTTGGTACCAATACGTAGCTTAGATCGATACGAGTTCAATGGTATATTCATATGCGCGATTCGGTGCCCGGAAGTGATCGAAACATGGTCGAAAAATTTCGGCCTCCATTGTTGAGCGTGAAGCTTCAGGTGGGGAAGAAGAAGGAAAGAAAAAGAAAAAGAAAAAAAAAAAAAGAAAAAGAAAAGGGTGGCCATGCGTCCGCCGGCGCGTGGGGGCGCGTGCCGCCGGCGCCGGTGGCCGGAAAAGTATTTTTGGGGCCCACTCTCGGGGGCCCACCTCTGGGTCCGATATGGGCCCATTCCGAATAATTTTATTATTTGTTTTGAATTTTTAAAATTTTTGGAAAAACTTGAAAATTAGGGAAATCATTTTTTAAAAATACTTTTAGAATTCTAAAAATTCCCAAATTTTTATGTCAACTTTCTGGGAGCTTAAGGAGCTTGGGGTTTAAATTTCATGTAGAAATGATTTACCATTGTCTTTAAATTAATTTTTAAAGTGTCTAAAAACTGAGTTTTTCAGCTTCTTTAATTTTAGAAAATATTTAAAAATTTTCAAAAATTCCGAAATTTTTATTGTAACTTTCTGGAGGCTAAATTCACTTGGGTATAAATTTTCAACTCAAAATGATCTTCCCTTGTTGTTCAATTGATTTTTAAAGTGTCCAAAAGTTGGGTTTTTCACTTTCTATAATTTTAGAAAATACTTTTGTAATTCCAAAAATTCCCAAATTTTTGTGGTAACATTCTGGAGGTTAAATAAACTTGTTTTTAAATTTTCAACTTGAAAAGAGCTTCCCTTAGTGTTCAATGAATTTTTAAAGTGTTTAAAAGTTGGGTTTTCACCTTCTTTTATTTGTTGAAAATATTTTGTAAAATTCTAGAAAATTCCAGAATGATTTAATAGGGTTATTAGAAGTAGAAAAGACCCAAAAACCTAGATAAGATTTTGGTTTAGATTCCCTCATAGATTTGAGTGCATTGGGGGTTGGATTGGGTGTTTGCTTCTAAAGTGGTTAAATTGTGTTGTTTGATTTACTTGAATGTATTTTCATTTAAGGATATAAATGCCCATTAAATACTTGATTATAGCTTACTTGTGAACGATTTGTCTTATGGTGATAATTTCATGTCGGATAATTTGAATTACTTTGTTTGTGCAAATTAAGATCATAATGCACCTTGTTTATTTTATGTTTCATATTGGGAATGCATCTATACATTTTATTTGGCATGTAAGGATTGCCCGGCGTGTCAGGATCGCCCATACCTAATAAGGTATCTATGCATTTTATTTTGGCATGTAAGGATTGCCCGGCGTGTTAGGATCGCCCATACCTAATAAGGTATCTATGCATTTTATTTTGGCATGTAAGGATTGCCCGGCGTGTTAGGATCGCCCATACCTAATAAGGTATCTATGCATTTTATTTTGGCATGTAAGGATTGCCCGGCGTGTCAGGATCGCCCATACCTAATAAGGTATTTATGCATTTTATTTTGGCATGTAAGGATTGCCAGGCGTGTCAGGATCGCCCATACCTAATAAGGTATCTATGCATTTTATTTTGGCATGTAAGGATTGCCCGGCGTGTCAGGATCGCCCATACCTAATAAGGTATCTATGCATTATATTTGGCATGTTGGGATTGCCAAGGCGTGTCAGGATCGCCCATACCTAATAAGGTATCTATGCATTATATTTGGCATGTTGGGATTGCCAAGGCGTGTCAGGATCGCCTAATACCTAATAAGGTATATATGCATTATATTTGGCATGTTGGGATTGCCAAGGCGTGTCGGGATCGCCTAATACCTAATAAGGTATCTATGCATTATATTTGGCATGTTGGGATTGCCAAGGCGTGTCGGGATCGCCAAACAATTTATATGATATCTTTATATTTTATTTGGAGCATGTCAGGATTGCCTAATATCTAGTAAGAACGTTTCTCGTTATATATTCGAGCATATTACGATTATTTCTTGTGTAAACTTAAAATTAGTCTGCACTTGCATTAAGATAACTGATGTGTTAGTGTAGGGTGTGGGGCGGCTCTATTCTTGGGTCACAGGATTAATTGGGGATATATGCTTATGAGCTGGTGGGTTATCTTTAATTGTATGTAAACATAAATTTGTTGTCTTGGGAAAGAATTATTGGTGAAGGCAGGATAGGTTTGCCTAATACCTTGTAAGGCATTTGTAGAATATATGGAAGAAGGCATGTTAGGATTGTCTATGGTTTAAACTTAGAAATTTGTTTTATCTGTATTGTGATAATGGATGGGTTAGTTCAGAACATAGTTCTAGTTACTTCTAAGATAGGAGATTTAATAACTAAACGGTATAATTATATCTATATGTCTTTACTGTCCTCATATAGAGGGTATGTTTACCGGTTCTCTGATTGGGTTGTAGTAGAGAGAATTTGCTCGTGGGTTTAACCCACTTTGTTGATATTTCAGGTTCCAGACAGTTTCTATCTGAAGATTTGCGTGTGAAGTTCGTAGAGCTTGACAATCATCCATTCCTTACCATACTTTAGTGTAGGGACTTAAATCGGTTCATAGAGTTTTACTTTGATGTTTTTATTTGGTTAAGGGGTCCGTGGATTACCGGACTTCCAAGTTGTATCAATCAGAATAATACAATGTTATTTAACATGATTATTTATTTCAGTTAGACTTTCCTTTCAGTATTTATAATTCTTTTTCTTTAGTCATTGTATTCTATGCTTGTTTGCTATCAATTGTTAGTATCTCTCAGGTTTTGTGTATGAGACTGGCCACCTCATGCGCGAAATTTTCTGGGGGGTATTTCATTTGGTATCAGAGCATTCCAGGTTCAAGTATCCTCGGGTCTGTAGGGTCCGTCGTTGGGTATCTTCCGCATTGCGTATTCTGATAAATAGAATCTAAGTAGAGGATTCCTTGTACTCTATACATCTTAGTCTACTATTGGGGTCTTATGTAGATGTCACCCCGTAGGGGGAGGAAGGCAAACCACAACTAAGGTCAGGATAGTGTTCAGGATGGAAAGGTTGAACTTCCTCTCGATTTGGTAGCCATGATCGCTTAGGCGATAGCTACAGGAGTGGCGACTGCTCTTTAGAAACAGCAGCCACTGCAAATGGCGCATGTTCCATTACCAGTAGAATAGCCTAACAATTGGGAAGGATTTAAAACTCTTTCACATAAGGGAATTCCTGGACTTACAGAAGAAGGACAGGATAATCGCAGGGTCGGAATAGGAGTTCTCTAATTTATCTTTGTTGCACCTGAGGAGGTGAACACTGAAGAGAAGAAAGTGAACTGTTTTGTGAAGGGATTGATTTAGATTACTCAACAGGTCATTGTGGGTAATCTAGCTTATTCCACTTACACTCAGGTGGTTGATGCTGCATTGCAGCACTGTCAAACAAGGAGGGATTATAGGAAAGGATAAGGGGAAAAATAAAATGATAGATACTTCGTTAGCCAGATAGTGGAAAAGAAAAAAAAATAGAAATAACAGGGCAATCTGTTCAATAGATGAACTATGGGAGGGCCTACAATGTCATGCCAGATCATGTGCAGGCTCCACCGCAATGAGGCGGAGTCCACTTAGATGAGGGAGGATGAAATAAAGTCAAAATATCCCGATCTTTTATTTTAGGTATGAGGCGAATTCCGAGGACGGAATTCCTTTGCTAGGGGGGAAGAATGTAATACCCCGTAATTTGAGGATATTTAAATTGGGTTTTTATTTAGTTGATGGAGTTTTAATTATTTAAATACTTTAATTAATTTTGTCAATGCTTTTTTTTATGTTTAATGTGGATGTTTGAATTGTTACTAAGTGTTCATTGTGTGTTAAATATTTGTTTTAAATATAGTGTTTTTCTGTTAAATAAAAATATGTTGGTTTGGGCTGCATTTTCTTTATTCTTGTATTATTATTATTATTATTATTATTATTATTATTATGTTGGGCTAGGCAGCTGGGCTGGGCTATATATATATATATATAGTTGGGCTAAATATTTTATATTTATTAGTTTCATTATTTAAGAATGTTAAATAAGAGAAAAGGAATTAGGGTTCAGTAGTTTCTACGTAGAGAGGATTCCTACGAACAGATAGGGAGAAAACGGTAGACGCCCGGAAAAGAGAAAAGAAGTGATTTTTGCTTAACATCACAAGGCAAGTTCGAACTCTTCTCTTCCCCTTTGAATCTGTATACATATATATTTTTGTATATACATGTTGCTGGAATATATATATAATATATATATTAATTGTATAGACATGTTGCTAGAAATTGTATGCAATTAATTATGAAATTAAATAATTTTTCATGTTAAGAATTTCTGTAAATTAAACATGAAAATTTTGGAGTTTTGGTACTGTTTTAGGGTATTTTTGCATATATATATACATGTATATATGACTGTATAGGCGTGTATATATATATATATATATACATGAAATTGGGTTTACTGTATTCATCATTTTTGAACGTTTTTGTTCCGATTAAAAGGTAGATCTTACTTCCTAGAACAATCCTTGAAAGTTTGGTTATGAACCGTTGCGTAGATTGACGGGAAACTGAGTTTAAAATTTTAGATTTTCGAAACTTGAAATTAGGCGTTTTTGATTTAGTCCGCGAGAGGGGATGATTTTGGTACCAATACGTAGCTTAGATCGATACGAGTTCAATGGTATATTCATATGCGCGATTCGGTGCCCGGAAGTGATCGAAACATGGTCGAAAAATTTCGGCCTCCATTGTTGAGCGTGAAGCTTCAGGTGGGGAAGAAGAAGGAAAGAAAAAGAAAAAGAAAAAAAAAAAAAGAAAAAGAAAAGGGTGGCCATGCGTCCGCCGGCGCGTGGGGGCGCGTGCCGCCGGCGCCGGTGGCCGGAAAAGTATTTTTGGGGCCCACTCTCGGGGGCCCACCTCTGGGTCCGATATGGGCCCATTCCGAATAATTTTATTATTTGTTTTGAATTTTTAAAATTTTTGGAAAAACTTGAAAATTAGGGAAATCATTTTTTAAAAATACTTTTAGAATTCTAAAAATTCCCAAATTTTTATGTCAACTTTCTGGGAGCTTAAGGAGCTTGGGGTTTAAATTTCATGTAGAAATGATTTACCATTGTCTTTAAATTAATTTTTAAAGTGTCTAAAAACTGAGTTTTTCAGCTTCTTTAATTTTAGAAAATATTTAAAAATTTTCAAAAATTCCGAAATTTTTATTGTAACTTTCTGGAGGCTAAATTCACTTGGGTATAAATTTTCAACTCAAAATGATCTTCCCTTGTTGTTCAATTGATTTTTAAAGTGTCCAAAAGTTGGGTTTTTCACTTTCTATAATTTTAGAAAATACTTTTGTAATTCCAAAAATTCCCAAATTTTTGTGGTAACATTCTGGAGGTTAAATAAACTTGTTTTTAAATTTTCAACTTGAAAAGAGCTTCCCTTAGTGTTCAATGAATTTTTAAAGTGTTTAAAAGTTGGGTTTTCACCTTCTTTTATTTGTTGAAAATATTTTGTAAAATTCTAGAAAATTCCAGAATGATTTAATAGGGTTATTAGAAGTAGAAAAGACCCAAAAACCTAGATAAGATTTTGGTTTAGATTCCCTCATAGATTTGAGTGCATTGGGGGTTGGATTGGGTGTTTGCTTCTAAAGTGGTTAAATTGTGTTGTTTGATTTACTTGAATGTATTTTCATTTAAGGATATAAATGCCCATTAAATACTTGATTATAGCTTACTTGTGAACGATTTGTCTTATGGTGATAATTTCATGTCGGATAATTTGAATTACTTTGTTTGTGCAAATTAAGATCATAATGCACCTTGTTTATTTTATGTTTCATATTGGGAATGCATCTATACATTTTATTTGGCATGTAAGGATTGCCCGGCGTGTCAGGATCGCCCATACCTAATAAGGTATCTATGCATTTTATTTTGGCATGTAAGGATTGCCCAGCGTGTTAGGATCGCCCATACCTAATAAGGTATCTATGCATTTTATTTTGGCATGTAAGGATTGCCCGGCGTGTCAGGATCGCCCATACCTAATAAGGTATTTATGCATTTTATTTTGGCATGTAAGGATTGCCAGGCGTGTCAGGATCGCCCATACCTAATAAGGTATCTATGCATTTTATTTTGGCATGTAAGGATTGCCCGGCGTGTCAGGATCGCCCATACCTAATAAGGTATCTATGCATTATATTTGGCATGTTGGGATTGCCAAGGCGTGTCAGGATCGCCCATACCTAATAAGGTATCTATGCATTATATTTGGCATGTTGGGATTGCCAAGGCGTGTCAGGATCGCCTAATACCTAATAAGGTATATATGCATTATATTTGGCATGTTGGGATTGCCAAGGCGTGTCGGGATCGCCTAATACCTAATAAGGTATCTATGCATTATATTTGGCATGTTGGGATTGCCAAGGCGTGTCGGGATCGCCAAACAATTTATATGATATCTTTATATTTTATTTGGAGCATGTCAGGATTGCCTAATATCTAGTAAGAACGTTTCTCGTTATATATTCGAGCATATTACGATTATTTCTTGTGTAAACTTAAAATTAGTCTGCACTTGCATTAAGATAACTGATGTGTTAGTGTAGGGTGTGGGGCGGCTCTATTCTTGGGTCACAGGATTAATTGGGGATATATGCTTATGAGCTGGTGGGTTATCTTTAATTGTATGTAAACATAAATTTGTTGTCTTGGGAAAGAATTATTGGTGAAGGCAGGATAGGTTTGCCTAATACCTTGTAAGGCATTTGTAGAATATATGGAAGAAGGCATGTTAGGATTGTCTATGGTTTAAACTTAGAAATTTGTTTTATCTGTATTGTGATAATGGATGGGTTAGTTCAGAACATAGTTCTAGTTACTTCTAAGATAGGAGATTTAATAACTAAACGGTATAATTATATCTATATGTCTTTACTGTCCTCATATAGAGGGTATGTTTACCGGTTCTCTGATTGGGTTGTAGTAGAGAGAATTTGCTCGTGGGTTTAACCCACTTTGTTGATATTTCAGGTTCCAGACAGTTTCTATCTGAAGATTTGCGTGTGAAGTTCGTAGAGCTTGACAATCATCCATTCCTTACCATACTTTAGTGTAGGGACTTAAATCGGTTCATAGAGTTTTACTTTGATGTTTTTATTTGGTTAAGGGGTCCGTGGATTACCGGACTTCCAAGTTGTATCAATCAGAATAATACAATGTTATTTAACATGATTATTTATTTCAGTTAGACTTTCCTTTCAGTATTTATAATTCTTTTTCTTTAGTCATTGTATTCTATGCTTGTTTGCTATCAATTGTTAGTATCTCTCAGGTTTTGTGTATGAGACTGGCCACCTCATGCGCGAAATTTTCTGGGGGGTATTTCATTTGGTATCAGAGCATTCCAGGTTCAAGTATCCTCGGGTCTGTAGGGTCCGTCGTTGGGTATCTTCCGCATTGCGTATTCTGATAAATAGAATCTAAGTAGAGGATTCCTTGTACTCTATACATCTTAGTCTACTATTGGGGTCTTATGTAGATGTCACCCCGTAGGGGGAGGAAGGCAAACCACAACTAAGGTCAGGATAGTGTTCAGGATGGAAAGGTTGAACTTCCTCTCGATTTGGTAGCCATGATCGCTTAGGCGATAGCTACAGGAGTGGCGACTGCTCTTTAGAAACAGCAGCCACTGCAAATGGCGCATGTTCCATTACCAGTAGAATAGCCTAACAATTGGGAAGGATTTAAAACTCTTTCACATAAGGGAATTCCTGGACTTACAGAAGAAGGACAGGATAATCGCAGGGTCGGAATAGGAGTTCTCTAATTTATCTTTGTTGCACCTGAGGAGGTGAACACTGAAGAGAAGAAAGTGAACTGTTTTGTGAAGGGATTGATTTAGATTACTCAACAGGTCATTGTGGGTAATCTAGCTTATTCCACTTACACTCAGGTGGTTGATGCTGCATTGCAGCACTGTCAAACAAGGAGGGATTATAGGAAAGGATAAGGGGAAAAATAAAATGATAGATACTTCGTTAGCCAGATAGTGGAAAAGAAAAAAAAATAGAAATAACAGGGCAATCTGTTCAATAGATGAACTATGGGAGGGCCTACAATGTCATGCCAGATCATGTGCAGGCTCCACCGCAATGAGGCGGAGTCCACTTAGATGAGGGAGGATGAAATAAAGTCAAAATATCCCGATCTTTTATTTTAGGTATGAGGCGAATTCCGAGGACGGAATTCCTTTGCTAGGGGGGAAGAATGTAATACCCCGTAATTTGAGGATATTTAAATTGGGTTTTTATTTAGTTGATGGAGTTTTAATTATTTAAATACTTTAATTAATTTTGTCAATGCTTTTTTTTATGTTTAATGTGGATGTTTGAATTGTTACTAAGTGTTCATTGTGTGTTAAATATTTGTTTTAAATATAGTGTTTTTCTGTTAAATAAAAATATGTTGGTTTGGGCTGCATTTTCTTTATTCTTGTATTATTATTATTATTATTATTATTATTATTATGTTGGGCTAGGCAGCTGGGCTGGGCTATATATATATATATATAGTTGGGCTAAATATTTTATATTTATTAGTTTCATTATTTAAGAATGTTAAATAAGAGAAAAGGAATTAGGGTTCAGTAGTTTCTACGTAGAGAGGATTCCTACGAACAGATAGGGAGAAAACGGTAGACGCCCGGAAAAGAGAAAAGAAGTGATTTTTGCTTAACATCACAAGGCAAGTTCGAACTCTTCTCTTCCCCTTTGAATCTGTATACATATATATTTTTGTATATACATGTTGCTGGAATATATATATAATATATATATTAATTGTATAGACATGTTGCTAGAAATTGTATGCAATTAATTATGAAATTAAATAATTTTTCATGTTAAGAATTTCTGTAAATTAAACATGAAAATTTTGGAGTTTTGGTACTGTTTTAGGGTATTTTTGCATATATATATACATGTATATATGACTGTATAGGCGTGTATATATATATATATATATATACATGAAATTGGGTTTACTGTATTCATCATTTTTGAACGTTTTTGTTCCGATTAAAAGGTAGATCTTACTTCCTAGAACAATCCTTGAAAGTTTGGTTATGAACCGTTGCGTAGATTGACGGGAAACTGAGTTTAAAATTTTAGATTTTCGAAACTTGAAATTAGGCGTTTTTGATTTAGTCCGCGAGAGGGGATGATTTTGGTACCAATACGTAGCTTAGATCGATACGAGTTCAATGGTATATTCATATGCGCGATTCGGTGCCCGGAAGTGATCGAAACATGGTCGAAAAATTTCGGCCTCCATTGTTGAGCGTGAAGCTTCAGGTGGGGAAGAAGAAGGAAAGAAAAAGAAAAAGAAAAAAAAAAAAAGAAAAAGAAAAGGGTGGCCATGCGTCCGCCGGCGCGTGGGGGCGCGTGCCGCCGGCGCCGGTGGCCGGAAAAGTATTTTTGGGGCCCACTCTCGGGGGCCCACCTCTGGGTCCGATATGGGCCCATTCCGAATAATTTTATTATTTGTTTTGAATTTTTAAAATTTTTGGAAAAACTTGAAAATTAGGGAAATCATTTTTTAAAAATACTTTTAGAATTCTAAAAATTCCCAAATTTTTATGTCAACTTTCTGGGAGCTTAAGGAGCTTGGGGTTTAAATTTCATGTAGAAATGATTTACCATTGTCTTTAAATTAATTTTTAAAGTGTCTAAAAACTGAGTTTTTCAGCTTCTTTAATTTTAGAAAATATTTAAAAATTTTCAAAAATTCCGAAATTTTTATTGTAACTTTCTGGAGGCTAAATTCACTTGGGTATAAATTTTCAACTCAAAATGATCTTCCCTTGTTGTTCAATTGATTTTTAAAGTGTCCAAAAGTTGGGTTTTTCACTTTCTATAATTTTAGAAAATACTTTTGTAATTCCAAAAATTCCCAAATTTTTGTGGTAACATTCTGGAGGTTAAATAAACTTGTTTTTAAATTTTCAACTTGAAAAGAGCTTCCCTTAGTGTTCAATGAATTTTTAAAGTGTTTAAAAGTTGGGTTTTCACCTTCTTTTATTTGTTGAAAATATTTTGTAAAATTCTAGAAAATTCCAGAATGATTTAATAGGGTTATTAGAAGTAGAAAAGACCCAAAAACCTAGATAAGATTTTGGTTTAGATTCCCTCATAGATTTGAGTGCATTGGGGGTTGGATTGGGTGTTTGCTTCTAAAGTGGTTAAATTGTGTTGTTTGATTTACTTGAATGTATTTTCATTTAAGGATATAAATGCCCATTAAATACTTGATTATAGCTTACTTGTGAACGATTTGTCTTATGGTGATAATTTCATGTCGGATAATTTGAATTACTTTGTTTGTGCAAATTAAGATCATAATGCACCTTGTTTATTTTATGTTTCATATTGGGAATGCATCTATACATTTTATTTGGCATGTAAGGATTGCCCGGCGTGTCAGGATCGCCCATACCTAATAAGGTATCTATGCATTTTATTTTGGCATGTAAGGATTGCCCAGCGTGTTAGGATCGCCCATACCTAATAAGGTATCTATGCATTTTATTTTGGCATGTAAGGATTGCCCGGCGTGTCAGGATCGCCCATACCTAATAAGGTATTTATGCATTTTATTTTGGCATGTAAGGATTGCCAGGCGTGTCAGGATCGCCCATACCTAATAAGGTATCTATGCATTTTATTTTGGCATGTAAGGATTGCCCGGCGTGTCAGGATCGCCCATACCTAATAAGGTATCTATGCATTATATTTGGCATGTTGGGATTGCCAAGGCGTGTCAGGATCGCCCATACCTAATAAGGTATCTATGCATTATATTTGGCATGTTGGGATTGCCAAGGCGTGTCAGGATCGCCTAATACCTAATAAGGTATATATGCATTATATTTGGCATGTTGGGATTGCCAAGGCGTGTCGGGATCGCCTAATACCTAATAAGGTATCTATGCATTATATTTGGCATGTTGGGATTGCCAAGGCGTGTCGGGATCGCCAAACAATTTATATGATATCTTTATATTTTATTTGGAGCATGTCAGGATTGCCTAATATCTAGTAAGAACGTTTCTCGTTATATATTCGAGCATATTACGATTATTTCTTGTGTAAACTTAAAATTAGTCTGCACTTGCATTAAGATAACTGATGTGTTAGTGTAGGGTGTGGGGCGGCTCTATTCTTGGGTCACAGGATTAATTGGGGATATATGCTTATGAGCTGGTGGGTTATCTTTAATTGTATGTAAACATAAATTTGTTGTCTTGGGAAAGAATTATTGGTGAAGGCAGGATAGGTTTGCCTAATACCTTGTAAGGCATTTGTAGAATATATGGAAGAAGGCATGTTAGGATTGTCTATGGTTTAAACTTAGAAATTTGTTTTATCTGTATTGTGATAATGGATGGGTTAGTTCAGAACATAGTTCTAGTTACTTCTAAGATAGGAGATTTAATAACTAAACGGTATAATTATATCTATATGTCTTTACTGTCCTCATATAGAGGGTATGTTTACCGGTTCTCTGATTGGGTTGTAGTAGAGAGAATTTGCTCGTGGGTTTAACCCACTTTGTTGATATTTCAGGTTCCAGACAGTTTCTATCTGAAGATTTGCGTGTGAAGTTCGTAGAGCTTGACAATCATCCATTCCTTACCATACTTTAGTGTAGGGACTTAAATCGGTTCATAGAGTTTTACTTTGATGTTTTTATTTGGTTAAGGGGTCCGTGGATTACCGGACTTCCAAGTTGTATCAATCAGAATAATACAATGTTATTTAACATGATTATTTATTTCAGTTAGACTTTCCTTTCAGTATTTATAATTCTTTTTCTTTAGTCATTGTATTCTATGCTTGTTTGCTATCAATTGTTAGTATCTCTCAGGTTTTGTGTATGAGACTGGCCACCTCATGCGCGAAATTTTCTGGGGGGTATTTCATTTGGTATCAGAGCATTCCAGGTTCAAGTATCCTCGGGTCTGTAGGGTCCGTCGTTGGGTATCTTCCGCATTGCGTATTCTGATAAATAGAATCTAAGTAGAGGATTCCTTGTACTCTATACATCTTAGTCTACTATTGGGGTCTTATGTAGATGTCACCCCGTAGGGGGAGGAAGGCAAACCACAACTAAGGTCAGGATAGTGTTCAGGATGGAAAGGTTGAACTTCCTCTCGATTTGGTAGCCATGATCGCTTAGGCGATAGCTACAGGAGTGGCGACTGCTCTTTAGAAACAGCAGCCACTGCAAATGGCGCATGTTCCATTACCAGTAGAATAGCCTAACAATTGGGAAGGATTTAAAACTCTTTCACATAAGGGAATTCCTGGACTTACAGAAGAAGGACAGGATAATCGCAGGGTCGGAATAGGAGTTCTCTAATTTATCTTTGTTGCACCTGAGGAGGTGAACACTGAAGAGAAGAAAGTGAACTGTTTTGTGAAGGGATTGATTTAGATTACTCAACAGGTCATTGTGGGTAATCTAGCTTATTCCACTTACACTCAGGTGGTTGATGCTGCATTGCAGCACTGTCAAACAAGGAGGGATTATAGGAAAGGATAAGGGGAAAAATAAAATGATAGATACTTCGTTAGCCAGATAGTGGAAAAGAAAAAAAAATAGAAATAACAGGGCAATCTGTTCAATAGATGAACTATGGGAGGGCCTACAATGTCATGCCAGATCATGTGCAGGCTCCACCGCAATGAGGCGGAGTCCACTTAGATGAGGGAGGATGAAATAAAGTCAAAATATCCCGATCTTTTATTTTAGGTATGAGGCGAATTCCGAGGACGGAATTCCTTTGCTAGGGGGGAAGAATGTAATACCCCGTAATTTGAGGATATTTAAATTGGGTTTTTATTTAGTTGATGGAGTTTTAATTATTTAAATACTTTAATTAATTTTGTCAATGCTTTTTTTTATGTTTAATGTGGATGTTTGAATTGTTACTAAGTGTTCATTGTGTGTTAAATATTTGTTTTAAATATAGTGTTTTTCTGTTAAATAAAAATATGTTGGTTTGGGCTGCATTTTCTTTATTCTTGTATTATTATTATTATTATTATTATTATTATTATGTTGGGCTAGGCAGCTGGGCTGGGCTATATATATATATATATAGTTGGGCTAAATATTTTATATTTATTAGTTTCATTATTTAAGAATGTTAAATAAGAGAAAAGGAATTAGGGTTCAGTAGTTTCTACGTAGAGAGGATTCCTACGAACAGATAGGGAGAAAACGGTAGACGCCCGGAAAAGAGAAAAGAAGTGATTTTTGCTTAACATCACAAGGCAAGTTCGAACTCTTCTCTTCCCCTTTGAATCTGTATACATATATATTTTTGTATATACATGTTGCTGGAATATATATATAATATATATATTAATTGTATAGACATGTTGCTAGAAATTGTATGCAATTAATTATGAAATTAAATAATTTTTCATGTTAAGAATTTCTGTAAATTAAACATGAAAATTTTGGAGTTTTGGTACTGTTTTAGGGTATTTTTGCATATATATATACATGTATATATGACTGTATAGGCGTGTATATATATATATATATATATACATGAAATTGGGTTTACTGTATTCATCATTTTTGAACGTTTTTGTTCCGATTAAAAGGTAGATCTTACTTCCTAGAACAATCCTTGAAAGTTTGGTTATGAACCGTTGCGTAGATTGACGGGAAACTGAGTTTAAAATTTTAGATTTTCGAAACTTGAAATTAGGCGTTTTTGATTTAGTCCGCGAGAGGGGATGATTTTGGTACCAATACGTAGCTTAGATCGATACGAGTTCAATGGTATATTCATATGCGCGATTCGGTGCCCGGAAGTGATCGAAACATGGTCGAAAAATTTCGGCCTCCATTGTTGAGCGTGAAGCTTCAGGTGGGGAAGAAGAAGGAAAGAAAAAGAAAAAGAAAAAAAAAAAAAGAAAAAGAAAAGGGTGGCCATGCGTCCGCCGGCGCGTGGGGGCGCGTGCCGCCGGCGCCGGTGGCCGGAAAAGTATTTTTGGGGCCCACTCTCGGGGGCCCACCTCTGGGTCCGATATGGGCCCATTCCGAATAATTTTATTATTTGTTTTGAATTTTTAAAATTTTTGGAAAAACTTGAAAATTAGGGAAATCATTTTTTAAAAATACTTTTAGAATTCTAAAAATTCCCAAATTTTTATGTCAACTTTCTGGGAGCTTAAGGAGCTTGGGGTTTAAATTTCATGTAGAAATGATTTACCATTGTCTTTAAATTAATTTTTAAAGTGTCTAAAAACTGAGTTTTTCAGCTTCTTTAATTTTAGAAAATATTTAAAAATTTTCAAAAATTCCGAAATTTTTATTGTAACTTTCTGGAGGCTAAATTCACTTGGGTATAAATTTTCAACTCAAAATGATCTTCCCTTGTTGTTCAATTGATTTTTAAAGTGTCCAAAAGTTGGGTTTTTCACTTTCTATAATTTTAGAAAATACTTTTGTAATTCCAAAAATTCCCAAATTTTTGTGGTAACATTCTGGAGGTTAAATAAACTTGTTTTTAAATTTTCAACTTGAAAAGAGCTTCCCTTAGTGTTCAATGAATTTTTAAAGTGTTTAAAAGTTGGGTTTTCACCTTCTTTTATTTGTTGAAAATATTTTGTAAAATTCTAGAAAATTCCAGAATGATTTAATAGGGTTATTAGAAGTAGAAAAGACCCAAAAACCTAGATAAGATTTTGGTTTAGATTCCCTCATAGATTTGAGTGCATTGGGGGTTGGATTGGGTGTTTGCTTCTAAAGTGGTTAAATTGTGTTGTTTGATTTACTTGAATGTATTTTCATTTAAGGATATAAATGCCCATTAAATACTTGATTATAGCTTACTTGTGAACGATTTGTCTTATGGTGATAATTTCATGTCGGATAATTTGAATTACTTTGTTTGTGCAAATTAAGATCATAATGCACCTTGTTTATTTTATGTTTCATATTGGGAATGCATCTATACATTTTATTTGGCATGTAAGGATTGCCCGGCGTGTCAGGATCGCCCATACCTAATAAGGTATCTATGCATTTTATTTTGGCATGTAAGGATTGCCCAGCGTGTTAGGATCGCCCATACCTAATAAGGTATCTATGCATTTTATTTTGGCATGTAAGGATTGCCCGGCGTGTCAGGATCGCCCATACCTAATAAGGTATTTATGCATTTTATTTTGGCATGTAAGGATTGCCAGGCGTGTCAGGATCGCCCATACCTAATAAGGTATCTATGCATTTTATTTTGGCATGTAAGGATTGCCCGGCGTGTCAGGATCGCCCATACCTAATAAGGTATCTATGCATTATATTTGGCATGTTGGGATTGCCAAGGCGTGTCAGGATCGCCCATACCTAATAAGGTATCTATGCATTATATTTGGCATGTTGGGATTGCCAAGGCGTGTCAGGATCGCCTAATACCTAATAAGGTATATATGCATTATATTTGGCATGTTGGGATTGCCAAGGCGTGTCGGGATCGCCTAATACCTAATAAGGTATCTATGCATTATATTTGGCATGTTGGGATTGCCAAGGCGTGTCGGGATCGCCAAACAATTTATATGATATCTTTATATTTTATTTGGAGCATGTCAGGATTGCCTAATATCTAGTAAGAACGTTTCTCGTTATATATTCGAGCATATTACGATTATTTCTTGTGTAAACTTAAAATTAGTCTGCACTTGCATTAAGATAACTGATGTGTTAGTGTAGGGTGTGGGGCGGCTCTATTCTTGGGTCACAGGATTAATTGGGGATATATGCTTATGAGCTGGTGGGTTATCTTTAATTGTATGTAAACATAAATTTGTTGTCTTGGGAAAGAATTATTGGTGAAGGCAGGATAGGTTTGCCTAATACCTTGTAAGGCATTTGTAGAATATATGGAAGAAGGCATGTTAGGATTGTCTATGGTTTAAACTTAGAAATTTGTTTTATCTGTATTGTGATAATGGATGGGTTAGTTCAGAACATAGTTCTAGTTACTTCTAAGATAGGAGATTTAATAACTAAACGGTATAATTATATCTATATGTCTTTACTGTCCTCATATAGAGGGTATGTTTACCGGTTCTCTGATTGGGTTGTAGTAGAGAGAATTTGCTCGTGGGTTTAACCCACTTTGTTGATATTTCAGGTTCCAGACAGTTTCTATCTGAAGATTTGCGTGTGAAGTTCGTAGAGCTTGACAATCATCCATTCCTTACCATACTTTAGTGTAGGGACTTAAATCGGTTCATAGAGTTTTACTTTGATGTTTTTATTTGGTTAAGGGGTCCGTGGATTACCGGACTTCCAAGTTGTATCAATCAGAATAATACAATGTTATTTAACATGATTATTTATTTCAGTTAGACTTTCCTTTCAGTATTTATAATTCTTTTTCTTTAGTCATTGTATTCTATGCTTGTTTGCTATCAATTGTTAGTATCTCTCAGGTTTTGTGTATGAGACTGGCCACCTCATGCGCGAAATTTTCTGGGGGGTATTTCATTTACTACTTGAGGTACGTCTTAATTTCAAGAACAAAATTTCTTGAAAGTTGGGAGGTTGTAAAAATCGTGACCATTTTTGGTCAATTTTTCTTTAATTTCATTTATTGTCATAATAATGCTTTAAATGATTTTATATGTATTTTAAATGTAAAATACATGTTTTGAAAACTTATTTAAGGTTTGAAAAAGTTTTCAGAGCATTTGGCAAAAGTTGACTTTTTGGGTCTAGTTGACCCAAGCGCGTTGTCCAAAAAATCTAAAAGTCTTGGAATGACACCAAGTTTGGGGGGTAGCTTAAATAAAATATTTGATGTACTATGGAGTCAATTTCGTGTTAATCAAACTTAAAAACTGAGCCTGAAAAGGTTTAGTGAAAAAGTAGTGGCACTATTGTAATATGACAAGTAGGTCTATAAATAAAACGAGGAGAATGAAGAATTCTCATTTCTTTCTTCCTCCATCAGCCATGAAAGAGCCTATATATATATATATATATATATATATATATATCATCTTCTTCATTCTTTATTGAATTAGAGGGATTTAAGGTGAGAATTAGAAAATGCCAAAGAAGAGATAAACGGTCTACGTATTGAGGGCTCGAGATTAGTCTGATCAAAATTAATTTCAAACAAAGTTGGGTTTGGTGATAATTTGACTTGGAATTGAGGTATGGGTGTTCTTTCCACCTTATCATTGATTCTTTAGGAATTGATAAAATTTGAATTCATTAGTGTGTTTGGAATTACTAAAAATTGAGTCTTGCATATTTAATTGGGTTAATTCTTGTTAATTGATATTATTATTGAATTCAACTATGTTTAAATGTGTATCAGGTGATTGATTATGTGAATTATGTTTACATGCCTAAGTGTTAGCACTTGTGGATAAATGTTGTTTAATAATATGAATTATAGTTGTGGAAACTATGTGATATATGATGCATTTGACATGTTTGATAGAATGCATAAGAATGATCCTTTCTATTAATGTTGCATTGTTATATATACGGGATTACATGTTTTAGCGTGGAAACTAAGTAGCTTATGATGCACTTGGAATATGAAATTTTTGTGTTGTCATATGCATGGAATTACATGTTTTAACATGAAAATTAAGTGGCTTATGATGCGCATGAAATTGTATGTGTTGCCATACTTAAAACCTATGTGATTAGTTATTGATTTTGGGAGAAAGTTAGAAATGAAAAGAGCCCCGAGCCTGGAACTTGGCCAAAGGGGTTTTGTCTAGACCTTTGGATTTTAGCCCATGAAGTAGAATATTGGGTTTTGTCTAGATTCTCGGGTTTTAGCTCTTGAAGTAGAATATTTGAAAAAATTGCTCGAAAATCTTTTGACCCGCAACCTACAACTAGTCCCACCTTTATGTGATTTAAAAACTTACGTGACTTGGTGTTTAAGTCTTGTTGTTGAATTGTGATATTCATGTTGATATTTATGTGGCCTTCAACTTTATATAAGTATTGTTGAGCATGTATTTCATTAAGGGTTAAGTTGAGATTTCCTTGAGCATGTGCGTTGTTGTATGCCACGTAGCGTGTAGGGATGCCATGTTAACATCTCACGAGCATTGGGAGTATGCCATGTAGTATAAGGATGTCATGCTTGCCTTCATGTAAGTCACGTCGAGTCGATGCATAAGTTAGTTTGGGTATCTCTACTGGGCGTAGTTGTATGCTCACCCCCTTTCCCAAAAATTTCTACAGATAAGGCACCGGTCGTTGATAGAGTTTTAGGTGCTTGAACTATGGAAGTCTACATTTTGTCACTATCGTTTATGTTTTGTTTTCGCATGCCATGTTTAGGCATTTATCAAACTTGTAATTTGTGTTTAAGTATTGCATTTGAATACATATCCGAATTATGGACTATTTGTATGAAACAAATATGTTTAAGACTATTTATATTTTAGGAACATGTAATATTTAAGCTTTATGGTTGCATATGTTTAAATATATTTTTAAGCATGTGTTGTTCATGACTTATGATTTATTTCATTATAAGTATGGTAGAGTATTAGACGTTTTAAATGATGAACCTTCATCTATGTTTAATTCTATATGTACTACTTGTGAGAATGGTTGTGTTAATGAATTGTATTTAATTAATGTCTAAACATGTTTATAATTTAAAGGTTAATTATATGGAATGCATGAAGTTTTCACATTCATTAATGATTGGGATGTGATTGGATGAGTTTTGTATTTTGAAAATGTATATGTATGATGATTGGTGTAAGTTTTGGGCAAAAGATGCTAAAAAGGGTTTTCAGGTAAAAATTGTCGACTGCTCCTTTAGATAAGTCGACTGTTTTCAGCAGACCATTTTTGAGCTTTTTAGAGTGACAAAACAGTCGACTGCTCCTTTAGATAAGTCGACTGCTATAGATTTTCAAATATGAGGAAACAATCAATTACTATTTTAGATAAGTTGACTGCTATAAATTTTCAAATATGTGGAAGTAGTCGACTGCTACTTTAGATAACTCGACTGTTTTCGGCAGAACATTTTTGAGCTTTCTAGAGTGATAAAACAGTTGACTGCTCATTTAGATAAGTCGACTACTATAGATTTTTAATTATTTTTAAATAGGCATAACTTTGTCATCTCAAATTGGATTTAAGTGATTTCTTTTTTTAAATCGCGTATTTTTGAATCCTCTTTCCATTGGTATTGGTTGATATTGAATTGTACACATACATGAGTGTGTAAATAATTAAGCTTCCACGATAATTGTGAGTTAATTAAGATGGCTCATTAAGGTTTAGTGGATGGGTTCACTCTCAGAATTTGGACTTGGACTGGGGGAGTCCCATGGTCTAGATTTTGGAGCATGAGATAATAATTACTTTGTCTACAATTGAGTATATATATGGCGGTAACTAAAGTTGTGAAAGAAGCATTATGGCTTCAAGGTTTTTTATTTGGGTCTTCACAAGAACATGTTGATGTATTTTTGAATAGCCAGAGTATTATTCATTTAAGAGAAAATCGAGTTCATCATGCAAGAGCCAAACATATTGATGTTTACTTTGATTTTGTACGAAATATTATCTGTGAGGGTGAAATTTATTGGAAAAAAAATTGACACCAAAGATAAACTAGCCAATATGATAACAAAGACAATTACAACAATCAAGTTTGAGCATTGCTTGAGCTTAATTAACATCCAATATGGAGGTAATTATTAGTTTGTTTTCTTCAATGTGGAGTATTCTGGAGTAGCTCAAATTTTCACCAAAGTGGAGAGTTGTTGTTTTTAGCTCAGATTCAAGTTACTTGGGCTATCTTTTTGGCCCATAATTTTTCTTCACCCAGATTGGGCCCTTGCATTTCTCTATGTGTGAACTGGTGGACAAGAAAAATGTGACAATTACAAAACTTTATAGATGGAGAGATATATTGTGTGTGAAGAAGAATATGTTCTACTTCTTGTACTCCTTTGATTTTATAGTGAAATTTGATGTTCGTTATCGCCCATGGACGTAGGCTTTTCTAAGCTGAACCACATAAATTGCTTGTGTACCTTGTTTGATTGATTTTCTAGTACTTTCCTCATTTTTTTTTGATTTTTCATCAAATATTTTCGGTTGATTTTGGGTGTTTTCTGCAACAACGCCAAGCACCTATATGGAGTAGGTCGGGTGTCGATTCCCCCGCTGTTAGGGTGGACGGGTAGGCAGGGTGGACCACCACAACAAGAGGCAGGATGGACCATTGCAACAAGGGTGTTGCAGGTTTGGATGAGAAAGAAGAGAGAGGAAGAATCAAATAACAAGAGAGGAGACAAGAGGAGTTGTAGACGAGAGATACAAAAACGAAAAGAGAAGAGAGACCTCAAAGATGAGAAGAATTTTTTAAGTAGTGAAATGGCGTGGCATAGCCATGTCGAATTTGGAGGATATATTAATATTTCTCCATGGTCATCAGCAATGGAAAATAGAAAGGAAGGAACACACTTCCTTCGTTTGGTAGAGAGGAGACAAGAATGGAAGGGAAAAGAGCTATCATTCATGCTTTACAAATTTTATTCCTTCCAAATATGGACCAAAGAGAGGAAGGAAAAAAATTTGCAAGACTGTTATAGAAATTTTAAATTACAATACTACTCTTTATAATTATTAAATAAATCCAATATTAGCAATCCCTTTCTTCCTTTCTCTCCTAACAAACAAAATTATTATCTCCTTCCCTTATCTTCCATTTAACCAAACAAAAAAAACGAATGACAGTAACTCTTCCCCATTCTTATCCCTTCTTTTCTCTCTTTCATCCAATTTTCTTTCGAGCATTAATGTATTTCTTTATAAACACATACACCATTTAAAAGTAACAAACAACAATATTTAGACCATTCAATTGATTAATTCTATTTATTCTTGTAGCATGAATATACAAAATTAACACCAACATCTTCATTCTTCGTGTAACACTGTTATACTAAATACACATCTATAAAGAATGGGAAAAAAATTACAATTGGTTTTGTTCCTGACTTATTTTATTGATCTCTAGCTACTTTTCTACACTTTCTGTTTCTGAGGTATTGTGAGATTGTTAATGGCTATAGCTTGGCAAGATTTATTTTTGAGCCACACCAAACCGAACCATGAGCTGCGGGTACGCAGGAGGAGGATGAGGCATAACATGACCTGCATAACCCTTGTGGTTGATTGTGTTGTTACTACTGGGGATGTAGGTGCCTGGATTGGGTGCGGGAGGGCGCACCGGACTACCCTTCTGCAGAGATTGCAACAAAAGGTTATTTTTTTTCATCCACCCTTCTCCTTCTTCATATAGGATTCTACTAGCTTCATATGGTTTCATGCTTAGAAGTAAAACTACTGCTATAATGGCTGAAACTATCCTTGGAGGCCTCATTTTGTTGAGCAAGTAATGTGCTTTTTTTTTTCTTTTTTCCGGATGTTTTGAGCAAGTAATTTGTTGATAAAACTGTATGTGAAGGATATATATATATATATATAATGCATGGTACAGGGAGCATTTTTATGCATCAACTCATCAATAAGTATAACTTGAAACTTTTCATATTTTTATTTTGACTGTTGACTAGCAAGGAAAACTAATAGATTAGCATGAAATTGAATGGGTCACAGAGGGAAAAAAAAACTAGGTTTCAATTTGAACCCAAGAGTTTAAATTTGTTGTTGTTTACTTTGAATACATGAAAATATTAAGGGTAAATATAACTTACACCCTCTCAGTTTAGACAATATTTCGACTAAATCCCTCTAGTTTTGATATTTCCATCTATATCCCCGAATTTTGAGTTTATGTGTTAATTTTTCCTTTTCATTAGTATTATGTCAGCAGCAAGAGAGTAAATTTGATAGATGTTAGTGACAGAAAATGTAGTCAATAATAAGTAGCATTTACCCAAATATTAACCTATAAAATTATTGCTTTTGCTTCGTTCTCTTTAATTCTCGGTGTGCTTTTAAATCACAAGATTGGATCATCGATATTCATCAATCCTTGATCATCAATTTCTTTTTCTTTGCAATTAATTTCATTTTTTAAAGGAATAACTAGGCCGGAAATAATTGGATCAAACCACTTACTATACCCCTCTCTCCCTATCAAATGCCATATATATTTGCACCATTATGACACAAAGTATTGACGAGTTGAATGTCTAAACACTAGTAGTGTACACCTTAATAAAATATAAAGAAATGAAAAAATAATTAACAACTAAATTTAAACTGATTTTGGACAAGAGCTGTTGAAAAATCTCCCTTTTTTTATATATACTTATTTTAGTGTAAAAATGAATAAAGGGTAATTCACCGGAAAAAAAAAAAAGAGAATATGTGGATTTATAATAAGTTAATAACCTTAACTTGACTGGGACTTCCTTTCCTTGTCATGGATTTATTTGTGGAGCTGACATTTGAAGGTTCTTAATCAAGAATGGAATTCAAATCCGCGGAGAAGACAAAAGTCAAAGACCCGACCCGTATTCCTACCATTGTTTATGTTCAAGATGCGTGTCGTGAAGAGAGATCAACTCCCTTTTACCAAAATAGAGTTGAACGAGACCCAAATGGAGCAGTGAGATGGAGTTGCCATAACTCAGACTATGCATGTCATTTCGGTTGGGTACAAGTATTAATATCACGAGATAATTTTAATTAAAAAAAAATTTAATGCAAAGTGATGGTTGAGAGTCCCCGACTCTATACATTTGTTTACATAAGGATAAAATTATATTTATAAAAAATAACAAGTGATTAGACGGCCTAAAATATCGAACAATTACAACAATTCTATTTTCAAAAGTTTTAATTTTGAGCTTCATCAAAAATCAAATTTTGAATTAAACTTTACCCCTAAACACGCTTTTCTTATCACCAAACACATTTAAACACACACAAATTTTTAATTTAAAAGTACTTTGGTGCACAAGAGAAGCAACCCCAAGTGGGCTCACTGTGAGAGAGAGAGAGTAGGGTTTAAGATCCAATTATCCAAATAGAATGAGTTAAACCTGGTTGCCTTTTTAATTATATTCTTTTAAAATTGAAAATTGAAGGGAACTCTTGTCAAATTATCTTTGTGCCACACCAATGATAGGGAGGAACTTCTTACTTATTAGTGTGTAGGTAAGTATTGTACTTATATATATATATATATATATATATATATATATATATATATATATATATATATAGTAAGCTAATATATTTTTTATTTTTTACATATTTTAAATTTAAAAAAGAACAAGTCCTCCTCATATATTAGAAGGCAAGTAAACACTTGGACGTCCCCATGAAAAATATGTTATTCACTTTAAATGTATACATTTTTATGTAAAAATCTATTATCTTGATTGATTTGGAAAAATAAAAATGTTCATCTTAAAGATAACATTTAAAAATTTTGTCATTTCAAAAAAATTTAAAAATGATTAGATAAGAAAATAAAGGCATTGAAGACTTCCTTTTTCTTGTAAATGACCCAATTTTTTAATTTTTTATTATTATTTTTGTTGTAAATGAAAATTTGTATAAAAATATCATGTAAATTGTGACCTACTTCCAGATAGAGATGATTGTGGCTGAGACAATGTCTGAGTTTGTGGTACAAACAAAACCACAAATTGTGAACTATTTCCTTCTGTAATAGCAATTGGCCTGGTTGAGTGCGCTGTTGGTTTTTTTCTCTGCGGCTTTTGACAAATTGTGAACTTTCAAGCTTTGGAAGATATCATACATTTTTTTTGTAATCTTGACGTTGTTATTCAAGGAGCATGTCAAGAAATTTTAATTTCCCTATACATTTCTCGATAGGTTAGCTATGTGATCTACTTTTGTTTTTTCCTACCATCTTCCAATTTATGTTTGGCTATAATACTTGGTCTTCAAAAGCAGACATGCCACTGGGTACCATCATCTCATTGGGTACTTTAACGGGAAATGCATGTATGCTTAGAGTAGTGCATGCCAATTCCTTTTCTATACGTACACTCCATACAGAAGGAAAAATAATTAATAAGGTACTACAATAACAAGCAAAAACTTACAATTCACTTCTTTTTATTCTTCTATCATGAGTATGCAAAAATACACACCAACAGCATACTCTGTTTTTATTTTTTGCACAATACAAATAAAAAATACCCCAACTACAAATAAAGAAAAAGAATACAATTATGGTTTGTTCGTGTCTTATTTGGTCAGTAGCTATTGTGTTTATGAGGTCCTGTGAGATTGTTAATAATCGCAGCTTGCAGGATTAATTAATCTATTTACCACTAGTAGCCACACCAAATGGAACCATGAGCTTTGATGGGTATGAATGAGGAGGAGGAGGAGGTAGAGCATGACCAGCAAAGCCCTTCTGGCTGATGCTGCTAGTAGAGCTGTGGGTGCCCGGGTTTGGTCCGGGTTGGACGGGTGGATCTTCTTTCGCCATGGATTGCATCAAAAGATTTTCATTTTTCATCCACCCTACTGTCTTTTCATTCAGAATCCTACTAGCTTCATATGGTTTGATGCTTAGAAGGAAAAGTAGTGCAATAGTGGCTACAACAATATTTGAAGATTTCATCTTGTTGATAAGCATACAAATTAAGAGTCGTTGGTAAAACACAATTAATGGAGAATAGATGCGGGGATAGAGGTGTATTTATATGCATCAAGCAATCAACTGATATATATATGGCATTATGACTTGAATTTTTCATGGTTTTAACCCGATGAAAGGGTTTTGAATGTTGACTAGCAAGGTTAGTAATAGATTTGAATTTTAATGGGTATTGGGAAGTCCTAAACCAAGAAATTACTTGGGTTCTTCTCATGTATTCCTTGATATTCAATCCATGACTCAGCACATGCATGCCACATCATCGATCTTTTATAAAACAACATTATGATAGTTTGGAAATTGTTTTTGCAAAAAATAAAAAAATAAAAAAAAGGCTCTGAAAGACTCATTGTAATATAGTAAATACAAAAGAGAGAACATAAAGGAGAAGATCCAACCAAAAAAACAGAAAAAAAAAAAAAAACACACACACACACCAAAAGAAAGTCTCATAATTAAACAGTGAACTATTAGTCACTAAAAAAGAATGGAATTCAAATCCGCGGAAATAACTCAACTCAAAGACCGGAACCGTATTCCTACACAAATTTATGTTCCCTGTGCGTGTTATGAAGAAGGATTTGAAGCTATTATTTAATAATTTTCCTAAAGACGAGAAGCTCCCATTGAACACTCTTACTGGAGCATGTATGACTGTCCTTCACTCACATATAATCCGACTCTTTTTGGAAGAAAAAAAAATCAGAATGATCAGTATCCATTGTCTAATGGATAGGCGTTGAGGTTCTTGTCCCACGTTAGATATGAATGGAGTGAGTATTGAGTATATATGGACAGGTGGGGTATGTAATAGTATTGAATGACTTAAGTTTTTGAGTTAGAGGACAAACGCTCGACCCGTTACAATTGGTACTTTCGGTTAGGTGACAACACCCGACCCGTTACAATAGGATAGAAGTCTTCTAGACCTTTGGTATTGGTTCAAATCCTATGGTTCTTGTCCCACATCAGATCTGGATGAAGTGAGTGTTGAGTATATATGGGTAGGCGGATATGCAGCACTACCCAATGACTTTAACTTTTGGATTAGAGGTCAATGCCCGACCCATTACAATAGGACATAACTCTTCTAGACCTTTGGTATAGGTTCAAATCCTATGATTCTTGTCTCACATCAGATTTGAATGGGATAAGTGTTGAGTATATATGGGTAGGCGGATATGCAACACTACCCAAATGGAGCAATGTGGCATCTGCAAGTGTGTGTGTATGTTACTTGCTTACGACAAAAAAAAAAAAGAAAAAAGAAAGAGAGGTGGAGCTGCCATAACTCAGACTATGCATGTCATTTTGGTTGGGGACAAGTACTAATATCACGTGATAATTTTAATTTAAAAAAATAATTCACTATGCATGTCATTTTGGTTGGGGACAAGTACTAATATCACGTGATAATTTTAATTTAAAAAAATAATTCATTTGACATTGACCTCAAGAAGAAGAATCGAACCTAGCTACATTGTCCTGCTTGTTCCTTGGCCAACTATTCCACCCCTTTTAAAGTTACAGTCTAGACAATGTTCATTAAGGTTGAACTTAGCATAAGAGATAAAATTGTATTTATATAAAAATAAAGAGGGGCTAGATCAGGTCGGACCCAGGACTTTAGTTCGAGGGGGGTAGTTTATTTGGTGGGGAAAAAAACAACTAGCATGACAAATGTGATATAATTTTTTCACGTAAAAATGCAAACAAGAAACAAAAAATATAGCAAATCACTATCTTTCAAGGAGCTTATAGTATTCTTAATCTAATTCCATATCAATACTCATTTAAAATAGAACAAAAATTACCTAAATACTTGTTCAATTATGAGTCATGTCAAAGCAATCATACTATCTCCCTAAGCGCTTAATAAATCCTGACAACCAAAAGCAAACAAGATGTTCTTCAATAATGAGAATTAAAAATTCAAATAAAAGAATTTATTTGTTCAACTTCAAAACCCAACAAGTTGATATAATATTCAAATGAAAAGAACCAAACTAGAATACTTGACAAATATAAGAACCATAATATTGATTGATAATTTAATATTGAATACAATTACAACTGTCCTCGACGGGATTTCATTTTTTGAAAACGATGCATGATAACCTGATTATCTATGCTCTTAAATATATCTTTTTAATATTAACAACCAATCTATCATTTAGAAAATGATCTCCCATTCAATTACGCAATTCATTCTTTACAATGTTCATAGCAGAAAATGCCCTCTCCACAGTGACAGTCGCGACTGGTAAGATCAATGCTAGCGTCACAAGCATATACACCAATGGATACACCTTATCTTTTTTGTCTCAACCATTCTTCTTGCAAGAGCAAAAATCCTTTCAATCCTTCAAAGCCACTAGAACGTACATCAAGAATAAAAATTTGAAGTTAAATATCAAGTTCTATGAACTTGTTTGCAGAAAATTGATTTCGATAATATTTAGCAAAGCATATGATCTTTTGCTTGTCAAAAGCAAAAATGCACAATCTGGACATAGACATGCCACACAAAGAAGTAACTCAGTATTTGCCACACTGAAACGATTTTTTAGCTCTTGAAATTACATATCTATGACAAAATAAAATAACTCAACATGATAGTAATGCAAGTTTTTCACTTCTTGCACTTTACGTTGTGGTCGTCCTTGAACAAAGAACGCATTATTCATGTTAGGAATATCAATCCCATGTTTCTCACAAAATGAAAAAACTTCATCAAATAAAGAATCTCATCCATCCTCCCTCATCATTTGTAGACGTTGCTTACATACTTTGACTAAAGACACGGCGTTCACAATATCATGATCTTTTTTTGTAGTAATTTTTACAATTTATTTGTAAATTCCAACACTGTTTTCATCAAACGCAGACTCAATACAAAATTAAAGGATTGTATCGACCTAATTAAGTAGAATGACTGATTTACCTCTTTGATCAGATTTCACTCCATCCACTTTAACAATCTTAAGTAAACCAATTACAGATGAAAACATTGTAACCAAACTAATCAAATTACCATAATGTGAGCCCCAACGAGTGTCTCCTGCACGTATAAGAGAAGTACTCTGATTTAGGACTTGCCCATATAAAAGCTCGCCATTGTTAAGTCCCTCAATAATTTCAGCAATTTGTTTCTCTCGAAGCATATTGCGACGTTTATATGAGGCTCCAACTACATTAAACACATTAGTAACAAATACGAAAAAATAGGAAATCTGGTCATGATTCTTTGCCACAGCAATAAGAGCTAATTGAAGTTAGTGTGCAAACAATAAACATAAAAAGCAAATTCATTCTTTTTTAGAATAAGAGTTTTGAGACCATTAAATTCGCCTTACATATTGCTAGCCCCATCATAAACTTGCCCACATAGTCTAGAAATGCTCAACCATTGTGTAAAAAATACATTATCAATCGCCGTCTTAAGTGAAAGAGAAGTTATATCTGTAACATGTACCATACCAGTAAAACGCTCAATAATACTCCCATTCTTCACGTAACGCGACACAATAGCCATTTGCTCTTATATCGATATGTCACAAGACTCATCAATTAAAATAGAAAAAAATGCATCTTCAATATCTCTGATAATAACATTGATGATCTCTATTGCAATGGCTTTGACAATATCTTTTTGAATCTTGGGTGACGTTAATTTCATATTTTCAGGAGCATTTTTCAAAACAATTGCTTTAACATCCTCATTCTGACGGACAGTGTATCTCAAAAGTTCAAGAAAGTTTCCTTGGTTGTTTGAATCCTCAGATTCATCATGGCCACAAAATGCGAAGAAGATGTCGAATAGATTCAATTGATGCATTCAAACAAGTTCGATATTCACTTTCTGCTTGGTCCGACTCCCTCGAGAAAATTGTTTAGATGTATTGGTTTTGGTTAATCAGAGCATCACATGATCTCAAAGCTTTGTTGTGGGCACTATTGCGGCCTCCAACATGAGTTTTGAGTTTATATTTTTTCTTCCAATTTGAAAACCCTTCATCCACAAAATAGTCACCCCTGCTTGTTCTCCAATATTTGGCTTGAAAATATATCAATTTAGGCAATATGCAACATCTTTGGGTATGTTATATTCTAGCCAGGGAAATTCAATAAACCAACCAGGGTTGAAATGTCGTGACCTTATCCCGAAATCCTTATAGGGGAAAGAATGAGTCATAGGCTGACAAACACCCTTTTGAAGATATGTTCTACAAATTTGGTCTCAAATATTAGGATTGTAATCTAATATTCGAATTCGTAGTTCTGGATCTGCTGAAAGATCCTCGAAATTAATGTTGAAAGACTCAGAACGATTTTGCTTTCCACTACCATCAATTCTCTCTATTGGGGTTCTCAACTTCGATTCTCTTTGAAAGTATTTCAACATAACTAATTAAAAAAGAAATAGACTTATTTACATACAATTAGGTGGACAATTTACATATAAATGATAAGAACTTAGTAAGAAATGGAGTTTTTCTTGAGTATTTGGAATGGGTGAATTAATTAAAGATCCTTATGCTATAGCAAAAAAATACTTGTCCTCCTACTTCATCATTGACGTTTTACCAGTTCTGCCGCTCGGCCCGCTCCCACAGATGTGCACCTTTTCTTAGTCTTTTTTTTTTTTTCTTTTTTTTAATGTAACACACTAGTTGAAATAAATTGTCAAAATAATTTTAAAACACAGTACAACACTACCATTTGATTTTTTTTTTTTCCAGTACTAGAGATCCATCTAATATTCTAATTGAGCACTGATACAACTACAAAAAAAGTTTTGCAAAACAAAATAGCAGCCAAATTTGGAAAATAATTAAAGTGAACACTCAAGTCTGAATTACAAAGGAATGAACCCTAATGGCTAAAACAGAGAAATAAACAGAAAAAAAATCTAGAAAATAGTCAGATTTCATGAAATTTGAAAATTTAAAAAGTTATTCTTTTTCCTTTTTCGAAATCCAATTCCCACAAAAGATTGGATTTTAAAAAAGTAAGGGAATTGAAAATATTTGAAGAAATCCCACTTTTGCGCTTCAAATAAACTAGAACATAAGATACTTAAAAAGGGGTACAAGTTAGTAAATAGAAATTTCCTGTAAATTTCAAATACCATGAAACTCAGACCATTTTTCATGGGATTTCAAAGCTCGGTATCTAAAATCCCTTCAAATCCAATCCCTTTACAATTCCAAACAGTTATAATCCCATGTTAGAATCCAAATCTTGTCAAATCCCGTCATTTAAAGCAATGGACGTTGCATAAGATTTGAATAAAATGACTATACGATAAGTCCAGTTTTCCAGAGTTCCAAGTTCCAACCAAAAACAAAAAAGATCTAAAGAGAGAAAAGAGAGAAGAGAAAAGAGAGAAGTGGAGAAGATGTACCTTTGGAGTTTGGAGCTTGTTGGAGTTGTTGGAGAACTTAAGGCCAAGTAGGCAAGTTGAAGTTGTTATCAATTTCAGAACTCAAACATTCAAGCATTCCAACTTGCTGCTACTTGCTGAATGCTGAGCGCTATTCGGGTTTCACTTCACGAGAGATACGACAATTAGGGTTTCTTTTATTTTGTTTCTTTCCTCTTTTCGTTATTTTTTTCTTTTCTTTAGTAGCTGAAGTATGCTAGACTTTTATTTAAAAGAAGTCCATAGCTCACAAGGGACTTGGGCCGTGTATTAACCCAAGAAATAAATTAGTAAAACAGCTCATCTAATCTATAATTAATTTGATGTATGTTGAGCTTTTATTTAAAAGAAGTCCATAGCACACAAGACACTTGGGCCATGTATTAACCCAATAGATAAAATAGTAAAAAAGCCCATCTAATCTATAATTAAAAATAAATAAATAAATATATATATATATATATATATATATATATATTCTTTCTTAAAACGTACATATAGGCTTGAGCCTAAATAAAATAAACTCATCCCTTCTCCCCATGAACCCAAATATACACTAAAACAAAACGTAACCCAAATAAATAAATTACATCCAGCTAAATATTTAAATAACTAAAAGACAATTCAATTAAAACTTAATTAATAATATGCTAATAAATCCAATTAACCCTCCATAAATCCAGTTAAACCCCAGTAATTTATTTATAAAAGAAATATAGGGTATTACAATATGCCATGTGGTATTCACAAAATTTTAGTAATTGTGTTTTACACATTTTTATTCGGCATGCAGGAACTCAACTCATGTATAATAAGTATTCTTTTCAGGACATGACAAGGTGGTAGCAGAGTCTCCCCAACCATGAGTTGGTGTGGAGCGTAGCTAGAATTATTTTGAGAAGCTTTAGTACTCAATTTTGACATGAATGTCCGAGATGGGGACTAAATGCATCTTTTGATCATGTATTTACTATTTTGATGATTTGAAAAACTTATGGATTGAATATGTTTTATGACTTTGTATGTAAGGCTTTGAGAAATGGATGAACGTTGGAAAATTCATTTTGAGGCATGTGTGAGCATCTTTCAATTATATAAATGCATGTAAGAAGGAGATCCTCTGTATATCATGTGCTTCAAAACTATGACGTTTTGAGGCAGAGCAAACTCATATCCCCTTCTCTCTCTCTCTCTCTCTCTCTCTCTCTATATATATATATATATATATATATATTACTTTCTAACTCTATAAATAATATATAAGACTAAATTATATAACATGAAATAACATAAAATTATATATAAATAATATTATATAATTCTATAACATTATATAATTACAAATAATAACATTACATAGTATTATATAATTATAAATAATAACATTAAATTAAAGGAATGAGAAGAAGTAAAAATCGCACATATATATTGCTCCCTAGTGTTAAATAGATTATATTTTAAATTATTAATTAGTTGTACATTAATTAATAAAACTTAACATAATATAACAAATAAAATATTATTACATATAAGAAATGAAAAAATATTTCTTTAATTTAATTTTTGTTTAACAAGAGTATTAATAAGATTTTCTAGTAAAGGTTGTTGGTCAAGATTTTGTATTTTTTATTTTAAAGTGTGTTTTTGCATGTTTGGTATGAAATTGTTACATATTTGAAGGCTCTACATGATAAACGGAATTAAAAATTCATTTAATAGAGAATTTTTCATGAATTTTGAACTCAAATTAAGAGTTAGAGGATTTTTTCATGAATTTAGGACTCTCAAATTAAGTGGACTATTTGTTTAAAGAGATGTGAGAGATTTGGACTCTGTTGTCTAAAATTTTTGAAACACTTACTTGGAATAAAAAAAGTATTATTTTATTCATTTGGTTTGCAATTTTAAAGAATAGTTATAAGACTGGATCGTTTTATGCCAGATCTTCTTTCACAGGAGAGTTCTGATCCGATATAAATATATGTTTGCTAAGGTTATAATAATGGAATTCAAATCCACGGAAAATACTCATGTCAAAGACCCGACCCGTCTTCCTGCCCAAGTTATGTTCCATATGCGTGATTTAAAGAATGATCCGAAGCTAAAGGAGAGCAACCATGTATCATAAAAGACCCCTTTTATAGACTTATACGTATCGTCTCTATATCATCAATATATAAATAATAATGGTAGTAAATATTATCAATATTATTATTTTATTAAATACTAGTAACAAGATTAATTTAGTTCTGCGTATTAAATCATGACAACGGATAATAAATAAACAACCCTTGATCAACTTATTTTTTCTTTTTATAATTAATTTCATTTTTATTAAAGAGTATCTAGGAAATAATGGGATCAAACCCCCTTACTCCTCTCTCCCTATCAATGCCATATTGTACCTATGACATAAAGTTTTGAGTTTTGACCGAGTTAAATGTCTAAAATTTGTAAACCAAAATAAAACATAAATAGATAAATAATTATGAAAAATGATAAATGCATTCTATTTTTTATAAATGCACTTCACTTTAATGTGAAATGTGAAATGAGATTATCGTTATTGATTCAATTCTTATATGTAAAAATGAGTAAAGGAACATTAATTATCTTGCTCCAAGTTTTTGTCTAGTTTCAAAAGTCATGTGGACGGACATAATAAGTTAATAACCTTAACCTGACCCGGGCTCCCTCGTCATGGATTTTCTTATGTTTTGCAATAGCTGTGGAATTGACGTTAGACGATTTGGTCGCAGAGTGTACATAGATATACGTTTACTAAGGTTATACGCGACATTCTTATAAATAATGGAATTCAAATCTGAGGAAATGACTCAAGTCAAAGACCCGACCCGTTTTCTTACCCAATTTATGTTCCACATGCGTGATGTGAAGAGATCAACCAAAACCCTTTTAAGATATTCGAGGGCGTATAACTCTACTTCACAAAATAGAATTGAACGTGTCCCAAATGAAAAAGGGTAGCATTTGTAAGTATGCGCCTATGTTACTTGCTTACCAAAAAATTGAAAAAAAAATAAGGTGGTGTTGCCATAAGTCATAACCTATGAAGCACGGATACGGATACGACACGATACGAATACGGCGATACGGCAAATCTCAAAAAAATAGGATACGGGTACGGCGGGATACGGCAAATATATATATATATATATATATATATATATATATTTTATATATTATACAAAAAAATTAATAGAACACAAATTAAGTTTTAAGTTTTAACTTAAATGATTTTTTTTTTCAACATTAAAGATCTTTTGATTTATTACAAATTAAACCCCACATTTTAACTAAGCTTTTTAAATTTTAATATTACAATATGGCTACCATCTTTAAAAAAAAATTAACAAAAAAAAAAAATCAAACGTATCCGAGAAATATCCTGACCGTATCCTGCCGTATTCGTATCGTGTCGTATATATATGATGAGTTATGACTCATAACTCATCATATATATATATATATATATATATATATATATATATATATATATATATATATATATATGAGTAATGATACACAGTACAGTTCGATTGCACTTAGTCCGATTTTATTTTATGTGAGTGGGGTGATTGGTCCCACACATGACATCATTATGACATAATGTGATGTGGCCCACCACCTCACTCACAAAAAAAATAGGACTAAGTCCTATCAGACAAAATATTATTACTATTATTATTATATATATATATATATATATCATCTCGGTTTAATTTGACATCGTTATATATTGCACTAAATTAATTTGAGGAACGACCAAATACTTTGGCTTCCTAAGCCAAAAATTTTATCAGCTAATTAATGTTCTTAAAATGTATCCTCAATCTATGTTAAGTAGTGCTGTTGTGATGTGTGTAGAGAGAGGTCTTTAATATATTAAATCTTATATATATATATACTGATTATAATATTGCAGATTATTTCTGTCGTAACTGCCGGACAATTTCTTCCATAAAATATGAAAAAGTATATCATAACTTTAATTTCTCTATACATTTCTCGATAGGTTAGCTATGTGATGTACTTTTGTTTTTTCCTACCATCTTCCAATTTAGGTTTCGCTATAATACTTGTTGCTGCTCCCACATAGTCTCCTCGATTCCATGATGTCTCCAAAACATTTTAACCAATGGAATGGTCTTGCCTTGAAGCACTTACTCTCTAAAGTCCATGATCTCTACCGATATCTCCTCATAAGATACATTTTCCCCCACTTCAAGATTTGTCCAATCAAGTACATGAGAATGATCCAGTTCATATTTCATTTAACATGGAAATATGAAACACATTATGCACACTCGACATTTGTGATGGCAATGCCAAGTGGTATGCAACTGCACCAACACATTTCAAAATCTCAAACGAATCGATAAACTGTGGCAATAGCTTGTCACTACGCTCAAACCGCATCAAACCCCTCCATGGCGAGACCTTGAGGAAAACGTGGTCTCCCACCTCAAAAGCCAAAAGATGCCGCCTTCTATCGGCATAGCTCTTTTGATGACTTTAAGTTATAACCAACTGTTGTCATATCAGCTTGATTTTTTCTGTGGTCTCCCGGACTATGTCGGGTCCCAAAGCCATTGTTTCACCAACTTCGGTCTAACAAACAAGCGACCTACAAGGTCTACCATACAATGCCTCAAAAGGTGTCATTGCAATACTTGCCTGATAGCTATTGTTGTAAGCAAATTCCACCAATGGAAAGGGATCCTCCCAACTTTCATGAAAATTCAACGCATAAGCCTGAAGCATGTCCTCAAGAATCTAAATAGTTCTCTCAGACTGACCATCCATTTGAGGATGAAAATCTGTACTAAAATGAAGATCAGTGTCAGGAGCTGCCTGAAAACTCTACCAAAACTGTGACATGAATTATGGGTAATCTCTATCTGACATAATCAAAACTGGTACGCCATGAAGTTTCAAGATTTGCTCAATGTACAACCGACTCAAAGTATCCACATCATCAGTCACCTGAATAGGAAAGAAATGAGCCACTTAGGTCAATCTATCAACCCCATCACTAAATCCATGGTGACATGTTCCCACTTCCACATCGCTATTGGTAACGGTTGTACAAGTCACTTAGGTCTTTGATGTTCCACCTTTACTTGTTGATAAGTAAGACACTTTGCCATAAACTGAGCAATATCAATTTTTATTCCTTTCCACCAATACTGTCGACTCACATTATGGTACATTTTGATCCCACTGGGGTGTACCACAAGTCTAGAGTGATGAAACTCTTTAAGTACATCATCCCTGCAAGGCAATAGTACAACCATCTTTCCTTTGAATCTCAAACCCCAATTGGAATAAACTGTCCAACACTCTACCATTTTGTTGCTCGAAATCCGAGTACGAATGGTTTCCATCTCACTATCATGCTGTTGTTCCTCAATCACCCTACTCACTAGCGTTGGTAGAGTAATAAGTGTGAACTACGTGGTTGTTTCCCAATCATCACTGAAATATAATCTCATTTCTGAAATATCCTCCATCATTTTCCATTCACGAATTGCAACGCTTGCGAAGATACCATGTGACTTTCTACTCAAGGCATCGGCTACAACATTAGCCTTTCCCAAGTGGTATTGTAGATCGAAATCATAGTCCTCCATATACTCCACCCATCACCATTGCCTTAGATTCAAGTCCTTTGTGAGAAAATGTACTTAAAATTCTAGTGATTGGAGAATACTTCAAACTTTTTCCCGTACAAGTAATGTCTCAACACTTTCAATACAGAAATTACTGCCGCTAACTCCAAATCATGAGTTGAGTAATTTTGCTCATGTGTCTTTAACTATCGGGAACCATATGTTATTACTCTTTCGGTTTGCATCAAAATACAAACCAAACCATCTCGTAAAACATCACAATAGTTCACATACCCCAAACCATGTTCGAGAATACTCAAGATTGGAGTGGAAGTCAATCTACTCCTCAGCTCTATGAATGCATGTTCATAAGCCTCATTTCACATAAACTTTACCTCATTCCGAGTAAGTTGTGTCATAGGTACCGCCAATTGTGAGAAATCCCTGACAAAGTATTTATAGTACCAGGTCAAGCCCAAGAAACTACGAATTTCAAACATGCTCTTCGGTTTGTCCTAACTCATCATAACCTAAATTTTTAAAGGATCCACGGAGACTCCTCCCAACACCACATGCCAGAGGAACTTCATATTCGTTAGCCAAAATTCACATTTCTTATACTTGGCATACAATTGATGTTCCCTCAAAAGTTGTAACACCATCATCAAGTGTTCCTCATGTTTCTCATCCGATGATGAGTACACTAGGATATCATCCACAAACACCACAACAAATTTGTCCAAGTAAGCATCAAGTCCATGAAAGCCGCCGGTGCATTCGTCAACTCAAATAGCATCACTAGGAACTCATAGTATCCATATCGAGTGCGAAATGCAGTCTTCGGTATATCTTCATCCTTTACCCTCAACTGGTAATATCCTAACCTCAAGTCGATTATCAAGAAACATTTTGAACCCTTTAATTAATCAAATAAGTCATCTATAGTTGACAAAGGATACTTGTTCTTGATCGTTGTTCAATTCAATTTTCGGTAATCAATACACAATCGCAATGATCTATTTTTCTTTTTAGCAAATAGTATCCCAGCTCCCTAAGGTGATGTACTTGGTCGTACAAACCCCTTGTCCAATAAGTCTTACAATTGACTTTTCAACTCCTTCAATTCTGTCAGTGCCATATGGTATGGTACCATAGCGATAAGTGTGGTATTGGGAGTAAGATCACTAGTAAACATGATGTTGTTTTAAAAATGTAAAATAACTCGCAAGTGTACGAATCTATTGAAGTATAGATCGGCAAAAACGAGGTCGAACCCAAGGGAATGCTTTGAGAAGAAAAACTAATACAAATTCAAATTAATTTAAAACTAATCTAGTTTAAATAAAAGTTGGTTGATTTGAGAGAGATTAAACTAACATGCAAATAAAATAACACAATTAAAATCAAATAGAGAAAATAACTAAGGTTTTGGATTCCACCACCATTAAATCCTTGAAACTTCTAATATTCATTTATTAATCCCTAAATTTAGAGTAGCAATCAATAAATCAATCTATTGCTTACTCAAGATTTAATAATAAAGCACTATGAAAAATATATTAAAAAGGTAGATTTTTCTTTACTTTACTAGTGTAAAATTCTAAGCATCTTATGTATTCAATTTAATGAAAAACATAAGATCAAAGATTATCACTTTTAAGAAATATAAACTCAAGCTTAGATTAATTATAATATTTTTTAACTACCACATATACATGATATAGATGGTGAAAGAACTATAAAATAATTAATTACAAGAAGTGAAAATCATAAATATTTAAATCATACACATGGGAATTAATTAATGAACAAAATAACTTCATTTCATTAATGGAGGTTTCCTCCTCAACCCTAGTTGAGGAGTTTAGTTACACATGGTAGAAGAAGAATATAACAAAATAATAAAAAGACATAATGAATAAATGAAACTCGGATTGTTTCTGTCTTCTCTGCCCTGACCTCCACTTCTTTTCTCCTCCCAAAACAGCTTCTAATTTGTCACTTTATACCCCAAGAGAATACATAAAGTCCTAATCCAATTAGGAGATAAAATTCTAATTCAATTAGAAGATAATTAGGATTTTTCTGCAGCCCTAAACAGGTGAATTTTTTTGATGATATTCGGCCCAAGTTTTGATCAGTTGAAGTCCGATTCACGAAATTATGTGAAATACAAAAGTGTCCAGAATCGAATTTTGTTCAACTTATACGAAAATTTAGTCAAATTGACACTCGAAAATAAGACTTTCGGTCCATTTTCCAAAATGGGACTAAAACTGAATTAAGTGCAGAATTAGGTTTCAGGCTCGTAACATCCTTAAGTAGTTATAATTCTCTTGGACCACTTTCTTGGGATGATTTGAGTTAAGATATGGAATTGAATGGATCCATTTGATGTAGGCTTCATATAACCCTCTTGAATGTCTTCTTTAAAAGCTCAAAAATCATGGTTTTAACTGATATAATCATTAAAACCCTAAAAAGACAAAAAACACAAAAATGGAGTAAAATCTAAAATAAACTATTACTAAGAGAATCAAATATACAAATTAAGAGGCTAGAATGCGTAACATTCAATGCCGATCAAAACACAACATCTTGTTGTGGTGACAACACCATCAAATCTCCCAAAAACACATTCTCGTAGTCACAAATCACAAAAGGAAATTCCTTATGCTTCACATCTCCTTCCTAAGCTAATAAACTAGCTAAGAAGTAACTCACTCCATTTCGGTTACCAAAACTATGCAACAAAGATATGTGAAAATCATCTCGATCTCTCATAAATCTTGATCTCGCAAGGCCGACAAACTCTACCCAGGGTAACTCTGCCCCCAACTGGTGTATCAATAGACAAAACTATATCTAATGAAGACACCTCCAAACCCAAGGCAAATGCAAATATGACGGATATGAATGAATGAGATGCACCTGAATCCACCAATATCCTAGCCCACGACCTAGAAACCAAGAAGATACCTCAGACAACTAACGGTCCTGTTGGGGCATCTATCTGTGTAAATATAAATGTAAGACCCTATGCTCTTTAACCCTGCTAGCCAGTACTCGAGTGCCCAAATTGCTGGCTAGATGCACTAGCAGTAGCCCCTCTCATCCCTCAAGAACCATGTGTAGACTGAACTGGTTGAGGTGGTGGCGAAGCCATAGGACCAAACTGACTCATTGTAGACTGAGCATAGTGTTATTGTAACCCATTCCTACTCTGTAAACCCTTTCTCTAGGAAAAATCAGCCCTGAGATGACCAGGTTAGTGATAATAGAAACAAGACTGCTCTCCTCGTGGGATCACTGTCTGTCTCTAAGAACACTTAGTCCGTTACTGACCAAGCTGATGGCACTGGTGGCACACCATTGTAGGTTGTGAAAATCCAATGGGTAAGGGCACTAAAGGTGTAGAGCGAATTTTTTGTCCCTGAGAGAATGAAGTACTACCCCTGTGCTTCTTCCTTGGCTGACTATCAAAAAAAGGCCCTGCACTCCGTTTCTGTCCCTTAGAATCCTGAGTTTTTTAAACATCCTGGTCATCCTCTTCAACAATCAAAGACCACTTTATAACTGCGGCATAGATCTTCAAATCCAAAATTGATACCGGTCTTTTTATGGAGACCCTTGGCCCTCTCATAAACCGTTTTGCTTTCATCTCCTTATCCATTACCATCTCCAGAGAAAACGGAGCCAAAAAAGTGAACTTGGTTTCGTACTCGATCACACTTATGTCAACTTGGGTGAGGTCGATGAATTTTGCTTCAATGGATCTTTCACCAGTGTAGGAAAGTATTTCTTGAAAAATAGCCCCTTGAACACTTCCCAATCCATCGTCTTAACATTGCGAGTGTTCCCAATAAACTTCCACCAACGGTCTGCCTCTCCCGAGAGGTTTAGTGTAGCAACCCTAACCCATAGATCCTCCTCAATTTCAAGTGCAATCAATAACTTGATTGTTTTATCAATCCAATCCTCAGCCTTAAATGGATCGGACCCACCCGCGTACTTTGGAGGGCTATACTTGTTCTATTCCCTCATAGCAATCATCATACGGGTAAGACTTGCTCAAGGCAATAGTTGTACCTCCTCCTCATGAGTTTCTCATGCACATCTTGGTGGCATCTTGCTACATAGGTAACAAGAAGACACTTTAGTCACAAGATACACTAAGTCAACCAATCAACCTCAACATGCTTAATCAACAAAAAACCAATTCGTTCCACAATTTAGCATTTAATACCAACATGTAAGCACATAAGCATATTCTTAATACACATATGGTCTAACCCTAACTTTCATCTAAGGTATTCAAATCCAGTTGCTCTGATACCAAGTTGTCACACCCCAAAATCTGGACTACCAGGACTCTTCTGGTCAAAGTCCAAATCCCGAGAGTGAACCTATCCATTAAACTCTAATGAACCATCTTAACTCACAATTATCGCAGAAGCTTAATTAATTACACATTCATGTACGTATGCAACTCAACATCAACCAATACCAATGGAAAGAGGATTAAAAAATACATGATTTCAAAAAAGAACCACTTAAATCAGGTTAGAGACGACAAAATTATGCCTATTTAAAAATTGTTAAAAATCTATAGTAGTTGACTTATCCAAATGAGCAGTCGACTATTTTGTGGCTCTAAAAAGCTCAAAAAATGGTTTGTCGAAAACAGTCGACTTATCTAAAGGAGCAGTCGACTACTTCCACATATTTGAAAATCTATAGTTGTCGACTGTTTCCTTATATTTGAGAATCTATAACAGTCGATTTATCTAAAGGAGCACTCAACTGTTTTGTCGCTCTAGGAAGCTCAAAAATGTTCTGTCAAAAATATTCGACTTATCTAAGCAGTCAACTATTTTCACATGAAAATCCCTTTTTAGCATCTTTTGTCCAAAACTTACATCAATCCTTATACATATACATTTTCAAAACACAAAACTCATCCAATTACATCGCAATCATGAATGAATGACAAAACTTCATGCATTCCATATAATTAACCTTTAAATTATAAACATGTTTGGACATTAATGAAAATACAATTCATTAACACAACTATTCTCACAAGTTGTACATATAGAATTAAATATAAATGAAGGTTCATCATTTAAAACGTATAACATTATACCATGCTTACAATGAAATAAGTTATAAGTCATAAACAACATATTTTTAAAAACGTATTTAAACGTATAAAACCATAAAGCTTAAATATTACATGTTCTTGAAATATAAATAGTCTTATACATATTCGTTTCATGTGAATAGTACACAATCCGGACATGTATTCAAATGTAATACTTAAACACAAACTACAAGTTCGATAAATGCATAAACATGGCATGTGAAAACAAAACATAAACGATAGTAACGAAATGTAGACTTCCATAGTTCAAGCACCTTAAAGTTCATCAACGACTGGTGCCTTATCTATAAAAATAGTTGGGGAAGGGGGGTGAGCAGACAACTACGCCCAATAGAGATACCCAAACCAACTTATACATTGACTTGACGTAACTTACATGAAGGCAAGCATGACATCCTTATACTACATGCATACTCCCAATGCTCGTGAGATGTTTAAATGGCATCCTTACATGCTACATGGCATAGGACAACGAACACTACAAGAAATTAGGGCTTTAGGGACAGTCAAATCCATCACTAAAAATTATAAGACCATCGCTAATGCTTAAATCAGATCGTTACAAAAAGTGACATCACGAAAGGTCATTAGTGACGCTTAAGTTTTACCGTCACAAAAAGTGGTGTATTAGCAATGGTTTTGACCGTCACTAATAACTAAACTATTAGTGACGGTCAGGAACTGTCACTAATGCGCTGTCACAAAAAAATGGTGTATTTGCAACAGTTTTAACCGTCATTAATAACTGGACTTTTAGTGACGGTTAAGAACTGTCACTAAGACACATGCGTATTAGGAACAATATGTCTTATCTCTAATGCATACGTCAGTAATACACATGCGTATTAGTGACGATATGTCATGTCCCTAATACTTACATTTATATTGTCCCTAATACCACAAATAAATTTTTTAATTTATATATTTTGCTTTGTTTTATAATTTGCTTGATTTGTTAATTTACATTTCTTAAGCTAATAATAATATAAAAATATATTAATATCAAAATTCAAAATAAATTATATATATGACAATATTATATAAATATTGCATAAATTACATAACAATACCTTAAGACTTGTTTTATGAATAAAACCAATACTTAATGAAATACATGCACAACAATACTCATATAAAGTTGAAGGCCACATAAATATCAACATGAATATCACAATTCAACAACAAGACTTAAATACCAAGTCACGTAAGTTTCGAAATCACGTAAGGGTGGGAGTAGTCGTAGGTCGCAGGTCAAAATCTTTTCGAGCAATTTTTTCAAATATTCTACTTCACGAGCTAAAACCCGAAAGTCTAGACAAAACTCAATATTCTACTTCACGAGCTAAAACTCGAGGGTCTAGACAAAACCCAATATTCTATTTCACGGGCTAAAACCCGAGAGTCTAGACAAAACCCCCTTGGCCTTTTTTTATTTCTGACTTACTTCCAAAATCAATAACCAATCACATAAGTTTCAAGTATGGTAACATATAATTTCCAGCGCATCATATGCGATTTAATTTTTTATGTTAAAACATGTAATTCCATACATATGACAACACAACAATTCCATATTCCAAGTGCATTATAAGCCACTTAGTTTCTATGCTAAAACATGTATTCCCATGCACATAACAATGTAACATTTATAGAAAGGATCATTGTAATACCCCGCTCCAACACATGGTATGATATTGTCCGCTTTGGGCCATAGCCCGCACGGTTTTGCTATTGGGTTTACCCCAAAAGGCCTCATACCATTTGAAGAGAACATACTACATATAAGCACATCTCCTTTTCCACACCCAGGCGATGTGGGATTGAGCACCTCGTACCCTGTCAGTGTGGTAGCTCAGCCCAGTGTCTATCTATGCACCTGCCCACTCACACCCGTCCGCAAGGGTTACTACAATACACCCCCCTACGAGGCCCGACGTCCTCGTCGGCACACTTCCGGCTGGGTTCAGGCTCTGATACCAATTGTAATACCCCACTCCAACACATGGTATGATATTGTCCGCTTTGGGCCATAGCCCGCATGGTTTTGGTATTGGGTTTACCCCAAAAGGCCTCATACCATTTGAAGAGAACATACTACATATAAGCACATCCCCTTTTCCACACCCAGGCGATGTGGGATTGAGCACCTCGTACCCTGTCAGTGTGGTAGCTCAGCCCAGTGTCTGTCTATGCACCCGCCCACTCACACCCGTCCACAAGGGTTACTACAATCATTCTCATGCATTATATCAAACATATAAAATACATCATATATCACAGTCTCCACAACTATAATTTATATTATTAAACAACATTTTAAATGATGAACCTTCAATTATGTTTAATTCTATATATATGTACAACTTGTGAGAATGGTTGTGTTGATGAATTATATTTTCATTAATATCCAAACATGCTTATAATTTAAAGGTTAATTATATGGAATACATGAAGTTTTGACATTCATTCATGATTGGGATGTATTGGATGAGTTTTGCGTTTTGAAAATATATATGTATGAGGATTGGTGTAAGTTTTGGGCAAAAGATGCTAAAAAGGGTTTTCAGGTGAAAATAGTCGATTGCTCCTTTAGATAAATCAACTACTTTCGACAGAGCATTTTTGAGCTTTCTAGAGCTACAAAATAGTCGACTGCTCCTTTAGATAAGTCGATTACTATAAATTTTCAAATATGAGGAAACAGTCGATTACTCCTTTAGATAAGTCGATTGCTATAGATTTTTAAATATGTGAAAGCAGTCGATTACTACATTAGATAACTCAACTGTTTTCAGCACAATGTTTTTGAGCTTTCTAGAGCGATAAAACAGTTGACTGCTCATTTAGATAAGTCGACTACTATACATTTTTAACTTTTTTTAAATAGGTATAACTTTGTCGTCTCAAATCGGCTTTAAGTGATTTTTTTTTCAAAATCGAGTATTTTTGAATCATCTTTCCATTGGTATTAGTTGATTTTGAGTTGCACACATATATGAGTATGTAAATAATAAGCTTCCGCGATAATTGTGAGTTAAGATGGTTCATTAGAGTTTAATGGACGTGTTCACTCTCGGGATTTGGACTTGGACCGAGGGAGTCCTGGTGGTCTAAATTTTGGGGCGTGACATAACAATTGTTTTGTCTACAATTGAGGCAGAGTATATGGCAGTAACTGAAGTTGTGAAAGAAGCATTATGGCTTCTAGGTTTTTAAGTTATTTGGGTTTTCACAAGAACATGTTGATGTATTTTTTGATGGCCAGAGTACTATTCATTTTTGGAAAAATCAAGTTTATCATGCAAGAACCAAACATATTGATGTTTACTTTGATTTTGTACGAGATATTATCAGTGAGGGTAAAATCTATTTGCAAAAAATTGACACCAAAGATAAACCAGCCGATATGATAACAAAGACAGTTACAACAATCAAGTTTGAGCATTGTTTGAGCTTAATTAACGTCCTACGTGTTTGAGTGCCTTTCGAGGCAGTATGGAGGTAATTATTGGTTTGTTGTTTTCAAGGTGGAGTATTCTTTAGTAGCTCGAATTTTCACCAAAGTGGAGATTTGTAGTTTTTAGCACAGATTCAAGTTACTTGGGCTACCTTTTTGGCCCATAATTTTTTTCACCCAGATTGGGCCCTTGTACTTCTCTATGTGTGAACTAGTGGACAAGAAAAAGGTGACAATTACAAAACCTTATAGATGGAGAGATATATTGTGTATGAAGAAGAATACATTCTTCTTTTTGTACTCATTTGATTTTATAGTGAAATTTGATGTTTGTTACCGCCCGTGGACGTAGGCTTTTCTAAGCTGAACCACGTAAATTGCTTGTGTACCTTGTTTGATTGATTTTCTGCTATTTTTCTCATTTTATTTTGATTTTTCATTAAATATTTTTGGTTGATTTTGGGTGTTTTTTGCAACAATGCCAAGCACCTATACGGAGTGGGTTGGGTACCGATTCCCCCGCTGTTAGAGTGGACGAGTAGGTAGGGTGGACCACCGCAACAAGGGGCAGGATGGACCATTGCAATAAGGGTGTTGTAAGTTTGGATAGGAGAGAAGAGAGAGGAATAATCGAATAACAAGAGAGGAGGCGAGAGGAGATGTAGATGATAGATGCAAAAATGAAGAGAGAAGAGAGACCTCAGAGATGAGAAGAATTTTTTAAGTAGCGAAATGACGTGGCATAGCCACGTCGAATTCGGAGGATATATTAATATTTCTCCATGGTCATCAACAATGGAAGATAGAAAGGATGGAACACACTTCCTTCGTTTGGTAGAGAGAAGACAAGAATGGAAGATAAAAGAGTTATCATTCATGCTTTACAAATTTTCTTCTTTCCAAATATGGACGAAAGAGAGGAAGGAAAAAAATTAGCAAGACTGTTATAGAAATTTTAAATTACAAAACTACTCTTTATAATTATTAAATAAATCCAATATTAGCAATCACTTTCTTCCTTTCTCTCCAAACAAACAAAGTTGTTATCTCTTTCCCCTATCTTCCATCTAATCAAACAAAAAGAATGAATGACAGTAACTTTTCCCCATCCTTATCCCAGGGCTGGCCCTGGGCCTAGGCGGCCCAGGTGATCGCTTTGGGCCCCCAATTTTGGGGGGCCCCAAATATTAGACTAAGTATACTATACTAGTATATAAATTAGGCCCAAAATAACAACTTTCATTGGGCTTTTAAAATTTTAAACCAAAACAATTTCATTGGGCCTTATAATTTTAAACCCAAACACTCCCCATACTCTCTCTCTCTCTCTCTCTATATATATATATATATATATATATATATATATCCTAACCCTTGTGCGGCTGTCAGTTCCCACAGTTTTGTTTATCCTTTAAACTTATATATATATATATAAAATATAATATAATATAACTTTTTGGAGCCCAAGAGCCGAATATATATATATATATAATATAATAAAATATAATGTATTAATGTTATTCTGCCAGGAGCCGATTATATATATATATATATATATATATATATATATATATATATATATATATATAACGGTCAAAACTTAATACAACTTTACCAAATACCAAACCAGCAAACTGAAACCTCTCTCTCTCTTGCTCAATTGCGATTTTCAAACCTCTCGCTCTCTCTGCTCAATTGCAATTACAGAACAGAAGCTTCCTGATTTGCTTCGTGAGTTCGTGGCTACACAGATTACACATCTCTCCCTCTCTCTTTCTCTTTTATTAAAATTCCTAATTTTTCTTCTTCTTCAACAAAGCCCTAGTTTTTTTCTTCTTCTCCAAGTCCTCATTTTTAGAACGAATTAGTGTTGGCACCAACGACGAGCCGGCGACAAGGGACTGGGAGTGGTGAGACTCTCACTGTGAGAGGCTCAATACAGACGGCTAGGCAGTAGGCACTACCAAATTTTCCCATTGTGCGGCAAGTGGTTCCGGTAGCAGGCTTGTCAAAAATTGATACGTTTTTTTCTCCATTTTCCCCTTTTATATATGCATATTTGCTTCTTTGTTTCTTATTGGCTTACTGTTTGCATTTGTTTTTGCATCTTGATAGCATCATTATTGTTTCTTATTGGCTTATTATTAGTATTGTATTTTTTATGAGTATTATATATGTGCATAACTATATATATTGCGTATTTGTTGTAGTTGTAGTTGTGAAGTGTGAACAAAGTAAAGAAAATAAAAAAAAATTTAAGCAATATGTCTACTAGAAAATATGATTCTGGAAGTGAAAAAAGGAAAAAAAGAAAGAGACAAGAAGAATTGATTCAATCTCAAAAAGGAGATCTTCATAAGTTTTTTAGGAGTAATACGCAAACAGATAGTTCAATTGAAAATTTGGAAAATGAAGATCATAGGAATGAGAATCAAAATGAAAAAAATGTTAATGAACATGGAGATTTAAATAATAAAGATGATAGGGATGAGAATCAAAATGAAGAAAATGTGAATGAACATGGAGATTTAATGAATAAAGATCATATGGATGAGAATCAAAATGAAGAAAATATGAATGAACATGAAAATTTGGTAAGTGAAGAACATATGAATGTAAATGATAATGTTCTTTTAAACATTAATAATCCAGAAAATTGGAAAAATATTGATAAAAATTTGAGAGATTTATTAGTTGAAAGAGGTCCTACAAGAGATGTTAAACTTGAAAATTTTTCTAAGGATTCAGAAAATAGACATTTCTCTTCCACATATTACATTCGACATTTGTCAAATGGTGAAAAACATGATAGAAAATGGCTAATATATTCAACTACTTTGGACAAGGTTTTTTGCTTTTGTTGTAAGTTGTTCAAACATGATGGAAACAAGATTCAATTAGCAAATGAAGGAGTGAAAGACTGGAGAAATCTTAGTGGCAAGCTTAAAAGTCACGAGAATAGTAGTGAACACATTGTTAACATGAGAAGTTGGATTGAATTAGAAATTAGATTTAAAAAAAATGCAACAATTGATAAAAATGTGGAAGAACAAATCAACAAAGACAGAGAACATTGGAGACAATTATTACTAAGAATAGTTGCTGTAGTCAAAACTCTTGCTAAAAATAGTTTGGCATTCCGTGGGAACAATGAGAAGCTTTATGAAGAAAATAATGGAAACTTTTTAAGTATAATTGAAATGATTGCAGAATTTGATCCAATAATGCAAGAGCACATTCGTCGAATTCAAGAGAAAGAAATTCATTATCATTATCTTAGTCACAAAATTCAAAATGAATTTATTCTTCGGATATCAGATGAGATCAAACGTGAAATCATTAAAAGAGTTAAAGAAATAAAGTATTTTTCAGTTATTCTTGATTGTACTCCGGATGCAAGTCATGAAGAACAAATGTCACTTATATTAAGATGTGTGAATGTTTCAGCAAGTCTAATTAATGTAGAGGAGTTCTTTTTAGGATTTTTAAAGGTGGATGATACATCAGGGCAAGGGCTTTTTGGTGAACTTGTAAATGTTTTGAAAGATCTTGAACTTGATATTGGTGATGTAAGAGGACAAGAATATGATAATGGGTCTAATATGAAAGGAAAACACAAAGGTGTTCAAAAACGATTATTAGAGATAAATCCTAGAGCATTTTACACGCTGTGTGGTTGTCATAGTCTTAACCTTGCACTTTGTGATATGGCAAATTCTTGTTCTAAAGCTTCATCTTTTTTTGGAGTTGTGCAACGTATCTATTCATTGTTTTCATCTTCTACAAAGCGATGGAAAGTTTTCACGGATAATGTTAAAGGTTTCACACTTAAGCCACCATCACAAACACGTTGGGAAGGTCAAATTAAAAGTGTTAAAGTAATAAGATTCCAAACTCCAGATATAAGAAATGCTTTAATTCACTTAGCAAGTATTAGTGAAGATCCCAAGACAAAGAGTGATGCTGAGTGCTTAGCAACATATGAAATTGAGAATTTTGAGTTTTTGCTTAGCATGGTTATTTGGTTTAATATATTAAATGTTGTTAACAGAGTAAGTAAAATTATGCAAATAGAGGACATGCAGATTGATGTTGCTATAGATCTTTTAAGAGGACTTATTTCCTTTTTTGAAACTTATAGAGAAAATGGATTTGAATATGCTATGTTTGAGGCTAAAGAGATTGCAACTAAAATGGAAGTTGAACCTATTTTTCGTGAAAAACGTATCATTCGTAGAAAGAAACAATTTGATGAGAGTGCTAGTGAAGAGATGACACAATCAGCCGAAGAATCATTTAAAGTTAATTATTTCATATACATAGTTGATCAAGCTCTTGCTTCACTTAAGAGTAGACTTGAACAATTTCAACAATATGATGACTCTTTTGAATTTTTGTTTAATTTGGAGAAGTTGAAGTCTGAAGATAATGATAGTTTAAAATGTTCATGTCATAAACTTGAAGATCTTCTAAAACATGACATGGTTTCTGATATTGATGGCACAGAATTATTTTCAGAGTTAAAAGTCTTAAGAGAAGCTTTACCAAGAGGAACAAAAAAGGCAATTGAAGTATTGGATTTTATTAAAAGGCTAGATTATTGTTTTCCAAATGCTTGGATTGCATATAGAGTATTATTGACTATCCCAGTTACAGTTGCATCTACTGAGAGAAGTTTTTCTAAGTTGAAGTTCATCAAATCATACTTATGGTCAACAATGTCACAAGAAAGATTAAATGAATTGGCAATGATATCTATTGAAAAAAATATGTTGGAGAAACTTAATTGGAGCACTTTAATTGATAATTTTGCCGCTCAAAATGCAAGACGATCACATTTACTTTGATATGCGCGTGTAAAATTTTTTGTATAAAGGGCCCCTCATTTGAAAGTTCGCTTAGGGCCCCTTAAAAATTTGAGAATCTCAGGACCGGCCCAGCCTTATCCTTTCTTTTCTCCCTTCCATCCAATTTTCTTTCGAGCATTAGTGTATTTCTTTATAAACACATGCACCATTTAAAAGTAACAAACAACAATATTTAGACCATTCAATTGATTAATTCTATTTATTCTTGTAGCATGAATATACAAAATTAACACCAACATCTTCATTCTTCCTGTAACACTGTTTTACTAAATACACATCTATAAAGAATGGGAAAAAAATTACAATTGGTTTTGTTCCTGACTTATTTTATTGATCTCTAGCTATATATCTACACTTTCTGTTTCTGAGGTATTGTGAAATTGTTAATGGCTATAGCTTGGCAGGATTTATTTTTGAGCCACACCAAATCGAACCATGAGCTGCGGGTACGCAGGAGGAGGTGGAGGAGGATGAGGCATAACATGACCTGCATAACCCTTGTGGTTGATTGTGTTGGTACTACTGGGGATATAGGTGCCTGGATTTGGTGCCGGACAGCGCATCGGACTACCTTTCTGCAGAGATTGCAACAAAAGGTTATCTTTTTTCTTCCTCCCTTCTCCTTCTTCATATAGGATTCTACTAGCTTCATATGGTTTCATGCTTTGAAGTAAAATTCCTGCTATAATGGCAGAAACTATCCTTGGAGGCCTCATTTTGTCGAGCAAGTAATGTGCTTTTTTTTTTTTTTCCCGGATGTTTTGAGCAAGTAATTTGTTGATAAAACTGTATGTGAAGGATAGATATATATATATATATATATATATATATATATAATGCATGGTACAGGGTGCATTTATATGCATCAACTTCAATAACTATGACTTGAAACTTTTCATATATATGAAAATATATATTTTTAAATTGACTGTTAACTGGTAAGGAAAACTAATAGATTAGCATGAAATTGAATGGGTCACAGAGGGAAAAAAAAACTAGGTTTCAATTTGAACTCAAGAGTTTTAATTTGTTGTTGTTTACTTTGAATACATGAAAATATTAAGGGTAATACCATTTACACTCTCTCAGTTTAGACAATATTCCGATTAAATCCCTCTAGTTTTGATATTTCCAACTATACTCTTAAATTTTGGGTTTATGTATCAATTTCTTCCTTTCATCAGTGCGATGTCAGCAGCAAGAGAGTGAAATTGATAGATGTTAGTGACAGAGAATGTAGTCAATAATATTGCTTTTGCTTCTTTCTCTTTAAATGGAAAACCATCCCGCGTTTATTTAATTCTCGGTGTGATTTTAAATCATAAGATTGGATCATCGATATTCATCAATCCTTGATCATCAATTTCTTTTTCTTTGCAATTAATTTCATTTTTTAAAGGAATAACTAGGCCGTATATATTTGCACCATTATGACACAAAGTATTGACGAGTTGAATGTCTAAACACTAGTAGTGTACACCTTAATGAAATATAACAAAATAATAAAATAATTAACAACTAAATTTAAACTGGTTTTGGACGAGCTGTTGAAAAATCTCCCTTTTTTATATATATTTATTTTAGTATAAAAATGAATAAAGGGTAATTCACCAAAAAAAAAAATGAATATTGGGTGATTAATCTTGCTCCTTTTTTTTCTAATTTTGAAAACAATTAAGTTAATAATTAAGTTAATAACCTTAACTTGACTGGGACTTCCTCTCCTTGCCATGGATTTATTTGTGGGGTTGACATTTGAAGATTTGGTCATAGAGTGTATATATACGTTTGCTAAGGTTATATTCGACATTCTTAATCAATAATGGAACTCAAATCCGCGGAGAAGACAAAAGTCAAAGACCCGACCCATATTTCTACCCAAGTTTATGTTGAATATGCGTGTTGTGAAGAGAGAACAAGTCCCTTTTACCAAAATAGAGTTGAACGAGACCCAAATGGAGCAGTGAGGTGGAGTTGCCACAACTCAGACTATGCATGTCATTTCGGTTGGGGGACAAGTACTAATATCACGTGAAAATTTTAATTAAAAAAAATTGTATTTAAGTAATAAGTAATATAAGTGATCGATGCAAAGTGATTGTTGAGAGTCCCGACCCTATCCATTTGTTTACACAAGGAGAAAATTGTATTTATGAAAAATAACAAATGATTAGATTGTACGGAAAAATACAAGTGGTCTAAAATATCGTACAATTACAACGAACCCATTTTCAAAAGCTTTAATTTTGAGATAGATATATCAAAAAGCAAATTTTGAATTAAACTCTATCCCTAAACACGCCTTTTTTTTTTTTTTTTTTTTTTTAATCACCAAACACATTTGAACACAAATTTTTAAGTTAAAAGTACTTGGGAGGGAAAGAGAAGCAACCCCAAGTGGGCTCACTGAAGGGTTTCAGATCCAATTATTCAAATAGAATGAGTTAAACCTGGTTGCCTTTTTAATTTTATTCTTTTAGTATTTAAAATTGAAGGGAACACTTCTCATATTATATTTGTGCCACACCATAGGGAGGAACTTCCTATTTATTGGTGTGTAGGTAAGTATTGTACTTTATATATATATATATATATATATATATATATATATAAAAGAGATAATAAGCTAAGATTATTATTATTATTATTTTTAAATTTAAAAAGAACAAGTCCTCCTCATAGATTAGAAGGCAAGTAACACTTGGATGTCCCCAATGAGATTTTGATATGAACTTTCAAGCTTAGGAAGATATTTTTTTGTTATTCAAGGAGCATGTCAAGAAATTTTAATTTCTCTATACATTTCTCAATAGGTTAGCTATGTGATCTACTTTAGTTTTTTCCCACCATCTTCCAATTTATGTTTGGCTATAATACTTGTGGTCTTCGAACTAGACATGCCAAAGGGTACCATCCTACAAAGTACGGATACTCCAAAAGTAGTGTCATGGCCGTATTGGACACGTATCCGATACGGATACGGCTAAGATACGGCCGGATACGTGTGCGATATGGCTAAGAAGTATCCCATTTTTTTTTAATATCGGATACGGCCAGGATAGGCGGGGGATATGGCCAGGATACGCGGGATATGCCAGAATTCGTTTAGGATACGTCTGAGATACGACTGGGATACTTTTCGGAACAAATTTGTAATTTTTTGTTCTATAAAATGGGGTTGAAATTGTAATATTAAAAACTTTATAGATAAGAAAATAAGGCTCATTTTATAATAAAATAAAAATATTTTTAAAACCCTCGAGTAAGTAAGTCATTGTAAAAAATATTAGAAAAAATAGTGAATTTCTAGATTTTAACTTCTTATATTTTGTATAATTACTTTAACTATATTTATTATATGGTTGAAGAATAAAAATTAATATTTTATATATAATATTATATTTTTATTTATTTATTTATTTGACGTATCCTTGCCGTGTCTATATCCTATTTTTTTGAGATTTGTCTTATCACCGTATCCGTATCGTGTTGTGTTCGTATCCCATGTCCGAGTCCGTATCCGTGCTTCCTAGGTACCATCATCTCATTGGGTACTTTAACGGGAAATGCAAGTATGCTTCGAGTAGTGCATGCCAATTCCTTTTCTATACGTACACTCCATACAGAAGGAAAAATAATTAATAAGGTACAACAATAACAAGCGAAAACTTACAATTCACTTCTTTTTATTCTTCTATCATGAGTATGCAAAAATACACACCAACAGCATACTCTTTTTTTTATTTTTTCACAATACAAATAAAAAATACCCCACTACAAATAAAGAAAAAGAATACAATTAAGGTTTGTTCGTGTCTCATTTGGTCAGTAGCTATTGTGTTTATGAGGTCCTGTGAGATTGTTATTAATCGCAGCTTGCAGGATTAATTATTCTATTTACCACTAGTAGCCACACCAAATGGAACCATGAGCTTTGATGAGTATGAATGAGGAGGAGGAGGAGGAGGTATAGCATGACCAGCAAAGCCCTTCTGGTTGATCGTGCTACTAGTGCTGAGGCTGTTGGTGATCGGGTTTGGTGCCGGATAGACGGGTGGACTTCCTTTCGCCATGGATTGCATCAAAAGATTTTCATTTTTCATCCACCCCATTGTCTTTTCATTCAGGATCCTACTAGCTTCATATGGTTTGATGCTTAGAAGGAAAAGTAGTGCAATAGTGGCTACAACAATATATGAAGATTTCATCTTGTTGATAAGCATGCAAATTAAGAGTATTTGGTAAAACACAATTAATGGAGAATAGATGCGGGGATAGAGGTGTATTTATATGCATCAAGCAATCAACTGATATATATATGGCATTATGACTTGAATTTTTCATGGTTTTAACCTGATGAAAGGGTTTTGACTGTTGACTAGCAGGGTTAGTAATAGATTTGAATTTGAATGGGTATTGGGTATTGGGAAGTCCTAATTAAACCAAGAAATTACTTGGGTACGTTCTTCTCATGTATTCCTTGTTATTCAATCCATGACTCAGCACATGCATGCCACATCAATATTGATCTTTTATAAAACAACATTATGTTAGATTGGAAATTTTTTTTGCAAAAAAAAAAAAAAAAAAAGGTTTTGAAAGACTCATTGTAATATATTAAATACAAAAGAGAGAACATAAAGGAGAAGATCCAACCAAAAAAAGAGAAAAAAAAAAACACACAAAAAGAAAGTCTCATAATTAAACAGTGAACTATTAGTGACTAAAAAAGAATGGAATTCAAATACGCGGAAATAAATCAAGTCAAAGACCCGACGTGTATTCCTACCCAAGTTTATGTTCCATGTGCGTGCTATGAAGAAGGATTTGAAGCTATTATTTAATAATTTTCCCTAAAGACGAGCTCCCTTTGAACACTCTTGCTTGAACATGTATGAGTCTACTTCACACACATATAATCCGACTCTTTTTTGAAAAGAAAATTTTTAAAACCAGAATGAACAGTGTCCATTGTCTAATAGATAGGTGTTTTTGTCCCATATCGAGTAGATATTGAGTGAGTGTTGAGTATGTATGAGTAGATGAATATGCAGTAGTATCCAATGACTTAAGATTTTGAGTTAGAAGACAAGCGTCAGACCCGTTATAATTGATATCAGAGCCAGACCGGTCATTGATCCAGTGTCACGCCAAGTACCTAACTCGGAGGCTTCCGGGTTTGTCCACCAGGGTAGGCAAGGTGGTTCAACCGCAGCGATAACGTTACAAGTTCGGGTGAGACAGATCGTTAGAGATTCTTGTCCCACATCGGATCTAGATGGGTTAGTGTTGTGTATGTATGGGTGGGTGGTAAGGTGGTTCAACCGCAGCAAGAATGTTACGAGTTCTGGTGGGAGAGATCGTTAGAGGTTATTGTCCTTGTCCCACATTGGATCCGGATAGGGTGAGTGTTGAGTATATACGTCTTCTAGTGTAAAGACTGTGACTAGTTTTGAACGGTTTCCTTTTATTTGCATTTATTGATGTATACGTGATTTAAATGATTATATACATGTTTTAAATGTGAAATACATGTTCGGGGACTTGTATGAAGGTCACGGAAAGATTTGGGAACGTTTGGTTCAATTTGAGATTTTCGGATTGATGGAGCCCGAGATACAGGTCGGGTAGGCCCAAGAAACCGAAAAATATTTATTTTTGAGAATAGATTATTTAAAATATTAAAAGAGATAAAGAATCGATTTTGGGTCCGTAAGAGTTTTCAAAATTGAAAATAGAGGTCGGAAAGGTACATGAAGTGACTAGGGCCATTTTGCTAATTTAACAAGGTTAGGGCTATAAATAGTTGAAAAACATTTCAGCCACTCATTCTCACTCTTTCTAGAAGCCTACTAAGAGACTTTCTCTCTCCCTCTACACTTCGTCTTCTTCTCTCTTAGATTCGAGGGACTTCGAGTGTGAATTGGAATACACAAAAAAAAAGAACGTTATTCTACGTGACAAGGGCTCGAGTTTGATCGGAGCAAAGTCAAATTTGGACGAAGTGGACTCGGTGAGATTTGGGGGTTTTGTTCAGTAACTCTTTTAAACTAAGGTAGGGATATTTAAACCATAAAGTCTAGATTTGTGTGAGTATATTGATTGCATATGACATCTAATTGGTTATATGTGTATAATTATGGCCCCGTTTGGGGGAGCTTCCTAATATCAAAAGGACTTCCTCGATAAGGATTTTGTAAAAGAATTTTGTTAGAATGAATTTAGGAGAAAAAAAGACGTTTGGTTAGTGCATTTTTTAAATATATTTTAACTTTTAAATTATTTTTTCTTGACAATATTATCCTTTATTCTTAATTAACAATGATTAGAACCCTTAGAAAGTGCGAAGTCGACAATGGAAGGAAGCTATGGCGACGGCGATGGAGGTGGCAGTGTTGGTGTAGGTTATGGTAGTGGCAGTGGTAGGAGTTAATGGTGGAGGTGGAAGTGGAGGTAGTGGTGACGGTGGTGGTGATGGTGGTGGTGCTGACGGTGGTGGTGGTGGTGGTGGTGAAAGGTGATGACAGTGATAGTGGTGGCAGTAGTGGCGGTCGCGGCAACAGCGATGGTGGTGGTGGTGGAAAGTAGCGATGACGATGGTGATGGAGGAGGTGGTGATGGTGGCAGTGGAGGTAGTGGTGGCAATGGTCGCAACGGAGGTGGTGGTGGCGATAGTGGTGGAGGTAGAAGGTGGAAGTAGAGGAACGAGGGACCAAAAGAGAATATAGTACAATCTTGTTAACATATAAGAAATATATGGACAAATTAGTAAAATAACAAATTTATTTCAAAAAAAAAATTGGCTTCTTAAAAGGAGATTCTAAAAGCAACATTTTCTTACTTCTCTGAAATGGGCTTCCTGACCATCGGCTTCTTCAGAAAAGCCTTTACATATGTGTAATCAAACGTCACATTTTGTTTAAAACGACTTTTGATGTCTAAAAGGACTTTTTGAGGACTCAAGAAGCTCCCCCAAATAGGCACTACGTATTTTTCAAAGTTAGAGCATGTTACATTTTGAAATTGTATGAATTTCTACCATGAATAGATGTAGTTATATGCTTAAAATTGCTATATGTGATTTGTAGTAACCCTTGTGGACGGGTGTGAGTGGGCGGGTGCGAAGACAGGCACTGGGCTGAGCTACCACACTGACAGGGTACAGGGTGCTCAATCCCACATCGCCTGGTGTGAAAAAAGGGATATGCTTATATGTAGTATGTTCTATTCAAATGGTATGAGGCCTTTTGGGGTAAAACCCAAGAGCAAAATCGTGCGGGCTCAGGCCCAAAACGGACAATATCATACCATGTGTTGGAGCGGCATATTACAGTTGGTATTAGAGCTTGAACCTAGCCGAAAATGTGCCAACGAGGACGTCGGGCCTCGTAGGGGGGTAGATTGTAGTAACCCTTGTGGATGGGTGTGAGTGGGCGGATGCGAAGACAGACACTGGGCTGAGCTATCACACTGACAGGATACAGGGTGCTCAATCACATATCGCCTGGGTGTGGAAAAGGGGATGTGCTTATATATAGTATGTTCTCTTCAAATGGTATGAGGCCTTTTGGGGTAAAATCCAAGAGCAAAATCATGCGGGCTTAGGCCCAAAGCGGACAATATCATACCATGTGTTGGAGCGGGGTATTACATGATTATATAGCATGTTGTAGGAAAATTTTGGAAGAATTATACATACTCTATGTGTACATATGAATATGACACCTATGTGTTTGATTACCTAGGGACAAAGGGTAATGGTCAGATCACGTATGGATTTGAGATGGTACATTGAGTAATAGATTTATGTCAAAGCATAACTAATTTGAATACCTAGGGACAAAAGGTGAGGGTTGGATCACGTGTGGATTCAGAATGGTTAGAACATTTAAGTTGAAAACCTAGGAACGCAAGTAGACATGACATAGTTGATTCGAGAACTTATGTGCATGTAAAGTATGTTTATGTGGTAACATGCTAAGTACTTATGTGATAACATGCGTTATATGTAATGTAGTGACTTAAGAACATATTTATGTGATTTATTGTGTTGAAAAACAAGTCTATGTGTTGTGTATGTAAGTGATAACATGTTGTTATGTTGTGTAGTAGTTTGATCGTGTTGAGTACATATTATGAAATAACTTATTGTTGTTGACCTATATTTCTACTATATAAAGTTATGCCACTTAGACGTCGTCGAGGGGCAATTGGGGTGGGGTTCTTGAGGGGGATCGCTTGGTCTCCGAGATGACCATGACCCTTAAAGATTTTATGAGAATAACTCCTACTGAGGTGCAACAACTGGTAATGCAACTGGAAGAAAGTGAAAGTGATAGGCGTTTCAAGTTTATCACTTAATTTAAAAAGTCAATGCCTCTTAGTTTTGATGAGAGCTCGGATCCATTAGTAGCGGACAATTGGCTTGAGCAGATAGAGAAACATCTAAAAATGATGTTTATGCCCGATTATGGGATGAAAGTGATACTTGTTACTTATTTGATCTCGAGAGGTGCTGAACTATGGTGGAAGTGGTCAGTGACCGACATGATGTATAAACTATGGGGTGAGAAGAGTTTAAGACTCATTTTCTTAAGCACTATTTTTCAAGGTCGAAGAGGAAGGCACTAAGGAAAAAATTTGATGAGCTCATTCTTGATAGCATGACCGTAACTGAATATGAGAACAAGTTCATTTCTCTCTAACGCTTTGCACCTAAAGTGGTGAGAGATGTGGAAAAGAAGACTTGGAGGTTCGTTAATGGCCTTCATAATTTGGTTAGGCCATTTGTGCCTATTTTAGGTTTGAGGGTGCTTGTCGAAGCGATAGAGAAAACTTTAATGGCAGAGGCTGAGGCTAAGGATAGGAAAAAGAAAATAGAGGGTTAGAAGTAGAGTAAGGACATGGTTAATTCTTCTGAGGTTCAGGCAAAGATGAAGTTCAAGAGTGATCATTCACAATCGATGGAATCAGTTAGACGACAAACGATACAATATGCGCCCATGACTCCTATGCCATTGGGATCTTATCGGGATGAGGTAAGGTGTTTTCGATGCAAACGGTTAGGGCATGTTAAGGCGGACTGCCTTATGAGTCAGCTAATACTGGGGCTTGTTTTGAGTGTGATTTGCAAGGACACATGAGGAGAAATTGTCCTCAACTGGGTAGAAATGTGATTAGTGAGCTGAGTTCACAATAGAGGGTAGCCCAGTCACCATAACCAGTTATGACTACCCAAAGTGCACGACAAATGAGGGGATCTACCCCTAGTGTGCCAACTCAACAATCTAGTTTCCAAGGTGGTGGACAGTAGGAGCCAAGGGCTCAAGGTAAGGTGTATGCTATTACTTATGCAACTGTCTCAGTTGGGACTTTAGTGGTCTGAGGTATATACATTTTTGGTGTTTAGCTCATGGCCTAGTGTTTGAGTTGATTTGGATGCTCCATATTATTCTTGCATCATATGTATGGGCATTGGGACTAAAGGTTAGTCCGACGGGTGAGGCTATCAGTGCTGATAAGCCAGTAGATGTTACTATAATCTTAGACAGAGTGCTGAGGGGTACTATATATAGAGACAGTAAAAAAGAAATGATTATGTTTGATTTAATTCTTCTTGAGTTGGTGACAATTAATGTGTTGTATGTTAAGAAGGGATGTATATGAGTTGTGTGAGGACCATGGTAAATTATGTGGTAAGTGCTAGGTATGATGGGATTGTGAAAGCAGTAGGGTGTAAGAGCCTAAGTATGGTGTTGGGTTCCATTGGGTGGATAATCAATGAAACTGAAAAAATTTATGTGACTTGTTTGACAAGTGCATATGCATCATGTGACTTGTTGACGAGGGCATATAAAATGTGACTTGTATTGCCAAATGCATAGGATCTATGTAGTTTGCTTCGAAAAATGCACGAAATTATGGAATACACTCTAAATAAAATGACGGTATTGTGGTTGATGTATGGACCATGATGGATTGTGTGAGTGTGGTAGTCTTCTTCCAATCAGACTTGGGATTCTTAGGTGGAGGTTAGACCTTGGGATTGACTAAGAGTGTGTGAAATACAGTAATTGTATTAGACTCTAGTGACATGAGTTAGGTGTTGTAAATATGATGCCTTTTGTGATATGCATGTGTGCATGGTGATAGTTTGTAAGGGTACAAGTGGACAAGAAACACATGCATGTTGCTGCGGTTGGGCTAGTGAGAAGAAATAATATGGTAAGACATTTTTCTTCGATTAGTACTTCTTTTATAATGTGTCCGTTCTAAGTAGTTGTCACGTTGACTCATTGGGTATGAGGGGTAAAAGTGAGATTATGGATGATTTGATTTCGGGGACAAAATTCTTTTAAGTTGGGTAGGTTGTAAAGACCGTGACCATTTTTGGCCGATTTTCTTTTTATTTCTATTTATTGTCATATAAGTGATTTAAGTGATGATATGCATATTATAAATGTAAAATACAAGTTTGGGGACTTGTATAAGGGTTTGAAGAAGTTTTGGGAGCGTTTGGTGAAATTTAAGTTTTTTGGGTTGGGCGGGCCCGGGATGTTGGTATGGTGGGCCTGAAAATTTTGAAAGTGTCAGAATGACACTAAATTTTGAGATTAGTTTAAATAAAATATTTGATAAGTTATGGAATCCATTTCGAGTCTATAGGAGTTACCGAAAGTGATAACGAAGTCCGTAAAAGTTTGGTAAGGGACTAGTGACATTTTTGTAAATATGAGAGATTAGGTCTATAAATAAAAAGAAAAGGAAGAGAATACAAATCTCATTTATATTCTACATTCATATTCTACCTCCTCTATTAAAATTGAGAGGCTTGGGGTGAGGATTGAAAGGCGTCGAAGAAGAGATAATTGGTTTACGCATCGAGGGCTCGAGTTTGATTCATTCAGAATTGAATTTAGAGAAAGTTGATTTCGGTGAAAAATTGGAGAAATTATTTAGAAACTCTTCTAAATTGAGGTAGAGATGCCTAACCCTTGAAATCCAGAGTTTGTATGAGTATATTGGTTGTCTATGGTAACCAATTGATTATGTGGGTATAATTAGATATTTTTTAAGATTAAAGCATGCTAGATTATACAGTTTAGTGAATTTTCAATGAGAAATGATGTAATTACATGTTTATAATTATTTTCATAATTATAGAATCATATTGGATGTGAAATGTAAGAGAATTAAGTGTATTCATGTGTATATGTGAAGATGACATTTATGTGTTTGATAAATTATCTTGAAAGTATGTTTAGATGTAAAGTATGTTTGATTATCAATATAAATAATATGAAATATGAAAAATGTGATTCATGTTCAATGTGAATGCATGTGAGATTTGTATGGAAATGTATAATCATATTGAGTGGTTACAATGTCATTTTCAATTACATACATACGTTTAGCATTAGTATGATGAATTATGAAGCATAATGTATGTTGAATAAATGTGCACTTGTATGGATGGACTTGTAAATGAGTATGATGGTGATAATGTTCGTGCATTACATATATATGGACTGAGCATGCATGTAAAAAGGGTTGTGAAAATCGGATAGCCAAGAGTCAGTATCTGGGTGTGAGATGGAAAAAGGTTTCTAGGAACCGGATGGCCAAGAGTTGGGAACTAAGCCAAGTGTTATCATTGACATTGTGGGCGGTGAGCCAATGTTAGAGCGATGAAATTTATGTATGTATGAGACACGGGCAGAGTATAAAAGAATAGCATGATACATACATTTAAGGTATGGTCGTTAGCATGGATATTTGTATATGAAATTGTGTTTAACATGACAACATCAATATGTATTATATGGTATTCACGGAACTTGCAGAATTATATTTTAGGCATTTCTACTGAGCGTGTTGTACCTCATCCCATGAATATCAACTCTTTTTAGGAAATAGTTGGTAAGGAGGTGATAGAGTCTCCCCAATGGTGAGTTGGTGTGGAGCGTGACCGGTTTCATTTAAAGACATTTAATATTTTATTTGAATGCGTGTCCGGGATGTTGACTATATGCATGTGGTTAACATGTATAAGACATTTTATGTTTTGAGAACATGTTATAATTATGCTTTATGATCTTATACATTATATGCACGGTTTTGAGCATGGTGAATGTTAGATAATGTGAATGATGATTTTACATTTATATCCATTTATGCATGTGTATACTTGTAAGAATGACTGTTTTGAGGAATTGGTGGATTGGGAGTATGACTTGATAAAAATGGTAACTAAGAAGTGAAAATGGACATTTAGGAAAATTCTGCAGGGAAACTGTTCAAGGACTTTCGATTAATCGAAATCTTTGTTTTGCTTAATCAAAGAGTGTTGATTAATCAAGGATAGTCTTTTTATCAATTTAAAATTTATAATTAAATGAATGATCAATTCCAGTGGGATTACAATGGTACTACGTTACAAGTTCGATTAAGTGCAAGTTTCGATTGATCGTAGCCTCCACTTTAATTAATCGAAGTAAGGGCTGCGATTAATCGAAGAGTGCATTTCGGTTAATTGTATAGGACATAAAACAGTGCTTTTCAAAGAGATTTATATATGCATGATTTTCAATAAAGAACTCACGTAGTAGACTTGAACCTCTTATGCACACATGTATACGTTGTAGTTATGGTAATGAATATGTTTTTTCTAGAAAATGAGAGTATGGTTTATATTAAATAACCATATGTGACATTCTATTGAGAAATTGATGTATTCTTAATGAAAAGGTTTTCGCGACAAGTAAAGGTCTAAGTGGTCCGGATAGGAGCCAAAGGTGTTGGAAACCAGAGCGTGATATTATAGAGGCTAATTGTGATTAGGAGTGTGGATGTTTAACTTAATCACTCCTATTTCCTATGACTCGAAAATTGGGGCTTGACAAAGATACCTTAAGCAACACCTAATCCCCTACTTTGAACTCCAATACACGAGTTCAACGATCAGCATAACTCTTCTGCCTACTCTGGGCAGTGCGTATATGATCCCTAATAAGAGCAACTTTCTCTAATGTATCCTTAACAAACTACGGCCCAAAAAATGATTCTCACCAACTTGCAATCAACAAACAGGAGACTGACATGGTTATCCATACAAGCCTGAAATGGTGTCATACAAATAATCTTCTAATAAAAGTCCCAATGTCAAAGTCTACCAATATCTATGGTGACTAGCCCACAACTTTCCCGTAAAATCGTGCTAATTCCCAATGGTGATGAAATGCTAAAAGGATGACTACAAAGTTGAGTTACCATACCAAATGATCTAACGAAAGATCTAGACACAAAAGAATGCGATGCATCCGTATCAAAATTTTTGATCATTACATAATAGCGAACTGAAAAGGATATAACAAAATCTAATACATAGGCTTTAATTATCAGAATATGCAACGCGAAAGATATGATAAATGATATACCCTAAGAACCTGAAAATACTTGAACCTGGAATGCTCTGATACCTACTGTGATACCCCCTAATTTTCTTACATAAGTTGACCAGGTTTATACACAAAAATTAGACAATATCAACACAAGATAATAAAGAAGCACAGAATACAAGATGCAATAAATAAGGAATTTAATAAGAGAAAGAAAATCTAATAAATAATAAATTCTGAACTATAAATCTCCAAAATTTGGAGTATATACCAAAAACCTCAATTAAATATATCTTAGGAATCCAGTAACTCAAGGGCCCCTATATCCAAAACTTAAAGTAAACCATTGTCTAATAAACTAGAAAAATAAAATAGAATCAAGTATCTACTCTGAAAAGACTGGAATAGAATGTAAACACGTGAATTTAAGAAGAATCTAAAACTCAACTATGTGGCTGAAACTTCTTAGGACCTGGAAGTTTATTAACAACAAGTGGATTAATCCCATGAGCAAATCCTCTTTACTATATCCCAATCAGAGAATCGATAGACCAATTATTACCCATCCAACCAACCTAAACTACATAATAAATTCAAAATTTTCATGCTTATAATACAATTGATTAACAATTTTACATAATAACAAAATATAATTGTAAAAAGGCAATTCTGACATTCAGTGTATATATAAACTACATGATAAATTGAAAATTTTCACACTTATAACGCAATTGATGAACAATTTTACATAATAACGAACAATAATAAAATATAATTGTAAAATGGCAATTCTGAATGTTAGAATTGTATATATATACACAGAATGTCAGAATTTCCCTTTTACAATTATATTTTATTATTGTTCGTTATTATGTAAAATTGTTCATCAATTGCGTTATATATATACACATATATATTGGTGAGACTGTTTATTATCTAGCTCCTAATTCCGTATGGTAATCTTGACATGCCATATATATATTGGTGAGACTGCTTATTAGCTAGCTCCCAATTTCATATGGCAATCCTGACATGCCGTACAATTCTACATAATAAAAAAAAATTATAATATATAAATGTATACAGGCAATCCTGACATGCCTTATTAGCTAGCTCCCAATTCCGTATTACATCCTATGTTCCTATAACACATCTTATGCCTTTATTTATCATTACGAAGAGTAGGTTAAATGCACATAACTATGCATTTAAACTATTTATCATTTTTTACAAAAAAAAATTTATAAAATCCACATCATATTCTATCCTACAACCAAACCCGGTAATCTAGAGACGTATACTCGATAATTTAGATAAGAGAAATGAGTCAAATTTATGAATAAAGAAATAAAAGGGAAACAGTGCACTCTGACCAGCACAGTTCATAACACTATTCACAGGTACTTGATAATTGAATGGGTTGCATGATCTGCTCTCTACAATACATGTATTTATTATAAAAAAATCCTAATCCTAATAGCACAAGAAAACCTAAAAACAAAAAAAAAACCAGCAGAACAAGGAAACAGCTAAAAAATAAAACTTTCTCCAAATAAGAAACATAATAATTAAATACTACTAAATATTAAATTTTATCCAATTCTGAGTTTGTTTGGTCCACGAATAAAATTCTTAAAATATTCAGCAGTCTTCCAATAAGATGAAAAAAATATAATTTTGGAGACCTAGACAAGGATTTTCGGCTAAAAAAATGACATGGGACAGTAACTTAAGCTACTGGGCTTCGCTTATTGGGTTGTTTTCTGATCGAGAATGAGTCTCGTGGAATCAAAATATATTTGTAAAAATTTTGTCCTATATCGACACTATTCACATAAATTAAATGTAAATATATACAACACTATTTAATTCACTACATATAAATTTCATAAACGAAATCCTAGATTTTGGTCAACATACATATCCCCAAAAACAAAACCCTAATTTTTATCAATATATATATTAGAAATGAAACCCTAATTTAACACAATATATTTATGTTTTGTATATATAGAAAAAGGCATATATACATATAGATAAGGTTTCAGAGGTGAAGACTTTATAAATTCAAAGGGGAAGAGAAGAAAAGTTATTTATCCGCTTCAAAAACAAAGGTAGAAATTACGTAAACGCAATGCCCTTTGCCTAAAATCACGATCCTCTTCAATTCCTCTTCTCAAATACTCCCTAGGGTTTGTATCTCCCTTTCTTCCTTTCTATATCTTTCTCTAAAAATATACGTATAATAAAATTGTAGAAATTGGTAATATATATATATATATATATATATATATATATATATATATATACATATATTATATAAAATAAACTCATACCTTCTCCCCATGAACCCAAATATACACTAAAACAAAACGTAACCCAAATAAATAAATTACATCCAACTAAATATTTAAATAACTAAAAAATAATTAAATTAAAACCTAATTAATAATATGCTAATAAATCCAATTAACCTTCTATAAATCTAGTTAAACCCCATTAATTTATTTATTAAAATAAATACAGGGTATTACAATATGTTATGTGGTATTTACAAAATTTTAGGAATTATGTTTTAGACATTTCTACTGGGCATGCAGGAGCTCATCTCATGTATAATAACTGTTTTCAGGACATAACAAGGAGGTAGCGGAGTCTCCCCAACCATGAGTTGGTGTGGAGCGTAGTTAGAATTATTTTGAGAACCTTTAATATTCAATTTTGATATGAATGTCCGGGATGGGGACTAAATGCATCTTTTCATTATGTATTTACTATTTTGATGATTTGAAAGACTTATGGATTGAATATGTTTTATGACTTTATATGTAAGGCTTTGAGAAATGGATGAACATTGGGAAATTCATTTTTAGGCATGTGTGAACATCTTTCAATAGTATAAATACATGTGAGAAGGAGATCCTCTGGTATATCCTGTGCTTCAAAACTATCCCGTTTTGAATCAGAGCAAACTGCTATCCATTTCTCTCTCTCTCTCTCTCTCTATATATATATATATATATATATATATATATATATTACTTTCTAACTCTATAAATAATATATAAAACTAAATTATATAACATGAAATAACATAAAATAATATATTTAAATAATATAATATAACATTATATAATTACAAATAATAACATTACATAGCATTATATAGTTATAAAAAATAACATCAAATTAAAGGAATGAGAAGAAGTAAAAAATTGCACATATATATTGCTCCCAATTGTTAAATAGATTATATTTTAAATTATTAATTAGTTGTACATTAATTAATAAAACTTAACATAATATAACAAATAAAAATACTTATTACATATAAGAAGTGAAAAAGTATTTCTTTAATTTAATTTATGTTTAACAAGAGTATTAATAAGATTTTCCAGTAAGGGTTGTTGGTCAAGATTTTGTATTTTCTTTTTTATTTTAAAGTGTATTTTTGCATTTTTGGTATATGATGGCTCTATATAATAAACAGAATTACAAATTCATTTAATAGAGAATTTTTCATGAATTTTGAACTCAAATTAAGAGTTAGAAGATTTTTTCATGAATTTAGGACACTCAAATTAAGTGGACTATTTGTTTAAAGAGATGCCAGAGATATGGTCTCCATTGCCTAAAATTTTTGAAACACTTACTTGGAATAAAAAAGTATTATTTTATTCATATGGTTTGGAATTTTAAAGAATAGTGATTCAAAAATTATAAGACTGTATCGTTTTATGCTAGATCTCTCCTGATCCGATATAGATATACGTTTGCTAAGGTTATAATAATGGAATTCAAATCTGTGGAAAATACTCATGTCAAAGACCCGACCCGTCTTCCTGCCCAAGTTATGTTCCATATGAGTGATTTAAAGAATGATTCGAAGCTTACAGAGAGCAACCATGTATCATATAAGACCCCTTTTCTAGTCTTATATGTATCGTCTCTATATCATCAATATATAAATAATAATGCTAATAAATATTATCATTATTATTATTTTATTAAATACTAGTAACAAGATTAATTTAATTCTGTGTATTAAATCATGACAACGGATCATAAATAAACAACCCTTGATCAACTTAATTCTTTTTTCTTTTTATAATTAATTTCATTTTTATTAAAGAGTATCTAGGAAATAATGGGATCAAACCCCTTATTCCTCTCTCCCTATCAATGCCATATTATACCGAGTTAAATGTCTAAACTTTGTAAACCTTAATAAAACATAAATGGGTAAATAATTATGGAAGTGACAAATGCAACACTTCACTTTAAATCTCACTTTAAATGTGAAATGAGATTATGGTTATTGATTCAATTCTTGAGAATGAAGTGTAAGGGGGCATTTGTATTACTGTATTTAGTTTAAGAAAAAATAATGTGCATTTATATAAATGTGGAGTGTATTTATCATTCTTCAAAATTAATTAGATTTTGGACAAGAGATCCTTTTTTAAATTTCTTAGGGTAAAAATGAATAAAGGAAAATTAGTTATCTTGCTCCAAGTGTTTTTCTGGTTTCAAAAGATTAATACATGTGGGCGGAAATAATAAGTTAATAACCTTAACCTGACCCGTGCTTCCTCGTCATGGATTTTCTTATGTTTTGCGACATTCATATAAATAATGGAATTCAAATCTGCGGAAATGACTCAAGTCAAAGACCCGACCCGTTTTCTTACCCAAGTTTATGTTCCACATGCGTGATGTGAAGAGATCAACCAAAACCCTTTTAAGATATTCGAGGGCGTCTGACTATACTTCACAAAATAGAATTGAACGAGTCCCAAATGGAGAAGGGTAGCATTTGTAAGCATGCGCCTATGTTACTTGCTTACCAACAAATTGAGAAAAAACAAGGTGGTGTAGCCATAAGTCATAACTCAGCATATATATATATATATATATATCATCTCGGTTTGAACTGAATATTGCACTAAATTAATTTGAGGAACGATTGATACTTTGGCTTCCTAAGCCAAAATTTTTATCAGCTAATTAATGTTCTTAAAGTGTATCCTCAATCTATGTTAAGTAGTGCCGTTGTGATGTGTGTACAGAGAGGTCCTTAATATATTAAATCTTATATAGATATATAGTGATTATAATATTGCAGATTATTTCTGTCAGAACTGACGGACAATTTCTTCCAAAAAATATGAGAAAGTATATCATAATTTTAATTTCTCTATACATTTCTCGATAGGTTAGCAATGTGATCTACTTTTGTTTTTCCCTACCATCTTCCAATTTATGTTTCGCTATAATACTTGTGGTCTTCGAACGCAGACATGCCAAAGGGTACCATCATCTCATTGGGTAGTTTAACGGGAAATGCATGTATGCTTAGAGTAGTGCATGCCAATTCCTTTTCTATACATACACTCCATACAGAAGGAAAATTAATTAATAAGGTACAACAATAACAAGCGAAAATTTACAATTCACTTCTTTTTATTCTTCTATCATGAGTATGCAAAAATACAAACCAACAGCATACTCTGTTTTTATTTTTTCACAATACAAATAAAAAATACCCCAACTACAAATAAAGAAAAAGAATACAATTATGAGGTCAGTAGCTATTGTGTTTATGAGGTCCTGTGAGATTGTTATTAATCGCAGCTTGCAGGATTAATTAATCTATTTACCACTAGTAGCCACACCAAATGGAACCATGAGCTTTGATGAGTGTGAATGAGGAGGAGGAGGAGGTGTAGCATGACCAGCAAAGCCCTTCTGGCTGATGCTGATGCTGCTAGTAGAGCTGTGGGTGCCCGGGTTTGGTCCGGGATTGACGGGTGGATCTTCTTTCGCCATGGATTGCATCAAAAGATTTTCATTTTTCATCCACCCTACTGTCTTTCCATTCAGGATCCTACTAGCTTCATATGGTTTGATGCTTAGAAGGAAAAGAAGTGCCATAATGGCTACAACAATATTTGAAGATTTCATCTTGTTGATAAGCATGCAAATTAAGAGTAATTGGTAAAACACAATTAATGGAGAATAGATGCGGGGATAGAGGTGTATTTATATGCATCAAGCAATCAACTGATATATATATATGGCATTATGACTTGAATTTTTCACGGTTTTAACCTGATGAAAGGGTTTTGACTGTTGACTAGCAGGGTTAGTAATAGATTTGAATTTGAATGGGTATTGGGAAGTCCTAATTAAACCAAGAAATTACATGGGTACGTTCTTCTCATGTATTCCTTGATATTCAATCCATGACTCAGCACATGCATGCCACATCATCGATCTTTTATAAAACAACTTTATGTTAGTTTGGAATTTTTTTTGCAAAAAATAAAAAAATAAAAAAAAAGGTTTTGAAAGACTCATTGTAATATAGTAAATACAAAAGAGAAAACATGAAGGAGAAGATCCAACGAAAAAAAGAAAAAAAAAATACACACACACCAAAATCGACTCCATAGTGCGTCAAATATTTTATTTAAGTTACTCTCCGAATTTGGTGTCATTCCAATACTTTTGGATTTTCTGGGCGACGTGCTTGAGTCAACCGAATCCAAAAAGTCAACTTTTGTCAAACGCTCTGAAAACTTTTTCAAACCTTAAATAAGTTTTCAAAATATGTATTTTACATTTAAAACACATATAAAATCATTTAAAGCATTATTATGACAATAAATGAAATTAAAGAAAAATCGGCCAAAAATTGTCATGATTCTTAAAACCTCCCAACCTTCAAGGACTTTCGTCCTCAAAATTAAGACATACCTTAAGTAGTAAATAACTCAGGATATTTTAAGCGAACTTTTTGTTGTTGCTCCCACGTAGCCTACTCGATTCCATGATGTCTCTAAAACACTTTAACTAATGGAATTAATGGTCGTGCCTTAAAGCACTTACTCTCTAGAGTCCATGATCTCTACTGGTATCTCCTCATAAGATACATCTTCCCCTACCTCAAGATTTGTCCAATCAAGTACATGAAAAGGATCCAGTTCATACTTCCTTAACATAGAAATATGAAACACATTATGCACACTCGACATTTGTGGTGGCAATGCCAAGCGGTATGCAACCTCACCAACACGTTTCAAAATTTCAAACGGATCGATAAACCGTGGTGATAGCTTGCCACTACGCCCAAGCCGCATCAAACCCCTCCAGGCGAGACCTTTAGGAAAAAGGTGGTCTCCCACCTCAAAAGCTAAAAGACACCGCCTTCGATCGACATAGCTCTTTTGAAGACTTTGAGTTGTAACCAACCATTGTCATATCAACTTGATCTCTTCTGTGGTCTCCCGAACTATGTCGGGTCCCAAAACCATTGTTTCACCAACTTCGGTCCAGCACACGGGCGACCTATAAGGTCTACCATGCAATGCCTCAAAATGTGCCATTTTAAAACTAGCTTGATAACTATTATTGTAAGCAAATTCCACCAATAGAAGGTGATCCTTCTAACTTCCATGAAAATCCAAGGCACAAGCCTGAAGCATATATCCTCAAGAATCTGAATAGTCCTATTAGACTGACCATCCATTTGAGGATGAAAACCTGTACTAAAATGAAGATCGGTGTCAAGAGTTGCCTAAAAACTCTGTCAAAACTGTAACGTGAATCGTGGATCCCTATTCGACACAATAGAAATTGGTACGCCATGAAATTTCAATTTCTACTCAATATACAACGGACTCAAAGCATCCACATCATCAGTCACCCGACTAGGAAGAAAATAAACCACTTAGGTAAATATCTATTAATAACCACCAATACAGCGTCATGGCTCCTCTTCAACCTCAGAAGCCCCATCACTAAATCCATGGTGACATGTTCACACTTCCACATCGCTATCGGTAACAGTTGTACAAACCTACTCGTCTTTGATGCTCCACATTCACTTGTTGACAAGTAAGGCACTTTGCGATAAACTGAGCAACATCAATTTTCATTCCTTTCCACCAATATTATCGACGTACATTATGGTACATTTTGGTCCCACTGGGGTGTACCACAAGTCTAGAGTGATGAAACTCTTTAAGTACATCATTCCTACAAGGCAATAGTACAACCATTTTTCCTTTGAATCTCAAACCCTCATCGGAATAAACTATCGAACACTCTACCATTTTGTTGCTCAAAATCCTAGTACGAATGGTTTCCATCTCACTATCCTGCCATTGTTCCTCAATCACTACTCACTTGTGTTGGTTGAGTAATAAGTGTAAACAACGTGGCAACTTTCCAATCATCACTGAAATATAATCCCATTTATGAAATATCCTCCATCATTTTTCATTCACAGATTGCAACCCATGTGACTTTCTATTCAAGGCATCGGCTACAACATTAGCCTTTTTTGAGTGATATTGTAGATCAAAATCATAATCCTCCCTATACTCCACTCATCTCCGTTGCCTCATATTCAAGTCCTTTTGTGAGAAAAGGTACCTCAAATTCTATTGATCGGAGAACACTTCAACCTTTTTTTCGTAAAAGTAATGCCTCAACACTTTCAATGCAAAAATTACTGCCACTAACTCCAAATCATGAGTCAAGTAATTTTGCTTGTGTGTCTTCAACTGTCGGGAGCCATATGCCACTACTCTCTCGGTTTGCATCAAAACACAAACCAAATCATCTCGTAAAGCATCACAATAGCTCAAATACCCCAAACCACGTTCGAGAATAATCAAGATTGGAGCAGAATTCAATCTACTCTTCAGCTCCATGGATGAATGTTCATAAGCCTCATTCCACACAAACTTTACCTCCTTCCGAGTAAGTAGTTGTGTCATAGGTGCCGCCAATTATGAGAAATCTCTCACAAAGCATTTATTGTACCTGGCCAAGCCCAAGAAACTATTGATTTCAAACATGCTCTTCAGTCTTTCCCAACTTATCACGACCTCAATCTTTGAAGGATCCACATAGACTCCTCCTCCCAACACCACATGCCCGAGGAACTTCACCTCCATTAGCCAAAATTCACATTTCTTATACTTGGCATACAATTGATATTCCCTTAAAAGTTGTAGCACTATCGTTAAATGTTCCTCATATTTCTCCACCGATGATGAGTACACTAGGATGTCATCCACAAACACCACAACAAATTTGTCCAAGTAAGCACTAAAGACTCGATTCATCAAGTCCATGAAAGTCGCCGGTGCATTCGTCAACCCAAATGGCATCACTAGGAACTCATAGTGTCCATATCGAGTGCGAAAAGCGGTCTTCAATATATCTTCATCCTTTACCCTCAACTGGTAATATCCCGACCTCAAGTCGATTATCGAAAAATATTTTGAACCCTTTAATTGATCAAACAAGTCATCTATCCTTGGCAAGGGATACTTATTCTTGATCGTTGCTCAGTTTAATTTTTGGTAATCAATACACAATCACAAGGATCTATTTTTCTTTTTAGCAAATAGTATCAGAGCTCGCCAAGGTGATGTACTTAGTCGTACAAACCCCTTGTCCAATAAGTCTTGCAAATAATTTTTTAACTCCTTCAATTCTGTTAGTGACATACGGTACGCACATCCTCATAGTCACAAAGATATGTGGAAGTCATCTCAATCTCCCATAAATCTTGATCTCGCAGGAGCGACAAACTCTACCCCCCAACTGGTGTATCAACAGACAAAACTGTATCGAATGAAAACACCTCCTAACCCAAGGCAAATGTAAATGCAAAAGATATGAAAGAACGAGATGCACCTGAATCAACCAATACCCTAGCCCACGAGCTAGAAACCAAAAAGATACGTCATACAATTGACGGTCCTGTTGGGGCATCTGTCTATGTAAATGTAAATGCACGACCCTATGCTCTCTAACCCAACGAGCCAGTACTCGGGTGCCCAAATTGCTGGCTAGATACACTAGCAGTAGCCCCTCTCATCCCTCAAGAACCATGTGTAGACTGAACTAGCTAGTTGAGGTGATGGCAAAGCCATAGGACCAAACTGGCTTGTTGTAGACTGAGCATAATGTTATTGTGACCCATTCCAACTCTATAACCTATCTCTAGGAAAAATCAGCCCTGAGATTACCAGGCTAGTGATAATAGAAACAAGACCGCCCTCCTCGTGGGAGCACTGTCTGTCTCTGAGAACACTCAGTCCGATAGTGACCAGGCTGATGGCACTGGTGGCACACTGCTGTAGGTTGTGAGGATCCAATGGGTAAGGGCACTGATGGTGTAGAGCGAATTTGTTATCCCTAAGAGAATAAAGGACTACTCATGTGCTTCCTCCATGGCTGACTATCAGATAAAGGCCCTACACTCTGTTTCTGTCCCTTGGAATCCCAAGTCTTTTAAACATCTCAGTCATCCTCTTCAGGAATCAAAGCCCATTCTATAACTGTAGCATAGATCTTCAAATCCAAGATTGATATCCATCTTCTTATGGAGACCTTTGGCCCTCTCATAAACCGCTTTGTTTTCTTCTTCTCATCCACTACTATCTCCGGAGCAAAAGGAGCCAAAGAAGTGAACTTGATCTCGTACTCGATCAAATTCATGTCAACTTAGGTGAGATCGATGAATTCTTGCTTGAACGGATCTTTCACCAGTATAGGAATGTATTTCTCAAAAAATAGCCCCTTAAACACTTCCTAATCCATCGCCTCAACATTGCGAGTGTTCCCAATAAACTTCCACCAACGGTCCGCCTTTCCCTAGAGGTTAAGTGTAGCAACCCTAACCCGTAAGTCCTCTTCAATCTCAAGTGCAATCAATAGCTTGAATGTCTTATCAATCCAATCTTCCACCTCAAATGGATTGAAGCCACCCGTGTACTTTGGAGAGCTATAGTTGATGTATTCCCTCATAGCAATCATCATACGGGTAAGACCCGCTCAAGGCTGCACTTGTACCTCCTCCTCGTGAGTTTCCCATGCGATTTGTCGTATGGTCTTAACCATTACTCTCATAAATTATGCCCCATCAATCGGCACTTAGGAAACATTTACACCCGTACCTCGTCCTCGTGCACGTCTTGGTGGCATCTTGGTATACAGATAACAAGAAGACACTTTAGTAACAAGATACACAAAGTTAACCAATCAACCTCAGCGTGCTTAATCAACAAAATACGAATTCGTTCCACAATTTAGCATGTAATAGCAATATGTAAGCACACAAGCATATTCTTAATACACATATAGTCTAACCCTAACCTTCGTATAAGGTATTCAAACCTGGTTGTTGTAATACCAAGTTGTCACACCCCAAAATCTGGACTACCGGGACTCCCCCGGTCAAAGTCCAAATCCCGAGAGTGAACTCATCCATTAAACCCTAATGAACCATCTTAACTCATAATTACCGTAGTAGCTTAATTAAGTACACATTCATGTATGTGTGCAACTCAATATCAACCAATACCAATGGAAAGAGGATTAAAAAATACACGATTTAAAAAAAGAATCACTTAAATCCAGTTAGAGACAACAAAGTTATGCCTATTTTAAAATAGTTAAAAATCTATAGCAGTCGATTTATCCAAATGAGCAGTTGATTGTTTTGTGGCTCTAAAAAGCTCAAAAATGCTCTGCTAAAAATAGTCGACTTATCTAAAGGAGCAATCGACTACCTCCACATATTTGAAAATCTATAGTAGTCGAATGTTTCCTCATATTTGAGAATCTATAATAGTCAACTTATCTAAAGGATCAGTCGACTGTTTTGTCACTCTAGAAAGTTCAAAAATGCTTTATCAAAAACATTTGACTTATCTAATGTAATACCCCGCTCTAACACATAGTATGATATTGTTCGCTTTGGGCCTAAACTTGCACGATTTTACTCTTGGATTTTACCCCAAAAGGTCTCATACCATTTGAAGAGAACATACTACATATAAGCACATCCCTTTTTTCACACCTAGGCGATGTGGGATTGAATACCCTGTACCCTGTCAATGTGGTAGCTCAGTCCAGTGTCTATCTTCGCACCCGCCTACTCACACCCGTCCACAAGGGTTACTACAATGAGGCATTTTGGGGTAAAACCCAAGAGCAAAACCGTGAGGGCTCAGGCCCAAAGCGGACAATATCATACTATGTGTTGGAGCGGGGTATTGTAGTACCCCGCTCCAACACATGGTATGATATTGTCCGCTTTGCGCCTGAGCCCGCACGGTTTTGCTCTTGGGTTTTACCCCAAAATGCCTCATACCATTTGAAGAGAACATACTACATATAAGCACATCCCTTTTTCCACACCCAAGCGATGTGGGATTGAGTACCCTGTACCCTGTCAGTGTGGTAGCTCAGCTGAGTGTCTATCTTCGCACCCGCCCACTCACACCCGTCCACAAGGGTTACTACAATCCACCCCCCTACGAGGCCCGACGTCCTCGTCGGCGCGCTTCCGGCTGGGTTCAGGCTCTAATACCAACTGTAATACCCCGCTCCAACACATAGTATGATATTGTCCGCTTTGTGCCTGAGCCCGCACGGTTTTACTCTTGGATTTTTACCCCAAAAAAGCCTCATACCATTTGAAGAGAACATACTACATATAAGCACATCTCTTTTTTCCACACCCAGGCGATGTGGGATTGAGTACCCTGTACCCTGTCAGTGTGGTAGCTCAACCCAGTGTCTATCTTCGCACCCGCCCACTCACACCCGTCCACAAGGGTTACTACATCTAAAGAAACAGTTGACTATTTTCACATGGAAACCCCTTTTTAACTTCTTTTACCCAAAATTTATACCAATCCTCATACATATACATTTTCAAAACACAAAACTCATCCAATTACATCCCAATCATGAATGAATGACAAAACTTCATGCATTTCATATAATTAACCTTTAAATTATAAACATGTTTGGACATTAATGAAAATACAATTAATCAATACAAACATTCTCACTAGTTTTACATATAGAATTAAACATAAATGAAGGTTCATCATTTAAAACGTCTATCTTTATACCCTACTTATAATGAAATAAATCATAAGTTATGAACAACACATTTTTAAAAACGTATTTAAACGTACGCAGCCATAAAGCTTAAATATTACATGTCCTCAAAATATAAATGGTCTTATACATATTCGTTTCATATGAATAATCCACAATCCGGACATGTATTCAAATGTAATACTTAAACACAAACTACAAGTTCGATAAATGCCTAAACATGGCATGTGAAAATAAAACATAAACGATAGCGATGAAATATAGACTTCCATAGTTCGAGGACCTCAAACTCTATCAAAGACCGATGCCTTATATGTAAAAATGGTTGGGGAAGGGGGGTGAGCATATAACTTCACCTAGTAGAGATACCCAAACAAACTTATGTATCGACTCGACGTGACCTACATGAAGGCAAGCATGACATCCTTATACTACATGCATACTCCCAATCCTCGTGAGATGTTAACATGACATCCCTACATGCTACATGGCATACGACAATGCACATGCTCAAGAAAATCGCAACTCAACACTTAATGAAATACATGATCAACAATACTCATATAAAATTGAAGGCCACATAAATATCAACATGAATATCACAATTCAACAATAAGACTTAAACACCAAGTCACGTAAGTTTTGAAATCACATAAAGGTGTAAGTAGTCGCAGGTCGCAGGTCAAAAGCTTTTCGAGCAATTTTTTCAAATATTCTACTTCAAAAGCTAAAACCCGAGGGCCTAGATAAAACCCAATATTCTACTTCACGAGCTAAAACCTGAGGGTCTAGACAAAACTCCCTTGGCTAAGTTCCGGGCTTGGAGCCCTTTTTATTTCTGACTTACTACCAAAATCAATAACCAATCACATAGGTTTCAAGTATGGCAACATATATAATTCCAAGCACATCATATGCTATTTAATTTTCATGTTAAAATATGTAATTTTATGCATATGGCAATGCAACAATTCCATATTTCAAGTGCATCATAAGTAATTTAGTTTTCATGCTAAAACATGTATTCTCATGCACATTACAATACAACATTTATAGAAAAGATCATTCTTATGCATTCTATCAAACATGTAAAATACATTATATATCGCAGTCTCCACAACTATAATTTATATTATTAAACAACATTTTAAATTATGAACCTTTATTTATGTTTAATTCTATATATACAACTTGTGAAAATGGTTGTGTTGATGAATTGTATTTTCATTAATGTCCAAGCATGTTTATCATTTAAAGGTTAATTATATAGAATGCATGAAGTTTTGACATTCATTCATGATTGGGATGTGTTGGATGAGTTTTGTATTTTGAAAATGTATATGTATGAGGATTGGTGTAAGTTTTGGACAAAAGATGCTAAAAAGGGTTTTCAGGTGAAAACAGTCGACTACTTCTTTAGATAAGTAGACTGCTTTCGGCAAAGCATTTTTGAGCTTTCTAGAGTGACAAAATAGTTGACTACTCCTTTAAATAAGTCGTCCGCTATAGATTTTTAAATATGAGAAAACAGTCAACTACTCCTTTAGATAAGTCAACTACTATAGATTTTCAAATATGTGGAAGCAGTCAATTGCTATTTTAGATAACTCGACTGTTTCTGGCATAACATTTTTGAGCTTTCTAGAGTGATAAAATAGTCGACTGCTCATTTGGATAAGTACTGCTATAGATTTTTAACTATTTTTAAATAGGCATAACTTTGTCATCTCAAATCGGATTTAAGTGATTTCTTTTTTGAAATTGAGTATTTTTTAATCTTCTTTCCATTAGTATTGGTTGATATTGAGTTGCACAAATATATAAGTGCATAAATAATTAAGCTTCTACGGTAATTGTGAGTTAAGATGGTTCATTAGGGTTTAATGGACAGGTTCACTCTCAGGATTTAGATTTGGACCGGGGGAGTCCTAGTGGTCTAGATTTTGGGACGTGACACAACAATTGCTTTGTCTACAACTGAGGCAGAGTATATGGCAGTTGATAGGCGTTGAATGTTACGCATTCTAGCCTCTTAACTTATGTATTTTATTCTCTTAGTAATAGATTATTATGTGATTTTACTTTATTTTAGTGTTTTCTGTATTTTCAGGGCCTTAATGATTATTTCAGTTAAAACCAAACTTTTGGGCTTTTAAAGATGACATCCAAAATGGTTAGATGAAGCCTACTTCAAGGAGATCCATTCAACCATTTATTTCAACTCAAATCAGCCCAAGGAAGAGGTCCAAGAGAATTACAATTGCTTAAGAAGGTTTCGGGCCTGAAGCCCAAATCTGCGCATAATACAGTCTTAATTCCGTTTTGGAAAACAGACCAGAAATCTTATTTCTGAGCCTCAAATCGACATAATTCTCTTTTAAGGCTAAACGAAATTTGATTCTGCACACTTTTGTATTTCACAAAAATTTCGTAAATCGGACTTCTAGTGGGTCAAAAGTTGGGCCGAAGTCAGCAGGAAAAACCCACCTAATTAGTGCTGCGGAAAACCCTAATTTATTCCTAATTGGATTAGGATTTTGGTGTATTCTCTTGGGGAATAAAGTGAAGACTTGGAGACTGAGTTGAGAGAGAGAACAGAGATTGGAGAGTCTGAGAGGGCTGAGAAGAGAACAGAAACATATTGCAGAGCCATTGGAGAACAAAGTCATAAGCGTAATTCAGAAAGATGATGTCTTCTTCCTCAACAGTTGAAGCTTCTTCTTCTACTATGAGCGAGTAGTTCATCCACTAGGGTTTTGATGTAGCCCTAACAAAGCATCAATGGTTTGATTGTTTTAATTATTGGGGACCTTTATATACATGCATAGATTGTGTAATTCAGAGGATTCTTATTATAGAATTGAGCAATAAAAGTCTTGTAAATTCAATCTCAATGATTTTCTATCTTGTCTTAGATATTTAGTTGTTGTTATTGAACTCAATTTCTCTTATTTTCTGTGATCATGAGAGAGATTATTACACAATGGTAATCACTGAATATATTGTTATGAGCTTTGATGAATTATGCCTAGAGAAGATGAACCATACTGCACCCTAGATTAGAGTAGTTAGGCAGATGGCCCATGCCAATCGAAGATAGTCCATGGCTTAGCCTTAATCATATATTATCTCCTTGACGGATGAAGGTGAGCTTGTAGCCACCGACACCACTTATGCATGATGTAATTCCTCTATAGTTGATTCAATTGACCACTGATTGTGGAGTTAGTGGTGAAGTCAAACACCTTAGATTTCTCTCATATTATCTTCACTATCTTGTTTACTTTGATTTATTTTATTTTATCTTTTTAATTAGTTAAAAATCAGAATTCTTTTCTTAAATTTAATTAGAATTAATTTTGTATTCCAACTCATCAGACCATAATCCTTGAGGTACGATACCCCTTTCGATAGCCCTATTCTGCAAGGAATTCATTCTATTGCGAAGTGTGGAAAATTTTAATTGATATACTTTTTAAGTCACACTCACACACGAATCAGCAGTAATTGAAGCTGTGAAAGAAGCATTATTGCTTCAAGGTTTTTATGTTATTTGGGTTTCACAAGAACATGTTAATGTATTTTTTGATAGCCAGAGTACTATTCATTTTGGGAAAAACCAAGTTCATCATGCAAGAACCAAACACATTGATGTTTACTTTGATTTTGTACGAGATATTATCGGTGAGGGTAAAATCTATTTGCAAAAAATTTGACACCAAAGATAAACTAGCCGATATGATAACAAAGACAGTTACAACAATCAAGTTTGAGCATTGCTTGAGCTTAATTAACGTCCTACGTGCTTGAGTGCCTTTCGAGGCGATATGGAGGTAATTATTGGTTTGTTGTTTTCAAGGTGGAGTATTCTTGAATAGCTCGAATTTTCACCAAAGTGGAGATTTGTTATTTTTAGCACAGATTCAAGTTACTTGGGCTACCTTTTTGGCCCATAATTTTTCTTCACCCAGATTGGGCCCTTGTATTTCTCTATGTGTGAACTAGTAGACAAGAAAATGGTGACAATTACAAAACCTTATAGATGGAGAGATATATTGTGCGTGAAGAAGAATATTCTTCTTCTTATACTCCTTTGATTTTATAGTGAAATTTGATGGTCATTACTGCCCGTGGACGTAGGCTAATTCTTGTACTCCTTTGATTTTATAGTGAAATTTGATGTTCGTTACTGCCCGTGGACGTAGGCTACTTCTTGTACTCCTTTGATTTTATAGTGAAATTTGATGTTCGTTACTGCCCGTGGACTTAGGCTTTTCTAAGCTGAACCACGTAAATTGCTTGTATACCTTGTTTGATTGATTTTCTTCTATTTTCCTCATTTTATTCTGATTTTTCATCAAATATTTTCGGTTGATTTTGGGTGTTTTCCGCAACAACGCCAAGCACCTATATGGAGTACATCGGGTACCGATTCCCCTGCTGTTAGGATGGATAGGTAAATAGGGTGGACCACCACAACAAGGGGGCAGAATGGACCATTGCAACAAGGGTGTTGCAGGTTTGGATGGGAGAAAAGAGAGAGGAATAATCGAATAACAAGAGAGGGGACGTAGATGAGAGATGCAAAAACGAAGAGAGAAGAGAGACCTCAAAGATGAGAAGAATTTTTTAAGTAGCGGAATGACGTGGCATAGCCACGTCGAATTCGAAGGATATAATAATATTTCTCCATAGTCATCAGCAATGGAAGATAGAAAGGAAGGAACACACTTCCTTCGTTTGGTAGAGAGGAGACAAGAATGGAAGAGAAAAGAGCTATCATTCATGCTTTATATATTTTCTTCCTTCCAAATATGGACGAAAGAGAGGAAGGAAAAAATTTGAAATACTGTTATAAAAATTTTAAATTATAATACTACATTTTATAATTATTAAATAAGTCCAATATTAGCAATCTCTTTCTTCCTTTCCCCTATCTTTCATTTAACCAAAAGAAGAGAATGAATGAAAGTAACTTTTCCCCATCCTTATCCCTTCTTTTCTCCCTTCCATCCAATTTTCTTTCGAGCATTAGTGTATTTCTTTATAAACACATGCACCATTTAAAAGTAACAAACAATAATATTTGGACCATTCAATTGATTAATTCTATTTATTCTTGAAGCATGAATATACAAAATTAACACCAACATCTTTATTCTTCCTGTAACACTGTTTTAGTAAATACACATCTATAAAGAATGGGAAAAAAATTACAATTGGTTTTGTTCCTGACTTATTTTATTGATCTCTAGCTATATATCTACACTTTCTGTTTCTGAGGTATTGTGAAATTGTTAATGGCTATAGCTTGGTAGGATTTGTTTTTGAGCCACACCAAACCGAACCATGAGCTGCGGGTATGCAGGAGGAGGTGGAGGAGGATGAGGCATAACATGTACATGACCTGCATAACCCTTGTGGTTGATTGTGTTGGTACTACTGGGGATGTAGGTGCCTGGATTTGGTGTTGGACGGCGCACCGAACTACCCTTCTGTAGAGATTGCAACAAAAGGTTATCTTTTTTCACCCACCCTTCTTCTTCATATAGGATTATACTAGCTTCATATGGTTTCATGCTTAGAAGTAAAACTACTGCTATAATGGCTGAAACTATCCTTGAAGGCCTCATTTTGTCGAGCAAGAAATGTGCTTTTTTTTTTGGGGATGTTTTGAGCAAGTCATTTGTTGATAAAACTGTATGTGAAGGATATATATATATATATATATATATATATATATACACGGTACAGGGTGCATTTATATGTATCAACTCATCAATAAGTATGACTTGAAACTTTTCATATTTTTAATTTGACTGTTGACTAGTAAGCTAAGAAGTACGGACATGAGATACGGATACAACACGATACGGATACGGCGATATGAGAAATCTCAAAAAAAATAAGATACGGACACAACAAGATTACATCAAATAAATAAATTAATAAAAATAAAATATTATACATAAAATATTTATTTTTTTCTCCAACCATACAATAAATATAGTTAAAGTAATTATACAAAATATAAGAAGTTAAAATCTAAAAAATCACTATCTTTCCTAATATTCTTTACAATCACTCACTTACTTGAGGGTTTTAAAAATATTTTTATTTTATTATAAAATGATCCTTATTTTCTAATCTATAAATTTTTTAATATTACAATCTCAACCCCATTTTATAGAACAAAAAATTACAAATTTGTCTCGAAAAGTATCCCAGCCGTATCATAAATGTATCCTGGCGTATCCTAACCCCGTATCCCCCGCGTATCCTAGCCGTATCCGATATTTAAAAAATAATTTAAAAAAATTGGATACTTCTTAGCCGTATAGAACACGTATCCTGCCGTATTCGGACCGTATCTGTATCGGATACGTGTCCGATACGGCCACGACTCCTCTTTGGCCGTATCTATGCTTTGTAGCTATTAAGGAAGACTAATAGATTAGCATGAAATTGAATGGGTCATAGAGGGGAAAAAAAAAAAACTAGGTTTCAATTTGAACCCAAGAGTTTAAATTTGTTGTTGTTTACTTTGAATACATGAAAATATTAAGGGTAAATACTTACACCCTCTCAATTTAGATAATCTTCCGACTAAATCCTTTTAGTTTTGATATTTTCAACTATACCCCTGAATTTTGGGTTTATGTGTCAATTTCTCCCTTTCATTAGTGCTATGTTAGCAGCAAGAGAGTAAATAATATTGAAACTAAAGGGGACGTAAGTAGCATTTACCCAAATACTAACCCATAAAATTATTGCTTTTGCTTCTTTCTCTTTAAATTAAAAACCATCCCAGGTTTATTTAATTCTCGGTGTGCTTCTAAATCATAAGATTGGATCATCGATATTCCTCAATCCTTGATCATCAATTTCTTTTTCTTTGCAATTAATTTCATTTTTTAAAGGAATAACTAGGCCGGAAATAATTGGATCAAACCACTTACTATACCGCTCTCTCCCTATCTATTGCTATATATATTTGCACCATTATGACACAAAGTATTGAGGAGTTGAATGTCTAAACACTAGTAGTGTACACCTTAATAAAATATAAAGAAATGAAAACATAATTAACAACTAAATTTAAACTGATTTTGGACAAGAGCTGTTGAAAAATCTTCCTTTTTATATATATTTATTTTAGTGTAAAAATTAATAAAGGGTAATTCACCGGAAAAAAAAAAAAGAATATTGAGTGATTAATCTTGCTCGTTTTTTTTCTAGTTTCAAAAGTATATATGGGGAACGACATAATAAGTTAATAACCTTAACTTGACTGGGACTTCCTTTCCTTGTCATGGATTATTTGTGGAGTTGACATTTGAAGATTTGGTCCTAGAGTGGATATATATATACGTTTGCTAAGGTTACGCGACATTCTTAATCAAGAATGGACTTCAAATCCGCGGAGAAAACAAAAGTCAAAGACCCGACCCGTATTCCTACCCAAGTTTATGTTCAATATGCGTGTTGTGAAGAGAGATCAAGTCCCTTTTACCAAAATAGAGTTGAACGAGACCCAAATGGAGCAGTGAGGTGGAGTTGCCATAACTCAGACTATGCATGTCATTTCGGTTGGGGACAAGTACTAATATCACGTGATAATTTTAATTATAAAAAAATTAATGCAAAGTGATGGTTGAAGGTCCCCGACCCTATACATTTGTTTACATAAGGATAAAATTATATTTATAAAATTATATTTATGAAAAATAACAAATGATTAGACGGCCTAAAATATCGAACAATTACAACAATCCTATTTTCAAAAGTTTCAATTTTGAGCTTCGTCGAAAAGCAAATTTTGAATTAAACTTTACCCCTAAACACACTTTTCTTATCACCAAACAAATTTGAACACACACAAATTTTGAATTTAAAAGTACTTTGGTGCAGAAGAGAAGCAACCCCAAGTGAGCTCACTGTGAGAGAGAGAGTAGGGTTTAAGATCCAATTATCCAAATAGAAGGAGTTAAACCTGGTTGCCTTTTTAATTATATTCTTTTAATATTTAAAATTGAAGGGAACTCTTGTCATATTATCTTTGTGCCACACCAGTGATAGGGAGGAACTTTCTACATATTGGTGTGTAGGTAAATATTGTAATTTTATATATATATATATAAAAGATATAGTAAGCTAAGATTTTTTTTTTTTTTTACATATTTTAAATTTAAAAAAGAACAAGTCCTCCTCATATATTAGAAGGCAAGTAAACACTTGGATGTCCCCATGAAAAATATGTTATTCACTTTCAATGTATACATTTCTATGTAAAAATCTATTATCTTGATATATTGATTTGGAAAAATAATAATGTTCATCTTAAAGATAACATTTAAAAATATTGTCATTTCAAAAAAAATTAAAAATGATTAGATAAGAAAAGAAAGGCATTGAAGACTTCCTTTTTCTTGTAAATGACCCAATTTTTTAATTTTTTAATTTTTTTTTGTTGTAAATGAAAATTTGTATAAAAATATCATGTAAATTGTGACCTACTTCCAGATAGAGATGATTGTGGCTGAGACAATGTCTGAGTTTGTGGTACAAACTAAACCACAAATTGTGAACTATTTCCTTCTGCAATAGCAATTGGCCTGGTTGAGTGCGCTGTTGGTTTTTTTCTGTGCGGCTTTGACAAATTGTGAACTTTCAAGCTTAGGAAGATATCATACATTTTTTTGGAATTTTGACGTTGTTATTCAAGGAGCATGTCAAGAAATTTTAATTTCTCTATACATTTCTCGATAGGTTAGCTATGTGATCTACTTTTGTTTTTTCCTACCATCTTCCAATTTATGTTTGGCTATAATACTTGGTCTTCGAACGCAGATATGCCACAGGGTACCATCATCTCATTGGGTACTTTAACGGGAAATGCATGTATGCTTAGAGTAGTGCATGCCAATTCCTTCTCTATACGTACACTCCATACAGAAGGAAAAATAATTAATAAGGTACAACAATAACAAGCGAAAACTTACAATTCACTTCTTTTTATTCTTCTATCATGAGTATGCAAAAATACACACCAACACCATACTCTTTTTTTATTTTTTCACAATACAAATAAAAAATACCCCAACTACAAATAAAGAAAAAGAATACAATTATGAGGTCAGTAGCTATTGTGTTTATGAGGTCCTGTGAGATTGTTATTAATCGCAGCTTGCAGGATTAATTAATCTATTTACCACTAGTAGCCACACCAAATGGAACCATGAGCTTTGATGAGTATGAATGAGGAGGAGGAGGAGGAGGAGGAGGAGGTATAGCATGACCAGAAAAGCCCTTCTGGTTGATGGTACTGCTAGTACTGACGCTGTTGGTGTCCGGGTTTGGTGCGGGATGGACGGGTGGATCTCCTTTCGCCATGGATTGCATCAAAAGATTTTCATTTTTCATCCACCCTACTGTCTTTTCATTCAGGATCCTACTAGCTTCATATGGTTTGATGCTTAGAAGGAAAAGTAGTGCAATAGTGGCTACAACAATATTTGAAGATTTCATCTTGTTGATAAGCATGCAAATTAAGAGTAGTTGGTAAAACACAATTAATGGAGAATAGATGCGGGGATAGAGGTGTATTTATATGCATCAAGCAATCAACTGATATATATATGGCATTATGACTTGAATTTTTCATGGTTTTAACCCGATGAAAGGGTTTTGACTGTTGACTAGCAGGGTTAGTAATAGATTTGAATTTGAATGGGTATTGGGTATTGGGAAGTCCTAAACCAAGAAATTACTTGGGTTCTTCTCATGTATTCCTTGATATTCAATCCATGACTCAGCACATGCATGCCACATCGTCGATCTTTTATAAAACAACATTATGTTAGTTTGGAAATTTTTTTAGCAAAAAATAAAAAAAGGTTTTGAAAGTCTCATTGTAATATAGTAAATACAAAAGAGAGAACATAAAGGAGAAGATCCAACAAAAAAAAAAGAGAAAAAAAAAAAAAAACACACCAAAAGAAAGTCTCATAATTAAACAGTGAACTATTAGTCACCAAGAAAGAATGGAATTCAAATCCGCGGAAATAACTCAAGTCAAAGACCCCACCTGCCCACCTGTATTCCTACCCAAGTTTATGTTCCATGTGCGTGTAATGAAGAAGGATTTGAAGCTTTTATTCAATAATTTTCCCCAAAGACGAGAAGCTCCCTTTGAACATTCTTTACTCGAACATGTATGACTCTACTTCACTCACATATAATTCGACTCTTTTTTGAAAAAAAAAATTAAAAAATCAGAATGAACACTATCCATTGTCTAATAAATAGGTGTTGATGTTTTTGTCCCATATCGGATCTGAATAGAGTGAGTGTTGAGTATATATTAGTGGGTGAGTATGCAACAGTATCCAATGTCTTAAGATTTTAAGTTAGAAGACAAGCGTCTGACCCTTTATAGTTGGTATCAGAGTCAGACCAGTCCTTGATCCAGACATTTCGAGTTCAGGTGAGAGAGATCGTTAGAGGTTTTTGTCCCACATCGGATCTGGATAGGTAATTGTTGTGTATGTATGGGTGGGCAGCAACAAGAACGTTGAGAGTTTGGGTGGGAGAGATCGTTAGAGGTTCTTGTCCCACATTGGATCCGGATAGGGTGAGTGTTGAGTATATAATTCTTCTAGTGTAAAGATTATGACCATTTTTGGTCGGTTTCCTTTTATTTGCATTTATTGATGTATAAGTAATTTAAATGATTATATACATGTTTTAAATGTGAAATACATGTTCGGAGATTTGTATGAGTGTCCAAGAAAGATTTGGGAACGTTTGGTTCAATTTAGATCTGGGAACGTTTGGTTCAATTTTATATGTGGAGCAGCCTTACAGTATTCTTGACCGTAGGGATCAGGTCCTTCGTTCTAAGAGCATTCCGTTAGTTCGAGTTCAGTGGAGCCACCACAATGAGGCGGAGTCCACTTGGGAAAGAGAGGATGAAATAAAAGCAAAGTATCTATAACTTTTTCTTTCAGGTATAAGCTGAATTCCGATGATGGAATTCCTCTTTTTAGGGGGGAAGAATGTAATACCTCAGAAATTTGGACATCAATTATTTTAAATTTTGAATTGTTTTATATTATTTTATTAATTCATGTGAAATGCCTGGCCTCTATTTTTTATCATTTTATGTGAGTTGTTTTTCCTTTATAAACATTTTATTATTTCATGTGAAATGCTGGGTCTTTATACATTTTAGTATTTTATGTGAATTGTTTTGTTTTTATAGATTCTTATTATTTCATGTGAATTGCTTTGCTTTTATATTTTTATCATTTTATATGAATTGTTTATTGATTGTGTATTGTCTAATTTAATTTTTTTTAATGCTTTGAATTGGGTTAGGGAGAAATCTAGGCTGGAATGGTTGGGCTGAGGGTATGCTTAAGTTGATGGGCTAGGGTTATGGTTATAATATTTGATTTTATTTTAGTTTATTTAGTTTTCTAGAAAAAATAAATAAATAAATAAGACAAAAGAAAATGAGAGGCTAGGGTTTTTGCCTTTTGCTTTATGCACAGAAACCAAGAGAGTAAACGAAAAAGAGAAGGGAGTGAAGGAGCGATCGGGTGAACGAATTTTTGATTCATCAAATAGGCAAGTTTGATTCTTCTCTTCCCCTTGAATCTGTATGCATAGTCTAGCTTTGAGGATTTTGTTTATAATGGAAATTTGTATATAATTTTATGTTTATTTTCTATTGCTGTCTGTTGATAAATTTTGTGAGAATGATTATGCTAACTGTATATAGGAGTATAGATTTATATATATATGAATATATGCATATATATTTAATGTATGTGTTTATTGGATAGAAATTTGTTCATATTTGAATTTGGGATGGAAAGGGGTATTAATTTGTAAACCTTTTGAGTTGTTAATTTGTAAACCTTTTGGCTTTAAATTTCTAATTTTTGCGAAAATTAGGGATTTTCAATTCGGGACATTTTTGATAGGGCTTCTTACACCAAAGCGTAGAAGGGATCAAGAGGAGAATATTGGCACAAAAATTGGGGTGAATGGAGGTCGAAGGATGCCAAAAAATGCACCGAAAAACCCCCAGCGCGCTGGGGAAGAAGACCCCAGAGGGCCCTTAACCCCCACGCGCGTTGCTGGCGCGTGGGCACATCCAGCCAACACCGGCGCCGGTCGGTGGTCGAAAGGGCTTTTTTGGACCCCACTCGCGGGGGCGCACCTCTAGGTCCAATATGGGCCCATTCTGATCTATTTTGATATTTTTTCTGTATTTTTGAAATTTTTGGAAAAACTTGAAAATTTGAAAAATCATATTTTAAAAATACTTTTATAATTTCAAAATTTTCCAAAATTTTATGTCAACTTCCTGGGGGTTTAAGGAGCTTGGGTTTTAAATTTCATGTCGAAATGAATTGCCATTGTTTTTAAATTGATTTTTGAAGTGTCTAAAAAATTGGATTTTTTATATTCTTTTATTTTAGAAAATACTTGAAATTTTAAAAAAATCCCAAATTTTTATTGTAACTTCCTGGAGGTTAAATGAACTTAGGTTTAAATTTTCATGTTGAAATAAGCTCCCCTTGTAGTGAAATTAATTTTTAAAATGTCTAAAAATTAGATTTCTCACCTTCTCTTATTTTAGAAAATATTTTAAAATCCAAAAAATTCTAAAAACCATTCAGGTAACTTTTAGGGATAAATGAATACACTTGAGTTTTAAATTTTAGGTGGAAATAAGTTCCCCTTGTGGTTTTATCGATTTTAAAGTATGCCTTAAAACTATGTTTATTTCCTTTTGCTGGAAAAATATATTTTTTTAAATTCTCAAAAATTTCAAAAAATTCCAGAATAATTAAAGAGGGTTCTTAGAAGCATAATAGGCCGAAAACCTATATTAGAGTTAGGTTTAGACTCCCTCGAGGATTTGAGTGCATTGGAGGCTTGGTTGGGTATTTGATCGTGTAATGGATGGTCGTGTTATTTTATTGTCTTAACTGTTTTTTTCTTGAAGTTATAATTATCCATGATACATTTGGTATAGTTTATTTTGTGAACAAGTTATCTCCTTGTGATGTTTGATATCCGATTATTTAAATCCTTATGTCTTGTGCATTTTCAATAATTGTGCACCTTATTCTTATTTTTGTTGTAATTTGGTTTAGGAGGCATGTAAGGATTGCCGGGGCATGTTAGGATTGTCAATGTCTATTAAGGTATCTAAAATCAAGGGAGGTGTGTAAGGATTGCCGGGGCATCTCAGGATTACCAATACCTATTAAGGTATCTAAAATTAAAGGAGGCGTGTAAGGATTGTCGGGGCATGTCAGGATTGTCAATACCTATTAAGATATCTAAAATTAAAGGAGGTATGTAAGGATTACCGAGGCATGTCAGGATTGCCAATACCTATTAAGGTATCTCAAATTTAAAGAGGCATGTAAGGATTGCTATGAGCATGTCAGGATTGCTTTAACTTCATAAAATATATGCGTATGTTTCTGTATTCTGAACTTAAAGAATGTGTTCATTACTTTATGATGAGGGTTTTAATGGAACATGGTAAAAGATGTCTTTTATTTTGAAAACATGAACTGAATAAGGAATGACCTGAATGTTTACACCTATATTTATCTCTTGTGTCCCTCACACTGAGGGTATGTATATTGGTTCTTTGATTGAGATGCAATAAATAGAACTTGCTCGTGGGTTTAACCCACTTTGTTGATATTTCAAGTCCCGGGCAGGTTCTACCGCGAGGATAAATTATTAGGGTTGGTTGTGGCAGATATCTCCTCTCATCAGTCTTAAGGTAGGAATTCATCTTCTTCTTCAAGAATTCAAACCATGATCTTTATAGAGGTTTTGGTTATTGGTTTTAATTTGGGTTGCAAACTTTTGTTCATTCTGGTTAAGGGGTTCTTAGGTTACGGGACTTCCAAATTGTAATACCAAACACGTACTCAGTTATTTAATGTTTATATTAATTTAGAGGGATTTTCTTTCCTGCTTTTAGAATTTATCTCATTCTACTTGTTGTACTCTATGCTTGCTGCTATCAGTTGTTAATATTCCCTAGGTTTTGTGTATGAGACTGACCACCTCATACGCAAAATTTTCTGGGGGTATTTCATGCCGAAAAAGAGAAAGTTATTCTACGTGACAAAAGCTCAAGTTTGATCGGAGCAAAGTCAAATTTGGATGAAATTGGACTCGGTGAGATTTGGGGGTTTTGTTTAGAAGCTCTTTTAAACTAAGGTAGGGATGTCTAAACCATAAAATTTAGGGTTTGTGTGAGTATATTGGTTACATATGGCATCTAATTGGTTATACGTGTATAACTATGGCCTCGTTTAGGGGAGCTTCATAATATCAAAAGGACTTCATTGATAAGGCTTTTGTAAAAAGAAGTTTGTTAGAAGGAATTTAGGAGAAAAAATACTTTTGGCTAATGCATTTTGTATATATATTTTAACTTTTAAATTATTTTTTTCTTGACAATATTATCCTTTATCCTTAACAATGGTTGTAATCCTTAGAAAGCATGAAGTCGACAATGGAAGGAAGCTATGGTGGCGGCGGTGGAGGTGGCGGTGCTGGTGGAGGTAGTGGTGGTGGCAATGGTGGGAGGCAATGGTAGAGGTGGAAGTGGAGGTAGCAGTGACGGTGGTGGTGGTGGCGGTGGCGGTGGCAGTGGTGGTGGTGAAAGGCGATGACAGCGATAGTGGTGACAGTAGTGGTGGTCACGACAATAGTGATGGTGGTGGTGGTGGAAAGCAGTGATGGCGATGGTGATGGGGGAGGTGGTGACAGTGGCAATGGAGGTAGTGGTGACGATCGTGGTGGCGGTAGTGGTGGAGGTAGAAGGCGGAGGTAGAGGAACGAGGGACCAAAAGAGAATATAGCACAATCTTTTTAATATATAAGAAGTATATAGACAAATTAGTAAACTAACAAATTTATTTCAAAAGAAAATTTGGCTTCCTAAAAGGAGATTCTGAAAGCAACATTTTTTTACTTCTCTGAAATGGGTTTCCTGACCACCGGCTTCTTCGAAAAGGCCTTTACATATGTGTAATCAAACATCACATTTTTTATTAAAAGGACTTTTGATGCCTTAAAGGACTTTTTAAGGCCTCAAGAAGCTCCCCCAAATAGGCACTATGTGTTTTTCAAAGTTAGAGCATGCTACATTTTAAAATTGAATGATTTCTACCATGAATAGATGTAGTTATGTGCTTAGAATTGTTATATGTGATTGTATAGCATGTAGGAAAAATGTGGAAGAATAATACATACTCAACGTGTACATATGAATGTCACACTTATGTGTTTGATTAATTGTTATAATGAGCATAAATTGTTATAAAGTTTGTTTTATTGTTGAGATAAATACTTTGATATGAGAATATGTGGACATGAACACAAAATATGAATTATCCATGCATTGCATATACATAACTATGAGGGTGTATGTGAGAGGGAATAGGAACACCGATTGGATCGACTAAGGAGTTCCATTATAAAATCAGATGGACCAACTAAGGAGTTCAATTATAATATCGGATGGACAGACTATAGAGTTTGGATGTTCAAAAGAAAAGAAATGGAATATCGCCTCACTGGAGTCCGAATTCTAGGTCATGTGTGTGTAGAACACATAGAAGGGACATGACACTATGCATACCAATACATGACGCATGACATCGATATTTGCATATGAACATGTGATTATTATGATAATGTGATTATATGTGTAATACCCCCTAATTTCCATGCACAAGTTGGCCAGGCTTATACACAAAAATTAGACAATATCAACATATGATAATAAACGAGCATAGAATACAAGATGCAATAAAAAAATAAATTTAATAGCAGAAAGAAATTTAAGAAATAATAAATCCCAAACCATAAATCTGCATAGCTAATTCGTAATTTAATTTGAAATATATACCAAAATTCTCAATTAAATACAACTCGGGAATCTAATAACTTAAGGACCCCTATATCCAAAACTAGAAATAAATCATGGTCTAATAAACTGGAAAAATAAAATATAATCAAATCCCTACTCTGAAAAGACTTAAATAGAATGTAGACACGTGAATTTTAAAATAATTCCAAACTCAACTTTGTAACTGAAACTGCCTGTAACCTGAAAGTTTATTAGCAACAAATGGGTTAATTCCATGAGCAAGTCTTCTCTACTAAATCCCAATCAGAGAATCAACAAACCGATCATCTCTCATACAACTAACATAAACTACATGATAAATACACAAATTATATGCTTATAACGTAATTGATGAACAACTTTACATAATAAAGAACAACAACAAAATATTATTGTAGAAAGGCAATTCTGACATACCGTATATATATATTTATTGGTGAGACAGATTATTAGCTAGCTCTCAATTCCATATGTCAATCTAGACATACCGTATATATATTGGTGAGACTGCTTATTAGCTAGTTTCCAATTTCATATGGCAATCTTGGTCAATTGTTATCATTGACATTATGGGCGGTGAGCAAAAGTTAGAGCGATGAAATTCATGTGTGTGTGAGACACGAGCAGAATATGAAAGCATAACACAATACATATATTTATGGCATGATCGTTAGCATGGATATTTGTATATAAAATTATGATAACATGAGTATGTGTTATGTGGTATTCACGGAACTTGCGAAATTGTATTTTAGATATTCCTCTTGAGCATGTTGTAGCTCATCCCATGAGTATCAACTATTTTTAGGAAATGGTAAAGAGGTGATGGAGTCTCTCCAACGGTGAGTTAGCGTGGAGTGTGACCGGTTTCATTTAAAGACATTTAATATTTTATTTGAATGCATGTCCAGGAAGTGGACTATATGCATATGATGAACATGTATAAAACATTTTATATTTCGAGAACATGTTATAATTATGCTTTATGATCTTATACATATATAAACAGTTTTGAGCATGGTGAATGCTAGATAATGTGAATGATGATTTTACATTTAAATCCATTATGCATGTGTAAACTTGTAAGAATGAATGTTTTGAGGAATTGGTGGATTGAGAGTATGGTATGACAAGAATGGTAGCCAAGAAGTAAAAATGGACACTTATAAAAATTCTACAAGGAAACTGTTTGAGGACTTTTGATTAATCGAAATCCCTGTTTTGCTTAATCGAAGAGTGCCGATTAATCAAGGATACTCTTTTTATCAATAAAAAATTTACAATTAAATGAGTGATCAATTCAAGTGGGATTGTGATGGTACTACGATATACAAGTTCAATCAAATGCAAGCTTCGATTGATCATAACCTCTACTTTGATTAATCAAAGTGAGAGTTTTGATTAATCGAAGTGTGTATTTCGATTAATTATACAAGACATAAAACAGTACTTTTCAATGAGACTTATGTATGCATGTTTTTTAATAAAGGACTCACATAGTAGACTTGAACTGCTTATGAATGCATGTATACATTGTAGTTATGGTAATGATTATGCTTCCGCTAGAAAATGAGTGTATGGTTTAGGTTAGATAACCATATGTGACATTTTGGTGAGGAATTGATGTATTGTTAATTAAATGACTTCTGTGACACGTAATGGTCTCTGTGGTCTGGATAAGAGCTGGGGTGTTGGAAATCAGAGCGTGATATCAGAGGGTAATTGTAATTAGGAGTGTGGATGTTTAACTTAACAATCCCGTTTTCGATGACTCAAAAATTGGGGCGTGACGGAGATACCCTAAGCAACACCTAATCCCCAACTTTGAACCCCAATACACGAGTTCCACAATCAGCATAACTCGATCTTTTGCTTACTCTGCGAATGCACATACGATCCCTAATGAGAGCAACTTTATCTAATGTACCCTCAATGAGCTCTGGACCTAAAAATGATTCTCCCCAACTTGTATCGAACAAAGAGGAGACCGACATGATCATCCATACAAAGCCTCAAATAATGTCATACAAATAATCTTCTAATAAATATTGTTATAAACAAACTCACAAAGCAGAAGATAAAACTCGCAATATGAAAATCTACCAATATGTATGGTGACATGCCCACAACTTTTTCGTAAAATCGTGCTAACTCCCAATGGTGTAGAATACTAAGAAGATGACTACAAAGCTGAGTTACCATACCAAATGATGTAACAAAAAATCTAAACGCAAAAGAATGTGATGCATCCGTATCAAAAATTTTGATCATTACATAATTGCGAACTGAAAAGAATATAAAAAGACCTAATACAAAGGCTTTAATTGTCAGAATACGCAACGCGAAAGATCTAATAGATGACAGACCCTAAGAACTTGAGAATCTTTGAACCTGGAATGCTCTGATGCCTACTGTGATACCTCCTAATTTTCTTGCATAAGTTGGCCCGACTTATACACAAAAATTAGACAATATCAACACATGATAATAAACAAGCACAGAATAAAAGATGCAATAAAGAAAAAAAGTAATAGCAGAAAGAAAATCTAATAAATAATAAATCCCAAACTATAAATCTCCATAACTAATTCGTAATTTAATTTGGAGTATATACCAAAATTCTCAATTAAATACAACTCAGAAATCCAGTAACTAAATGACCCCTAATATCCAAAATTGAAAATAAACCATAGTCTAATAAACTGAAAAAATACAAATATAATCAAATATCTACTCTAAAAAGACTGGAATATAATGTAGACACGTGAATTTAAGAAGAATTCCAAACTTAACTCTGTGGCTAAAACTACCTGTGCCCTGAAAGTTTATCAACAATAAGTAAATTAATCCCATAAGCAAGTCCTCTCTATTACATCCCAATTAGAGAATCGATAAACCAATCATCTCCTTTTCAACTAACCTAAACTATATGATAAATACACAAATTTCATGTTTATAATGCAATTGATGAATAATTTTACATAATAATGAACAATAATAAAATATAATTGTAAAAAAGCAATTTTGACATATCGTAAATATATATTGGTGAGACTGTTTATTAGATAGCTCCCAGTTCTATATGACAATCCTGACATGTCGTACTATTCTACATCATAAAAAAAAATAACAATATAGAAATGTATATAGGCAATCCTGACATGTTGTATATATATATTAGTGAGACAGCTTATTAAGTAGCTCCCAATTCCGTATTGCATCCTATGCTCATGTAACACATCTTGTGTCTTTATTCATCATTACGAAGAGTGAGTGAAATGCACATAACTATGTATTTAAACTAATTTATCATTTTTCACAAATTATTTTTATAAAATCCACATAATCCACATCAAATTCTATCCTACAACCAAACTAGGTAATCCATGGACGTATAATTGATAATTCAGACAAGAGAAAGGAGTTAACTTTATGAAAAAAGAAATAAAAGGGAAACATTGCAGTCTGACAGGTACAGTTCATGATACTATTCACAGTTACTTGATAATTGAATTTGTTGCATGATCTGCTCTCTATAGTACATGTATTTATTATAAAGAAATCATAATTCTAACAGCACAAGAAAACCTAAAAACAAAATAAAACTAGCAGCACAAGAAAACCGCTAAAAAATAAAACTTTCTCCAAATATTCTAAAAATAATAAATAAGAAACGTAATAATTAAAAACTACTAAATATTAAATTTCAACCAATTATGAGTTCGTTTGGTCCACTAACTAAATTCCTAAAATATTCAATTATTTTCCTATATGATGAAAAAATGTAATTTTGATGACCTAGAGAGGGTTTTCGGCTAAAAAACGACATGGGCTAGTAGCTTTCGCTACTGGTTTTTCTTATTGGGTCATTCTCTGATAGAGAATGAGTCGCGTTAAGTCAAAATATGTTCGTCAAGAATTTTGTCTTACATCGACATTGATCATAGAAATTAAACTTAAATACATATAATACGATTTAATTCACTACATATAAATTTCATAAATGAAATCCTAGATTATGGTCAACATACATATCTCCAAAAACAAATCCTAGTTTTTATCAATATATATATTAGAAACGAAATCCTAGTTTAACACAATATATTCATGATTTATAAAAAATATATATATACATATAGATATGGTTCCAGAGGTGTAGAGTTTATAAATTCAAAGGGCAAGAGAAGAAAAATTATTTGCCTCTTCGAAAACAAAGGTAGAAATCATGTAAACGCAAAGCCCTTTTTTTCCAAAATCCTAATCCTCTTCAATTCCTCTTCTCAAATCCTCCCTAGGGTTTGTATCTCCCTCTCTTCCTCTCTATATATCTCTCTCTAAAAATATACATATAATGATATTCATAAAAACCCTATTATATTAACATATATATATTCTTCCTTAAAACATATGGGCGTGGACCTAAATAAAATAAATTGATCACTTCCCCCCATGAGTCCAAATATACACTAAAACAAAACCCATCCCAAAAAAATAAAACAATTACATAAATTACATCCAACTTAATATTTAAATAACTAAAAGATAATTAAATTAAATGCTAATTAATAACATGCTAATAAATCCAATTAAACCCTATTAATTTATTTTAAAAAAATACTGAGTATTACATTCTCCCCCCCCCCCTCCCCCCAACAAAGAAATTAGGTCCCCGGAATTCGACCCATACCTGAAATGAAAAGTACTGGATACTTGGCACGGATTTCATCTTCTCGTTCCCAAGTAGACCCCACCTCATTATGTTGACTCCACTAAACACGTACAAGAGGAATGGTTTTCGAACATAGTACTTGATTCATACGGTCAAGAATATAATAAGGTTGTTCCACATATGTTACATCCAGTTGCAACTTAATCTCTCCAACATCTATATGCTAGTAAACAACATCATCTTGAATGATTTTCTGTAACATAGATACATAAAAAAATATTGTGCACCCTACTTAAATGATCTGGTAGCGCCAACCAATAAGGTACTGCCCCTATCTTATCTATAATCACTAACGGACCCACAAAAAGAGGAGATAACTTCCCTTTCTTCCTGAACTGCATAAACCCCTTTTTAAGAAATTGTAAAGACTGTGACCATTTTTGGCCAATTTTTTTTTCATTTATTGTCATATACGTGATTTGAGTGATGATATGCATATTCTAAATGTGAAATACATGTTTGGAAACTTGTATAAGGGTCCGAGAAATTTTTAGGAGCGTTTGGTGAAATTTGAGTTTTTCAGGTCGGGCGGGACTGAGATACAGGTTTGGTGGGCCCGAAAAATCTAAAAGTTTTGGAATGATACTAAATTTTGAGATTAGTTAAAATAAAATATTTGATGAGATATGGAATCGATTTTGAGTCCATAGGAGTTACTAAAAGTGAAAACAAAGTCCAGAAAGGTTCGTTAAGGAACTAGTGACATTTTTGTAAATATAAGAGACTAGGTCTATAAATAAAAAGGACGAGAATACAGCTCTCACTCTCTCATTCTTCATTAGCCGATTGAGAGAGCAATATAGATATATATATATATATATATCTCTACATTCATCTTCTTCCTTCTCCATTGAAATTGAGAGTCTTGGGGTGAGAATTGGAAGGCGTCAAATAAGAGATAATTGGTCTATGCATCGAGGGCTCGAGTTTGGTCCGTTTAGAATCGAAATCAAAGTTATTTTGGTGAGAAATTGAAGAAATTATTTAGAAGCTCTTCTAAATTGAGATAGGGATGCCTAACCCATGAAATTCGGGGTTTGTGTGAGTATATTACTTGTCTATGGCAATAATTGGTTATGTGAGTATAATTAGATGTCTTTCAAGGTTAAAGCATACTAGATTATGTGAAATGATGTAATTACATGTTTATAATTGTTTTAATGATTATGAAAGCATGTCGGATATGAAATGTGAGAAAATTATGTGTATTTATGTGTATATGTGAAGGTGACACTTATGTGTTTGATAAATTATCTTGAAAGCATATTTAGATGTAAAGTATTTTTTATTATCAATATAAATGATATGAAATATGAAAAATGTGATTTATGTTCAATGTGAATGCATGTGAGATTTGTATGGAAATGTACAAGCATGTTGAATGGTTACAATGTCATTTTCAATTACATACGCATGTTTAGCATGAGTATGATGAATGTTAAAGCATGACGTATGTTGATTAAATGTGCAGTTGTATGAATGAACTTGTAAATGAACATGATGGTGATAAATATCCATGCATTGCATATACATGGAGTGAGCATGCATGTAAAAAGGGTTGTGAAAACCAGATAGCCAAGAGTCAGTATCCGGGTGTGAGATGAAAAAAAGGTTTGTAAGAATCGGATGGCCAAGAGTCAGGATCCGGGGTGAAATAGAAAGGTTGTGGTAAGTTAGATTGCCAAGAGTCGGGATCCTGGCCAATTTTTATCATTGATGTAATACTCCGTAATTTGAGGATATTTAAATTGGGTTTTTATTTGTTTAATTGGTTTTTTAATTATTTAAATGTTTTAATTAATTTTGTCAATGCTTGTTTTTATGTGTTTAATGTGGATGTTTGAATTTTTACTAAGTGTTGATTGAGTTTAATTGTGTGTGAAATATTTGTTTTAAATATAATTTTTCTTTTAAATAAAAATAAGTGAGTTTTTGGGCTGCATGTTCTTTCATTTTTAATTGTTATCAAGTTGGGCTAGACTGTTGGGTTGGGCTATATATATTTATATATAAGTGGGCTAAGTATTGTATATTTATTAGTTTAATTATTTAGGAATTATATATTTTTAGTTTGCTAGAGATAAAATTAAATAAGAGAAAAGAAATTAGGATTCAGTACATTCTACGCACAGACAGGGAGAGAATGGTAGACGCCGTAAAAAGGAAGAGAATGTGATTTTGCTCAAACTCATAAGGCAAGTTCAATCTCTTCACTTCCCCTTTGGACTTGTAAACATAGATATATAATTAATTGAATTATTTGATTTCATGCATATATATATATATATATATAGAGAGAGAGAGAGAGTACTGATCTCTTGCTCACCGGTGAGCAAGAGATTTTATTCATACTTTGATTAGTGACCATTAGATTAAATCGAAGGGCCACTAAGCAAACCCACTTACCTGTTTTACTAAAACCACAAAACCACTATTTGTATGCTTTAATTTTGAAATAATAATATTACACCCATTCCTTTCCTAATGAAAAAAAAATTGTAATTAATTTCCTAATGTAAAAAAAAATTAATATACCAAAAAAAATAATTGGTAATACTAATCTTGATCGTCTCGATTCCTACACAGGTATAACATAACGACATAGGTAATACTGATCTTTATAATGAACAAACCAATTTTGCCAACGATTTACTGAGGCAATATTGACGAGTACACAGAAAAAAAAGAAGATAATACAATCTAATTGACAATAAAAATATCAAAATTTAAAACTGTATATATAGTCTAGTAGTCCCAATATCAAAGTATCAGACAATTTAAATCTAACAGTGATTTTTTATTTTTATTTTTGGGATTTTCTCTTTCATTCATTTTCAAATTTTTTACTTATGATGTGAAAACAGGTGCATATTTCAAGAGTTACAAGCCTAAATGCTTTAGTTTCGCATCGTAAGTAAAAAATTTATGCTGCGTGATGGAACTGGTGAGACTTGCAAGCAGAAAGAATGCTTTTATTCAATCGGACTAATTATGGATTCTTTTATGAAGCATATGAATTTTTTTTTTTGAAGAGCTATAATTGTTAATGACATAAAAAGTATACTGAAATAAAAGTTTAGATCTCTTCATAGACATCTGAACAAAGTTCAAAGACATTTATACCTCAAAGCCTATAAAGAATTTTGTTTAGCAAAGAACAAAAGAAAAGTTGAAATAAAAAACATTTAGGCCTCAAAGCCTACAAGCAAGTCTAATCCATCTGTGTGCTTTTCATTCATGCTTCCAGAATTAGTAAAAGATCTTCCCTCCACTTCCTTGTAAACCTGAACAAAAAATTTCAACAACAAATTAATAGTTAAGCATATAAAGAAAAAACACATTGACTTAGATGAAGTAAATGTAATTATTATTATTGCTAAGGAAGCTAATAAAATAATTTTCAAAATATTGAAATTTTTTTGAATTCAAACCTTGAGCATATTCAATTACATGCATCATCCATATGTTCTGATTGATAAGAAATATTATCCTCGATTTTTATAGTAGAACTGTAACAAAGAAAACAATGCAGGTAAACAATTAATTAATTTTATAACTTAATTAATAATAATAAGCAAGAGATAATACTCACTTGTTAGAAAGTTTTGGACAATTTCTTTTGTCATGTGATTGTCCAAGTTCTCCACAACCACGACAACGTCTCAATGTGCCAAATTGCCTTTCATATGTACATTCTGACAACGCAAATACAAGATTGAAGAGAGAATCACTCTGTCTATATCAAGTGCTTAATTCATAACATAAGCATAAATGTTTTTACAGTAGGCAAACAAGTTGCATTGGTGTGACAAAGAACAATACATTTATGCCCAATTATCATCAACCATTCAAAAGTTCATACAAACTTGTTCATACACATTCATTCAACAATGACATATATATATATATATATATATATATATATATAATACCTTTAGCCTGTGATGTTTGCTATATCCGACCAATTGAGAAAAAACTTGAGCAGGAACTTCTCAACTACTCCAATTCAATAGAAATTTTATTATATATTTGGAAATAAATTTTTTATATTTTCAAGAAGAGATGGGATTAAAAATCATAATTTTCAGAGGTGAAAGAAGGGATAATTTTGATTTTTGGGAGTTCTTGATTGTTTCTTAGTCGTATTACCAATTGTTTGTTTTGGTATATTAAATTTTTTTTTTAAATTAGGAAAGGAATTGGTGTAATATTAATATTCCAAAATTAAAACATACAGATAGTGATTTTGTGGTTTTAGTAAAATAGGTAAGTGGGCTTACTTAGTGACCATTAGAATTAATATAATTATCACTAATCAAAGTGTAAGTAAAATCTCTTGCTCACCGATGAGCAAGAGATCAATACTCTATATGGGTGTGTGTGTGTGTGTGTGATTAGGGTTAATAATTTGTGATTTTTGCATAATTTTATGTTAAAGGAATATTGTTTTAATTAAATATAAATAATATGCAAATTTGGAGTTTTATGGTGTAAATTTTGATATGTATATACGTGTAAATATGAGTATATAGGCAGGTATGTGTTATATAGATGTATATAAACGTAAGATTTGTGTTGAATGTAAATGTGATTTTTGGAGGTTTTTGTTCCTGTTAAATTATTGATCTTGCTCTCCCGAATAGTCCCTGTAAGTTTGGTGGTAAATCGTTGGGTGGTTTGACAGGAATTTGAGTTTGAAATTTTAGAACCCTAAAACTTGAATTTGGGGCTTTTTGATTTAGGTCGTGGATGGAAGGGATTTTGGCACAAGTGCGTAACTTAGATCAAGAGAAGCATTTTGGTATAAAAAAAAAAGTGGAGTTTGACAGCCGAAAGTGGCCCGAAAGCCATCGGAAAAGGGCTGCCTGCGTGTTGAAATAGTGTGCGTAGGCTCAAGGTTGAAAAAGGAAACAACCCCGCACAAGCCCACGCGCACCGCCTACGTGTGGGGGCGTGTGAGGCCATTTTTGGTCACTGACGGGGACCAGAAAAGTGGTGGTCGTGTCCCACTCGCCAAGCCCCAGCCACTGTGATTTTGGTGTTGGACTTTATGTTCGAATTAATTTTTTTGTCATATGTTATAGATATGATGAATTTGTGCATTGATGCATGAAATAAATCGAGCATTTGTGATTTGTTATGTGTATTAACGTGTATATCGTGTGAATAAAACAATCATAGCATTTGATTAGAATGTTAGGAAGCATGACACGTAGTTATGTTATGCATGTTGATTGAGTTGTGTATTAATATGAAACAATCATAGCGTTTGACAGCGAGATATTAGAGTATGAATAAGATTAAAGAGTGATGAGGTTGGAATTGATCACCTCCATTTCTCATATTGATTTGGGTACTGAAAATTGGGGCATGACATTTTAGGGTTTGGAAGGATTGGAATGAAATTAGGGAGCTTTGGAGGCTGTTGGAGGCTCATGACACTTTCAGACTACATAAAATAGCTCTAAATGTGTTCTCCCTTTTTTAAAGGAGAGGGGGTGTATTTATAGAGTTCTACGAGTAATTAGAGACTAGAAAATTCAATTTTTAATTCGATTAAGTCACTAAAAATTGAATTTTAGAATTAACCTTATACTTATCGCGATCAAACGGCCCAAAAGCCCCTTTTTTGATCCAACGGTGAAGTCAATTTTTGAAATTATTTGCATAAAATGATATGTCACGCCCCAATTTTCGACAACCGATTAAGAGCGAGGGAAATGGAGGTGATTATCATATGTAAACCTTCACCCGAACCCTTAATTCAATTCAAAATCTCATAACCGTGGAGGCATAATCATGACCATATATGTAATGTGTATATGTTTGTATATATTAGTTAACTATTACAAGTGCTTATGATTATGTTTCCTTAGCCTTTACAATGTACATTTAATACCTTATAGTAATATGTTATCTTGAAATTTCAGGGAAAAAAATTATTATGAAAGAAGAAAGATTGTAAAATATTTTAATAATAGTCAATGGATTCAAGTAATAGTCACATCCTAATTCCATGGAACCACGTTCAAGTAATTTTTCTTGGTATTTACTCGATACATGTACGTGGAGACGGAAAATTGCATGTGTTTGATAGTGAATTATGATATATTATAAGAGGCCAGACACCATCATCATCGACAAAAAAAAAAGAAGCCAAAAATCAATGCTATTCTTGCAATGTTTGCAATAGATACCAATGTCTATTATCGGCCTTTTTTAGGACAAATTGTGTTAAAAAATATTTTATATTTTTTTTTGTAGTTGGTGCACACACTAACACCAAAAAAATGTTTGCACCCAAGAAAATTTGAGCATTAGTTTGAAGATGATTTTATAATTTCACAATCATCTGGTTGGGAAATAGCTACAACCAATGATGTATATACATATAGAACTTAATTACTATCTGTGGTCGAAATATTAAAATATTTTTTACATATAATTTATATATAGTCATATATAGCATTAGCTTCAAAATGATTCTTCTATCATGAGAATGCAAAATACAACCAACAGCTACTCTTATTCTTCTTTTTTCTTTTTTTCTTTTTAGTCACATGACTACAAATTAATCAAACAAACTCCAACTATATAAAAAGAAGAAAAAGAATACAATCTGATTTACCAATAACTATTGTGTTTATGAGGTTTTGTAAGACTGTTATTAATGCATGGCAGCTTGCAATATTCCTTTAATTATTTACCATTAGTAGCCACACCAAATGGAACCATGAGCTTTGATTATGCATGAGGAGGTATTGCATGACCAGCAAATCCCTTCTGGTTGATGCTGATGCTGCCACTAGGGCCGAGGGTGGGCGGGTTTGGTGCGGGATAGACGGGTGGACTTCCTCTCTGCATGGTTTGTTGCTTAGAAGTAGTGCAAAGAGCTAGTAGTTGTTAAAACACAATTAATGGAGAACCTGATGAATGGGTTTTGCTGACTGTTGACTAGCACGGTTAGTAGATTTGAATTGAATTTGAAAGGATATGTGTTGGGAAGTCCTGAATCACATTTCTTTCTCTTTCTCTGTTACTTTTTTTTTCATTTTTGAACTTAATTTCACCATAAATATGCAGATAATTCATTCCATGAAATTGACACCACGTAATAGGTTGGGAACGTAAAAGAACTAAAAATCATTTTTTTCTAATAAATCTAAAGAGAAAAAAAAAACATTTCAGTTTCTCTATTATGTGTTTTGAAATCATACAAATAAATCAACTCTTTGATTTCCTCTTTTTCCTTTTTTTGGTGCAAGTAGAAAACATTGGATCAAACCCTTTTATCCAGGTGGTTATGCTACTTGCAGATTTTTTTTGGGGGCTTTGGGGGGTCGATACTTGCAGATTTTGTGAGATGTTTTAGTAGCTATTGCCCTTTGGGTTTTTGTGTATATATTATTTAATTCAATGATTTTTTTTTACCTCACTGAAAGATTCAAGAGAAAATTACAAAAAATACAATAACTTTTTTAGCCTAATTGAATTACAAATACATGAAGTCAAAATCATGAAATCTCAAAAACATAAATTCTCCTAAAATGTTGATGTGATCATGAAAAAACACGTACTGTTCATTTTATTCAAGTACCTAAACTAACGTCACTATTTCAACGACCGGTGAGAACTAAATTTTGATCATTGGGCGTTAAGATGATTTGCACAAAAAGTAATACCTCCATACACAAAAGTGGTACTTACATGCACAAAAGTGGTATCTAAATAAAAATAATTGTTATACCTTCTTCTCCAATTAAACATAGTACTATAAAATTTGTATGATCTTAAGGTGTCATTTTTGTTCCATAAATCACATGGAAATTGGTTATACTTCTCATACATATATGAAACTTATGTATAAAACAGTAAAACTATTTTGATGTGATTTATGAAGCAAGAATGATACCCTAAAGTCATACAAATGTTATAATACTATACTTATCCAAAACAAAATGCTATAGTACTATGTTTATTTGGAAAAAAAATTGTCAAAGTATATAACTTTATACACTTACATAAAATAAAACAACACATATCATGTGACAAGTAGTTTTTTTGGGACTTCGAGTGATTAAAATGTCTGAGAGTTAGCAATATTCATTTCAATTAGAATTTGGAAAGAACTCCATATCTTGTATTCTTTCTTATTTTGTTTCTTTAATTAAAATTGAATTATTATCATTTTTTTACTTCAATTTTTTAAAGCAAACGTGTCGAAGTTAGGTTAATACGTACGATATTATAAATTATCTAATTGTAATTTTTTACATAAACAACATATAACCTAAAACTTAAATATATATATATATATATATATATATATATATATATATATATATATATAAACTTTACTTGTATTTCGGGTTCTTCAAGGTGTTCAGGTTAGAAATAAATTCAAGCTCTAAAATTTAAACCCAGTCTCAATTCCATGGTCTCAAGTACCATCTACGCCTGTAAAATTTTCGTGAGGGGCTCGGGTTGCTCGCCACCCAACTCTCATCCCTAATAATCGGTGATCAAAATTTAGTTTATTTGTTATCACTGATTGTCAAAATAGTGAGGGTAGTTTGGGCACTTGAATAAAATGAACAATGATTTTTTATGTTCACATTAGAATTTTAGAAGAATTCATTTTTTTGAATTTTCATGACTTTGACTTCATGTATTTATAAATTAGGCCCAAAAGTTCATGTAATTATAATTTTCCTAATATCTGCCTCTTAATTTTTTTTCTTTTTTTTTTTTGGTAATTGAAAATTTAAATTCAAAAGAAAAGAGTACAAGAGAGACCCAAAAATGGAATTATAAGCTTCAAGATGACTTTCTAATTTTCTTGCATATTGCTTAGACAATATATAGCTACATCGGATGCATCCAATTTTGACAAATTTATGGCAGCTTGCAGGATTAATTAATTTATTTACCACTACTAGCCACCCCAAATGGAACTAGCTGTGGGTATGGAGGAGGAGGAGGTATAGCATGACCCGCAAAGCCCTTCTGGCTGATGGTGCTACTAGGGCTGGGGTTGTGGGATACCGGGTTTGGTGAGGGATAGACTCGTGGACTTCCTCTCTGCAGGGATTGCATCCAAAGATTTTCATTTTTCATCCACCGCACTGTCCCTTCATTCAGGATCCTACTAGCTTCATGTGGTTTTATGCTTAGAAGGAAAAGTAGTGCCATAATGGCTAAAACAATACTTGGAGGCTTCATCTTGATGATAACTATCCAAATTAAGAGTAGTTGTTGTTTGTGGTAGGTTCTGTTAAAACTGAAGTCAAACTTTCCACAATGATGGTTGCCAGAGAGCGTGTCCCAGTGGGAATCCAAGCTGTCACAAAGGAGCCCACTGTTCTAGGTGGATTGTAAGAAGAGGGGAGGAATTTGGTATAAAAAGGAGAAGATCTGGGGTGTATTGACTACTATTTTGAAAAAATGTTCTTTTTCTTTTTTCGTCCTTCTGTCTCTCCCCCCATTCTCTACTTTTCTCTCACTATTTATAGGCAAAAATGTCTTTTCTCACCAATGGTCGAGGTTTTGCGGTGGTAAATATCTGTGGTAAATATCTGTGGAGCAAGGGCTGAGATTGTACTTGTCAGAAAAGGGAATTCACTCACCTCACCTAGTTGTCTTCTTTCTTTTGTGACAGGCCAATCCGCGATAAGGTCCTCATCCTAGCTAGAAATGAGGTCCGTCATGGATTTAGCGTACCTTAGACTCCAGCCTCCGAACCCAAACCCTTGGTTCCCATAAAGCAGTGATCCGTACTCTTACCCCCCATAGGAGCGCGGAGTGCCACGAGGTTTATCCGTAGGGAGGAACTCCTCGTAAAAAGAGGTTTATCCGTAGAGAGGAACTCCTCGTAAAAATGGAGGTTGATCTATAGAGAGGACCTCCGCGAGGTTTTATCCGTAGAGAGGAGTGCCTCCTCGCTTCGGGAAAATTGATCCGTAGAGAGGATTTCCCGTGATGTTTATCCGTAGAGAGGAACTCATCACCATCTGAGACTTATCCAAATGAAAGGAATGAGACTCGTTTGAGGTTTATCCGTAGAGAGGAACTCCTCGCAAGGTTTTATCCGTAGAGAGGAATGCCTACTTGCAAAACAGAGGTTGATCCGTAGAGAGGACTTCCGTGAAGTGTCATCAGTAGAGAAGGACTCGCCAAAGAAATGCGATCACACCTCGGAGGCGTGCCCTACATAATGAGGGAAGGAGCTCGATCAAAATCCTCTATCCGAGGAAACGCTCGATGGTGACTTTCCCTCGGAAGAGCTTGATTAGAATCCCCTTTTTGAGAAGGAGCTCGATGGAAATCCTCTGTCCGAGGAAGCGCTCGATGGCAACTTTCCCTCGGAAGAGCTCGATTAAGAGGGGAAATCAAAGGTGGACCCCTTGCTACGTGGAATTATTCAGGGAGCTCGAAAAATGTAAGAAAAGTCCAAATAGGCCTTGCCACGTGGGATTGCTAAGGGAGCTCGAAATGGAGGAAAAGTCAAAGTGGGCCTTGCCACATGGGATTGCTGAGTGAGCTCGAAATGGAGGAAAAGTCAAAGTGGGCCTTGCCATGTGGACATATGTGGCAGACCCTAGGATGGCCTGAATGGCCCATACCAACAGTTGTTAAAACACAATTAATGGAGAATAAATGCTGGGATAGAGGTGTATTTATATGCATCAAGGAATCAACTGATATATATATATGGCATACATTATGAATTAAAATTCTCACGGTTTTAACTTGATGAAAGGGCTTTGAATGTTGACTGGCACGTGGGATTGCTGAGGGAGCTCGAAATGGAGGAAAAGTCAAAGTGGGCCTTGCCACATGGGATTGCTGAGGGAGCTCGAAAAATGTAAGAAAAGTCCAAATAGGCCTTGCCACGTGGGATTGCTGAGGGAGCTCGAAATGGAGGAAAAGTCAAAGTGGGCCTTGCCACGTGGGATTGTTGAGTGAGCTCGAAATGGAGGGAAAGTCAAAGTGGGCCTTGCCATGTGGACATATGTGGCAGACCCTAGGATGGCCTGAATGGCCCATACCAACAGTTGTTAAAACACAATTAATGGAGAATAGATGCTGGGATAGAGGTGTATTTATATGCATCAAGGAATCAACTGATATATATATATGGCATACATTATGAATTGAAATTCTCACGGTTTTAACATGATGAAAGGGCTTTGAATGTTGACTGGCAGGTCAGTAATAGATTTGAATTTGAATGGTTGTGTATTGGGAAGTCCTTTCAAGCTGAATCCCATTTCTCTCTTTCTCTTTCTCTCTCTCTCTTTTCTTTTTTTCCTTTTTGAATTTAATTTCAATACATATATTGCCGATAATTCCATGAAACTGATGCCATGTAATAGGTTGGGTACGTAAAATAACTAAAAGTTATTTTTTTTCCTAATAAATTTAAAGAAAAGAGGGAGAAAAAAATGCTAAAAAAAAAATCAGTTTATCTGTAAATATGTTTTGAAATCTTACAAATAAATCAACTCTTTGAATATTTCATCTTTTTCCTTTTCTTGGTGTAAGTAGAAAACATTGGATCAAAACCTTTACCCCGGTCTTCTCTAGGTAACTATGAGATGTCTTGCAAAGTTGTGGTGGGTTGAACCTCTAAAGGTGGTATCAAATTAAATCACAAGAATGGATTAAAAATCTAACACTTGAAATTGAAATTGAAATTGATTTTGGACAAAGAGCCTGTGAAATATCCTTTTATGAATACCATTTGCACTTTTTTGGTAAATTCCTCTACCATTTCCTGGTTCGCAGCTGGCTAGTTTTGGTTATGCTACTTGCAATTTTTACGAGCTGCTTTAGTATCTTAATAGCTAATGCCCTTTGGTGACTGCATTTTGGGTTTTGTATACGTAAATTAAAAAAGAAGGACTCAATCGTCTCTCTCAGATAAATCATAAATATATGCTTCTTTATTTTATTCAAAAAAAATTATTTAAGGGTGTGTCACGCCCTAATTTTCCTACAACACCCTCGCATAGAGCATGTTTCTTTAAACTATGTAAATGAAGATGCTTTTGGAAAAAACAATACTTTTTAATGCGACAAAAAGTGTAAACAAGGTCTAAAGAATGGAGTCGCTTTCTAACATCGTGTTTTGGTATGCTAGGTCACCTAAAGTATGTGAGTATGAATTGAATGCAATGGTCTTATGAAATGAAATTCATATGGTCTAACAAACTAGATTTATGGATTCGGAGGTCTTGATTATACACAAAAAAACGTGTTAGGTACCCCATGTATCTATATGTATGCATGGTTATCGATCAAAATTTTACAGGATTCTCTAAGTGTGTGTGTGCTAGTGCATGTAAAACCTTATGAGATTCTTCGTTACTTAAGCCTTATTTGACATGAGATTAGACCTATTATTAAAACTTAAATTCATGTCATTTAGGCACAATGCATTTGATTTGTTAACTTATGACTTGACTCGGACAGTGTAACAAGATGGGCTGACCTATTTTAGAATGACCTTAAATGTAAGAGATGCCTAATGAAACTAACGCTAATGACTAGAATTGAAACAAATCTAAAATGTTTCATTAATAGAATTGAACCTAAAAGTGACCTTATGATGCTTGCGTATCTTTCCTTTAAAGAGGAAAGAATCAAATCCAACATAGATCGAAAAAGATCAACATGTTTAGACCTAGGGGTGCTTATCTCAATTTCAACAAAGTTTTATTTTGAAAATTGAGTACTTGAAATATTTTTAAAAAAGAATGTTTTTGAATGTAAAAGTGAGGTGGGGCCCACAGCGGCGTATAGTACATGCAGGGTTATGATTGCCTAGCGCACCGTGCGCCGAGTGCACTCAATATTTATTCCTTTAATAAAGGATTGTAGACTGATTTTAGAAGAGAGTGAGGCTTGTTTTATAAGAGATCCAGATTTTTTTATTTTATTTGTTTTAGTTAATTCCTTTTATTGATTATAATATATATCATGTATGTAAAGCTGATATGCATATATGAGATCTAGTTTAGAGGTTCAGATAGCTTTCTGAGCCATTTGGCTCACTTTGAGATTTTTGGGTCTACAGGGCCCGAGACGCGAGTGGGGTGGGCTAGGGAAACTTGACATTTTTTTGAAAAAAATTATTTTTGGTTTTACACTAAATGAAATGTCAAAAGAGATATGGAGTTGATTTCGAGGCCATATCCACTTTCGGATTTGAAAACGGAGGTCAAGAGAATACGTTAAGTGAACTAGGGATGTTTTGGTTATTTTACGCCCTAGGGCTTATAAATATCAAAATATAGATATTTTGGCTCATTTCTCAGCTCCCAAACAGCCGGCCAAAGTTCTTCCTTCTCTACTCTTCATCATCTTCTTCTTCTCTCTAGGTTTTAAAGAAGGAAAGATTGTTCTACGTGGCAAATATGTCGATTTGATCCGAACAAAGCTAGGTTTGGTGAATTTTAGTTTTGTGGATTTGAGATTTAGCTTGAATCTTCATCTCTTGAGGTAGGGGATGTGTGTTGTGTCCTTCAATACAAGTTTTATTTCATGTTATAGGCATAAAATTGATGTTTTCATGTTATATATGTATAATAGGGGTTTTATGATAAAAATTATGATTTAAATGTTCTTTATGTTTTCTTTGACAGAAAATAACTAAATTGTGATTTAGAATGCTTGAATTGTATGTATATGCTTTAGATGACACATATTTCATATATAATATTTTGGAATATGTGTAGGAACCCTAGTTTCAACTTGAATAATTTTGCCTAATTTCAATGTAAAAAAATTGATTATATGTGATAATCATGATTCATTGCATCGTATGTTAGGTATGAACTTAGGGCATGATATGAGTGTTATTGCATCGAGAATGTGCAAATATATGTGTGGTAAATGTGATATGTTTGGCATATGAAAAAAATTCTCGTAAAGTGACTCATGTGGAAAGTAGAGGCAAACTATCCTCTAACGTTGAAAGACCTCCAATTTATAAAAGAGGGTTGTTACCGAATGGGTTAGTCACCCAAAATAACTATGGATTAGTACAGGGCATAAACACGTATCGGAGTGTGTGAGTGTGAGCACAATCCCGAGAGCAATGTGATTTTGGTGTTAGACTTTATGTTCGAATTAATTTTTTTGTCATATGTTATAGATATGATGAAGTTGTGCATTAATGCATGAAATAAATTGAGTATTTGTGATTTGTCATGTGTATTGACGTGTATACCATGTGAATAAAATAATCATAGCATTTGATTAGAATGTTATGAAACATGACACGTAGTTATGTTATGCATGTTGATTGACTTACCGAGGGTAACCAACCATGAGTTGGATTTAGAGTTGGAAGAACTCTCTTCGGTTATTTTTGTGTTATGCACATCTGGAATGTGGACATGGTATATTTAAAATTGTATAAGGAGGCCTTTATTTTGAGAATTATATATCGCCATATCTGCCTCAAATGTTAGCTTTTGGACAAGAGGATTTTTGCATAAATGGTGTATCTTTCCAAGCATGAAGTTTTATTATAATTCGTACAGTGTTTATGTATGTTAAAGTTGTGTATAAACACGTGTAGATGTATGCTAGGATATAGCGATGGTTTGATGCATTTAACTGATGTTGAAGTTGGAATGATAGGGAAACGAGAACCTCAGCATGAGGGGCTCCAATCAATCGAAACCATCTCTTCGATTAATTGAACATTGGCCTTCGATTAATCGGAGAACATGCCACATTTGAGGGTCAAAATCCAACATGTTTCAATGAAAGTTACACAAGAAGTTTGATTAATCGAAGTGATGTTGTTTTAAAAGTGTAAAATAACTCGCAAGTGTACGAATCTATTGAAATATAGATCGGCAAGAACGAGGTCAAATCCAATGGAATGTTTTGAGAAGAAAAACTAATACAAATTCAAATTAATTTGAAACTAATCTAGTTTAAACAAAAGTTGGTTGATTTGAGAGAGATTAAACTAACATGCAAATAAAATAACACTATTGAAGTTAAACAAAGAAAATAACTAAGGTGTCGGATTCCGCCACCATTAAATCCATGAAGATTCTAATAGTTATTATTAATTCCCAAATTTAGAGTAGCAATCAAGAAATCAATCTATTGCTTACTCAAGATTTAACAATAAAGCACTATGAAAAATATATCAAAAAGGTAGATTTTTCTTCGCTTCACTAGTGTAAAATTATAAGCATCCTATGAATCCAATTTAATGAAAAACATAAGATCAAAGATTATCACTTTTAAGAAATACAAACCCAAGCTTAGATTAATTATAATACTAACTACCATATATACATGATATAGATGGTGAAAGAACTATAAAATAATTAATCACAAGAAACGAAAATCATAAGCATTTAAATCATACACATGGGAATCAATTAATGAACAAAATAACTTTATTTCATTAATAGAGGTTTCTTCCTCAACCCTAGTTAAGGAGTTTAGTTGCACATGGTAGAAGAAGAAGATAACAAAATAATAAAAGACAATGAAATAAAATAAATAAAATTCGGATTGTCTCTGTTTTCTCTACTCTGGCCTTCACTTCTTTTTCTCTCCCACAAAACAGCCTCCAATTCACCACTTTATACTCCAAGAGAATACATAAAGTTCTAATCCAATTAGGAGATATAGTCCTAATCCAATTAGGACATAATTAGGATTTTTCCGCAGCCCTAAATAGGTGAATTTTTCTACTGACGTTCGGCCCAAGTTTTGACCTAGTAAAAGTCTAATTCATGAAATTTATGTGAAATACAAAAGTGTCCAGAATCAAATTTCATTTAACTTGCACAAAAATCAAGTCAAATTGACGCTCGAAAATAAGAGCTTTGAGCTATTTTTCAAAACAAGATTAAAACTGAATTACACACAGAATTGGGCTTCAGGCCCGTAATCTCCTTAAGCAGTTGTAATTCTCTTGGACCACTTCCTTGGGTTGATTTGAGTTAAGATACGAAATTGAATGGATCCATTTGATGTAGACTTCATGTAACCCTCTTGAATGTCTTCTTTAAAAACTCACAAAATCATGGTTTTAACTGAAAAATCATTAAGGCCCTGAAAAGACAGAACACACACAAATAAAGTAAAATCACAAATAAACTACTCACTAAGAGAATAAAATATGCAAATTAAGATTCTAGAATGCGTAACATTCAACGCCAATCACGAAGTACTTAGATTAATCAAAACCCCAGTTTTGGTTAATCGAAGCACTTAAGGTACTGATTGAGCTGGATTGAGTGATCAGTTTTGACTTGTTGTCTTACAAGGGGCCCATTAGTAGGAATACGAGCATGATAGCGAGATATTAGAGTATGAATAAGATTAAAGAGTGATTAGGTTGGAATTGATCACTTTTATTTCTCATATTAATTTGGGTATTGAAAATTGAGGCATGACATTTTAGGGTTTGGAAGGATTAGGATGAAATTAGGGAGCTTTGGAGGCTGTTTGGAGGCTCATGACACTTTCAGACTACATAAAATAACTCTAAATGTGTTCTCCCTTTTTAAAGGAGAGGAGGTGTATTTATAGAGTTTTACGAGTAATTAGAGACCAGAAAATTCAATTTTTAATTAGATTAAGTCACTAAAAATTGAATTCTAGAATTAACCTTATGCTTATCGCGATCAAATGGCCCCCCAAAAGCCCCTTTTTTGATCCAACGGTGAAGTGGATTTTTGAATTATTTGCATAAAATGACATATCACGCCCCAATTTTCGACAGTCGGTTAAGTGCGAGGGAAATGGGGGAGATTATCATATGTAAACCATCACCCAAACCCTTAATTCATTTCAAAATCTCATAATCGCAGAGGCATTATCATGACCATATATATAACATGTATATGTGTGTATATATTAGTCAAATTTTACAAGTGGATCCCTCATTAAGGCATATATGTGCTTAAACTCCAACATCAATTTCATAATAGCTGCTCAGTGCGATCAATCGAATCTTGTCATTCGATTCATCGTAATTCTCATTACGATTAATCGTAATTGAAGTTACAATCAATCATAGATGTATCATAGGATCCATCGAAACACACTGGAATTGGCCTCCATTTTTACTTGAAATTATGATCAATCGAAATGGTGTCTATGATTAATCGAAGAATTTTGATTAATCGAAGAGGGGTTTACAATTAATTGTAGACCCTCAAAAAAAAATCCTACAGAATTCTTAAAATGTCCAATTTGATACTTTGCTCTCATCTTGACATACAATATTCCAAATGACTTTACATGGGCTTTGATTATTAACTAGAAGGGTTACTAACAGATTTGAAATTGAATAAGGGTATGTGTTACTAAGTCTTGAAGAAAAAAAATTGTGTTTCATCTTGAATCATATTTCTTGTTCTTCTTCTTCTTTGAATTTCATGCAAATAATTCCATGAAATTGACACTAGCTAGACTAGCATGTAATAGTTTGGGTACGTAATATAACTAAAAGTCATTTTTTTAATAAATTGAAAGAAAAATAAATAAATAAATCTCAATTTCTATACAAGTGTATAAAGAGAACTTATAGTATAATGGGAAAGAAATAATCGTTTCTTACAATATCACAACATTAGAAGACTATATTGATGAAATCCAAAAATAACACAGTATGTTTGTCACCAAAATCCTAGTATGATCGGTTTAGAATTAATAAACACTAAACTAGCGAATTGGAGTTGTAATTAAGCTAAATAGTTGATCAAATAATGATGTCCTTCGTGTAATTTAGTTGTCTCCAAACTTTATCACATGAGTTAATTAGAGACAGTGATGAATAAAATATAGCAGTGCTTAATAAATTTCATTTTCTTTTTCAATTACAATGAAATATGACTTTGTTGTTTAGGTTTTTTTTTCTCTCTCTTTTTTGCAATTGTAACTTGAGTTTACTAATCCCTAAATAGAACTGTTGAAATATATTAGTATATTTTATATTTAACATTTTTCATATCAAATTAGGATTCCTATGATTGGAGACTTACCAAGTATAGGATAATTTGCTCCCCACTCACCTACCTCTTTTCCTTCTCCAATATATATGATCTCACTGTATATTGTACACATAACATTCATTAATATAATTCAGAGATATTTCTCTCTCTTTTCCTCTTATTTTAACATGGTATCAGAGTTAGGATTTTCCAAACCCTCCTTTTCTTCTTCCGCTTGATTGTTCTCATCATCCAAAGAGAACTATTTTCTAGTTGGTGCCAAAAATCAATCTTCTAGAACTTCGATTAATCTTTTAAACATATCCAAACAAAGCCCTTGACCAAATGATTAAGTCGTCACAAAAATTAGCCCGAACGAAGCCTTCACGGGCCTCCACGCGTCGCCAGAATCTTCTTTTTTTTCTGATGACACACGCGTGCCAACGTAACGCTGACTCAGTTTTTGGTGCCACATCATCGACACGTCGTCTACCACATCATCATCCACGTCAACACCAAACCTCCATAATATTTTCCATGTCAGCGACACGAAATCTTTTTCTGCCACGTCATTTATTTTTTTGCTACGTCAACATCAACACCTAAAAAAAAATTCCTGGGCCTACCCCCTTGAAATTTCACGTTGATTTCAATTTTTCATTTGTTTTGCCATTTGGAATTTCGAAATGGCTCAAAATAAGATTTCTCACCCCATTTTCTTTATATTTGATGGGGACAACTATATGTTTTGGAGTCAATCTATGCGCAGCTTTCTTAAAGGATGCAAGCTATGATCCTACATCACAGGCGATCGAAAATCACCTGTTAAGGATACCAATGAGAAAGATGAAGCCTTTGCGTCTCGTGTTGAGGATTAGGATAGCAATAATCACAAGGTTATCACATGGCTTCGCAACACAGCCAATTTTTCCATTAGTATAGAATTTGTGAGTTATGAAACTACCAAAAAGGTTTGGCATCACCGGGGATGATACCCAGGGTATTCATGAACTTAATCAATTTCTCAATCATCAGTTTGAAATGAAAGATCTTGGACCTCTCATTTATTTTCTTGACTTGAAAATTACTAGAGCTACTGATGACTACTACCTTAGTCAAGCAAAGTACAATATATTCTAATCTCCTTTCCAAAGTTGGCATCACAGGCAATAAGATTGTTGAAACTCCACTTGAGCCTAATGTTATACTCACTCCACATGATGGTGAACTTCTTCGTGATGGTACTATGTATCATCAGTTGGTTGGCAGTTTGGTATATCTTACTATCACTCATCCAGATATTTCTCATGTTGTTCATATCGTCAGTTAGTTTATGGCTTCACTTAGATCAGTTCATTTTGTTGTTGTTCTTTATATTCTCCGCTATGTCAAAGGTACTGTATTTTGTGGGCTCTTTTTCTCTCATTAGTCTTCACTGGTGCTTCGTGCTAATTCTGATACAGATTGGGCTGGCGACCCAACAGATCGCTGTTCCACTACAGGATATTGCTTCTTTCTTGGTGACACACTGATTTCTTAGCGTAGTAAGAAGCAACCCATTATTGACCGATCTAGCACTGAAGTCGAGTATAGAGCACTTGCATATGCTACTTTTGATCTTTTATGGTTACGTAGCTTCTTCAGGATATGGGTGTTTCTTCGTCCACTACTACTCTCATCTATTCTGATAACAATAGTGCTATTCAAATTGCACACAATAACGTTTTTCATGAGCGGACCAAACAAATTGAGATAAATTGTCATTTCGTTCATCATCATCTGCTTTATAATTTTTTACAGTTACGATCAGTCACTTCACATGATCAGATAGCGGTTATTTTTACCAAATCTCTTCCACCAGGGCACTTTTGAGAGCTTGTTTCCAAACTCCAGATGACGTCGTATAACCCATCTTGAGTTTGAGGGGGAGTGTTGAAATATATTAGTATATTTTATATTTAACCTTTTCCATATCAAATTAGGATTCCTATGATTGGGAACTTACCATATATAAGATAACTTGCTCCCCACTCACCTACATCTTTTCCTTCTCCTACACATATCATCTCACTATTTATTGTATACATACCATTCATTAATATAATTCAGAGATAGTTCTCTCTATTTTTCTCTTATTTTAACAGAAACAAAGAGAGTACAAGAAATTTACAATGAAACTCATAAAGTATAGTACTCTCAAGCACTGAGAATGTTGGATCAACATTGTTTCATGCATTAACCTATCAATTTGACACAAAAAAAAAAAAAAACCCAACAGACTTCGGCTCTAATATCTCCAATTTAATGAGACCTAAATTGATTAGGATTTTTTTTTCTTTGAAGAAAAACACATAGACTCTCTCATGTAAAGTCAATCTATAACTAAGATTGCATAGAAAAAAGCTCTATATAAAATCTTGTAGTTGCTAGGATTTGATACTAATTGAAGAGATAATATTACAACAGTTAAAAGTTATTACAACAGATTGATACTTGGTATGTTGAAGTGATAATATTACAGCAATTAAAAGTTTGTTTTTTAATTGTTCTTTCTCTTGCATCGTTCTTTTATTTTGTTGTAACATAGGTTGCGGTGAGGATTTGATCTTCCCCTCTCTTACTAAGGTGGCATCACTCTCAAATCTCAATGGTTGGTGCTACCAAACAAGGAATTAGCGGTTGAAACCTCTAATGGTAGTTTGAGTTGAGATTCTCAACGCTATTGTTTTAAATTTTGGGTCATAGGCTTGGGCCCCAATTTGGGCTCGCCAAGCCTGTTTGGCATGTGTGGTTTCCTTAGCCTTTATAGTGTACATAATACTTTATCTTGAATTTTCAGGGGAAAAATGATTATGAAAGAAGAATAGTCAATGGATTCAAGTAATAGTCACATCCTAATTCCATGGAACCACGTTCAAGTAATTTTTCTGAGTATTTACTCGATACATGTGGAGACGGAAAATTGCATGTGTTTGATAGTGAATTATGATTTGTTCTAGGAGGCCTAACACCATCATCATCGACAAAAAAAAATGCCAAAAATCAATGTTATTCTTGCAATAGATACCAATTTCTATTATCGACCTTTTTTAGAACAAATTTAGGTAAAATATTTTATATTTAGTTTTCTAGTTGGTATGCACACTCACATCAAAGAATTGTTTGCACCCAAGAGAAAAAATATAAAATATTTGCATATATCATATAATTAGAGCATTAGTTTCAAACTGAATTTCCAATTGCTCAAAGGGTATGACCATCTCTTTGAGTGTTATTTAATGGAAAATTTATGGTTATAGTGCATGTTGCCCAATTCCTTTTCTATACACACCATAACAATAACAAGCGAAACTTACAATTCACTTCCTTTTATTCTTCTATCATGAGTATGCAAAATACAACCAACAGCTAGTCTTATTCTTCTTTTTTCTTTTTTGTTCTTAGTCACATGACTACAAATTAATCAAACACACTCCAACTACATAAAAAGAAGAAAAACAATAAATACAATCTAGTTTACCAGTAACTATTGTGTTTATGAGGTTTTGTGAGACTGTTATTAATGCATGGCAGCTTGCAATATTACTTTAATTATTTACCATTAGTAGCCACACCAAATAGAACCATGAGCTTTGATTATGCATGAGGAGGTATTGCATGACCAGCAAATCCCTTCTGGCTGATGCTGATGCTGCCACTAGGGCTGAGGGTGGGCGGGTTTGGTGCGGGATAGGCGGGTGGACTTCCTCTCTGCAGGGATTGAATCAAAAGATTTTCATTTTTCATCCACCCTACTGTCTTTTCATTCAGGATCCTACTAGTTTCATATGGTTTGATGCTTAGAAGGAAAAGTAGTGCCATAATGGCTACAACAATACTTAAAGGCTTCATCTTGCTGATAAGCATGCAAAGAGCTAGTAGTTGTTAAAACACAATTAATGGAGAATTAGATGCAGGGATAGAGGTGTATTTATATGCATCAAGCAATCAACTGATACATGGTATATCTTATAACTTGAATTTTTCATGGTTTTAGCTTGATGAATGGGCTTTGCTGACTGTTGACTAGCAGGGTTAGTAATAGATTTGAATTTGAACTTGAATTTGAAAGGATATGTACATATTGGGAAGTCCTGAATCCCATTTCTTTCTCTCTCTGTTCCTTTTTTTCTTTTTTGAACTTAATTTCACCATAAATATGCAGATAATTCAATCCATGAAATTGACACCCTGTAATAGGTTGGGAAAGTAAAATAACTAAAAGTCATTTTTTTCTAATGAATCTAAAGAGAAAAAAAAACATCTCAGTTTCTCTATTATGTGTTTTGAAATCATACAAATAAATCAACTCTTTGATTTCCTCTTTTTCCTTTTTTTGGTGTAAGTAGAAAACATTGGATCAAACCCTTTTATCCAGGTGGTTAAGCTACTTGCAGATTTTTTTTGGGGGATTTGGTAGCTTTTGCCCTTTGGGTTTTTGTGTATGTATTGTTTAATTCAATGAATTTTTTTACCTCACTGAAATATTCAAGAGAAAATTACAAAAAATACAATAACTTTTTTAGCCTAATTTAATTAAAAATACATGAAGTCAAAATCATGAAATCTCAAAAAAATAAATTATCCTAAAATGTTGATGTGATCATAAAAAAACACGTACTGTACATTTTATTCAAGTACCCAAAGTAACGTCACTATTTCAACAACCGGTGAGAACTAAATTTTGATCATCGGTCGTTAAGATGATCTGCACAAAAAGTGATACCTCTATAAACAAAAGTGGTACTTTAAAAAGTGATACCTCTATACACAAAAGTGGTACTTACATGCACAAAAGTGGTATCTAAATAAAAATAATTGTTATACCTTTTTCTCCAATTAAACATAGTACTAGAAAATTTGTATGATCTTAAGGTGTCATTTTTGTTCCATAAATCACATTGAAATAGGTTATACTTCTCATACATATATGAAACTTGTGTATGAAACAGTAAAACTATTTTGATTTGATTTATGGAGCAAGAATGATACCCTAAAGTCATAGAAATGTTATAATACAATACTTATCCAAAAAAAATGCTATAGTACTATGTTTATTTGGAAAAAAAAATGTTAAAGTATATAACTTTATACACTTACATTGTCACACCCTGGATTTTCGATGAAAAATCCGGGATGTGAAAAATACATAAAAATAAAAATAAGAACAAGAACAAGAGAGTTCTAAAATTTTCAAACAATTCTTTAAATAGATAGAATCCCGTTCAACATTCTATTACATTGGAAGAAATATTAAATATATTGCTTCCGTACAAATCCTCAAAATAATACAAGTCTGTCTCACAACCTGAACAGAAATAAAATATCTAACAGTTCATCTGCTAACCCTTCCAACGGTGCTACAAATCCCGACATGCCCCGTATCAACAACCTAACCTGCAAAATCTGGGAATGGGTGAGCTCAAATCTCAACAAGGATATGCTGAACAATCTTTCATTGCCGCAGCAAGTTAACTTTTGCGTCATAATCTCAAAATAATTTAATTTATATTTAAATAAGTAATACAATCCAATATTACAATTTAATCATATAACATTTAACATTCAATGAATTTAAATGGACAAAAATATATTGGCAAGTACAAGCAACCGTGTACAATTTGTGCACATAACATGTCATAATTTAAATGCACCAATTATACTTCCTCAAGTACAAATAAACAATTACCATTGTATATATAAAATAATACAATTTCAATGCACAATTTAATCAACGAGCACATTTAATTGAATAGAAAAGTTAACAAGCACACACATGCACATTAAGAAATAATGAACATAAAATAATACACCAATTGTACTGAAATATCAAACACAATTTAAATTGCAAAACATAATTCAAATAAAGCAATTTAATCACCAAGTCCATAGTCATTAATATATATATATATATATATATATATATATATTTCAATGCAAGTAAGTATTTAATAAATGCAAACACATCCAATTTATATATATATTTATACATATAAACTTATACCCAATAATTAACGTATGCATAGATATATAGACACACGTAAATTAAATATACGAATAGGAGAAAAGAGCAAGTATCAACTTGCCTCGGGTTTTTAACCAAAAATCCGTATTGTCCATAGCTGGAAAACAAATAATGAACATAAGCTCAGTCCATGACCATCAAAGTCCTAATGACCTAGTTAGGGGGTTTTGCACCCAAAGACCTATTAGAAAAAAAAATCCTTAGTATCGACAAGCACAAACTTTTCCAAATCTTCTTTTTTCATCCAGATAGTTTTAACATGCAATTTATCAGGAAAGTATTGTGGAGAAACAAAAACATTCTTTTTCTTGTTTGAATTCTTTATAGTTTGAGAATTTTCGGGTTGTTCCAATAATGTGAACTTTTAGTATGAAAAAAGTCAACTAAATTAGAATTATGCACATGAAAATCAGAATTAGAATGTCTTCTCGTTTTATAACAATAGTGTTGACTATGTCCATTCTTACCACAAAAAGTACAATAAAGCAAATTAGACACACCTTTAGCATGCAAATAGTCAACTTGAGGTTTAGGTTTGGGTTCAGACACATTCAATTTCTTGGATTTAACAAAAATAGTTTTTTCCTTAGATGATGACCCAACAAAACCTAAACCAATCTTATCTCCTACAGGCTTACCAACACTAATCATGCTATCAAGCTTAATCTGCCCAGAAGTAACAGCAATTAATTTCTCTTGTGATTTTCTTAATTCAGGCTCAAGAGAATTAATTCCAGCAATAAGAACATCTTTAGCAGAAATAACTTGATTTACCTCGCTTTCGAGAAACTTGACTTTTCCTTGAAGATTCAGAATTTCTTTTTTACTTTCTTCAATCAACTTCAATTGATCTTCATTCTTTTTCTTCAAAGTTTCTTTCTCAGATTTTTCTTGCTTCAACTTCTTAGATTTTTCTTTCTTTACCTTTGGATGATGAGCTTCGATTTCAAAATTTAGAAGAATTTCCTTTTCTCAAATTTCTATCATTTTCATATTCAAGAATCTTTCTAAATTTCCTAGCAAGGAGTGCAACATCATTATCTAAATCATATTCAAAACTTTTAACTTTTTCAACTTCAGATTTTGAAGAATTTAAAACATTTGACAAACTTGAAGACTTAGAAGTCTTGAGATTTTTCAAGCCAAATTTTTTTATTCTGAAACTTGGGATATTTTATCTCAAAAGTTTAATCAATCCAACTAACTTAGCCATACCTCCATTGAATCTACATCTCTGCTCTCATCTAAGGCTTCCAACTTAGCTTGGAACCTATCAGGCAATGATCTCATGATTTTTTTGATGATCTGAAAAGATGAAATTTTCTCACCAAGGTTAACACTACTTTGAACAATATCATTAAGTCTAGAATAAAAATCACATCTTCATCCACTCTAATTGTTTAAAATTTAGTGGCAAGCATTTGTAACTTAGATCTCCTTACCTTGGTGGTACCCTCATGAGTTATCTGTAAAATATCTCATGCTTCTTTCAAAGTGGAACAAGCAGAGATTCTAGCAAATTTAGAAGGAACAATAGAATTAAATATAGCATAGAAACCCTTGTTGTTATTATTAGCATCATCATGCTCAGCATTAGACCATGTTGCTTTATCTTTCTCTACAGTCACAATAGCATCACCATCACCAGTGGTAATGGTAGGAATTTTATAACCATTCTCTATAGCCATCCAAACTCTCTCTCATTGAGATTTTAAAAAGGCTTTCATACGAGACTTCCATAAAGTATAATTTGAACCATCAAACAAAGGAGTTCGCTAAATCGATCCACCCTCTTTCATACTAGATTCCATGATAATTTTTGAAAACAAATATAAATTTTGATTTTTAAAATACTTCACAAGAAACTACTCACAAATTAGAGAACACTGCTCTGATACCAATTGTGAGTTGTGCAGTGCAGAAACGGTTGCGAAAAGTACTTTAAAACCTAGAGGGGGTGAATAAGATCACTTGCTCATTTGCTCAATTTTTAATATTATCCAATTTTAATTCCAATTAAAATTCTAAGCAATCCCACCAAGCAAGTAAATAAATAAAGTGCAGTAAAGTAAAGAATGCACCAAATATACGTGGAAACCCAAGGCGAAAAAAATCATGGAGGGAGGCGGAACGCCTCAAGAAACCAATCCACTATAATGAAGCAAAGTACAGCAAACTCTGTCTTAGACTCACACCCTTCTTCACTCTGTCAAGAATCTGATGCGAAACACATCAGGCTTATGATTGCGACAACACATATAACTGCTGCAGACTTCCGGCTAACGTCATGATCCTTACAGAAAGGTTGCTGGAAGAACAAAAATACTGATCAGCAAGTATTTTGTTCCCTTCGTAATGCGATATGGTCACATTTCTTCCTCAAGAAGCAAGCAAGCGAAGAACCATCAATCCAATGTTCTGATCAGCAAACAATTTGATGCAATCTCTGAACAACGAATCAAAAGTAGAATAGCATCCTAAATACCACTCGTGAAGTATAGATATGTGTTCTTAAAAATATATAGCCCTAAGTATACTGTATATACTTTCTCTCTCTAAAAATATTTATTCTTCAGGCTTATTTTATACAGAAAATATGGATACATATATATAGGCAAGGGAGTCTTAATTCTACTTTAAAAAGAAGTTAAATACCAAAATAGAACTCTCCTAGAAGTATCAAACCCAATAGGAATCAAATTTTTTGTCAAAAATATATTTCCTATTTGGAACAGGCTAAGTGGGACCGGTGCCAAATAATTACGACCGACATGACTCTGTAAAAACCTGCAGAAACCTAACTGCCAAGAAAAGTTGGACTGGTCCTAAATATTGGGGACCGGTACTACTTTGAAAAACTGTTAAATTTTCATTTAAACCATATTTTTTCAAAATAGGCTCAGAAATAAAAAGTACAGAGTGTCCTCACCATACTTACATGTACTATATAGTGTTCTTCTTGATTTATCTGCTTCCATGCACTTGAATATCAGCTCGAACTCACCTCCCTTATCACTCTTAACACGAGTTATTGCATATCCTTTCTCATTTTGGATCCTTTAGCAAATTGACCTGAAGAACACAAAAGCATTAGATTTTTCTCTCAAGAAAGCAATAAAAGTAAATCTAGAGAAATCATCAACCATTACAAGCATATACTTTTTACCACTTATGCTTTGAGTTCTTATTGGACCCATCAAATCTATATGAATCAGTTCCAATGGTCTTGAAGTGACTTGATGCTTAAGTCTCTTGTGTGACACTCTAGTTTGCTTACCTAATTGACATGGTCCACATGCCTCATCTGTTGGTCTTTTCAATTTAGGCAAACTTCAAACTCGTTCATGATTAGACAAACTTACCAAATCATTGTAATTCACATGACCAAGTCTCCTATGCCACAAAATAGCTTCATCAGTCACAGCAGAAAAACACATATGTGAAGGGTCTGAAAATATCACATAACAAGTTTCAGGAGTTCTAGATCCTTTCAAAATACAATCACCCTGCTCATTAGTTACAAAACATCCATGTTGAGTAAAATTAACTTGAAAACCACTATCACATATCTGACTGATACTCAACAAGTTTGCAGCTAAACCTTTAACATATAAAACATTTTTCAATTCACCAAAAGCAGGAAAATTAATTTTACCTTTACTACTTACTTTAGATGCATTGCCATCACCAAAGGTAACAGACCCACCAGTATAATCCTTAAAAGTGGTAAACAATATTCTATCCCCCGTCATGTGCCTAGAGCAACCACTATCAAAATACCAACATGTAGGACCAAGTGCTCTAAGTGCAGTGTGCATGACAAAACATTGCAGATTATTCTTTTTCACCCAAACAGTTTTAGATTTTTTATCAAATGATTTCCTAACTGTTTTAGAGTCATAATTATCAGTCTCAAGGGGCTTTTTCTTCTTATTGCCTAGAACAAAATTAAAGTAATTCAATTTATCAAATTTCTCTTTCAATTCCTGTTACTTCTTTTCAAGTTCTTTCATCTCATTCAGCAAAACTCTTGAACTTTTTAAGTTTTTATGCTTTTTTAATTCAACCTTTCTCTTCTGACACTTGTATTTAATATGACCTATTTCTCCACAAAAATGACATGTTGGAGCAAGTTTTAGAGTATGAGTAATAATAGAAGGCTTAGTCTCAACTTTTACACAAATCTCTTTTGATTTTAAAAGTGAAAGTTCCTTTGAAGTTGAAACCAATTTTTCTTTGTTACTCAAGTTTTTAGAAAAAATCAACTTACCAAATTTGCAAGTGTTAGAGTTAAATTTCTGAAAAGACTGATTAGATTTAACAAGTTCACAATTCAATTTATCAATCTTATGCTCAAGTGAATTATTAAACCCTTTAATTTGTTTAACTTCCTGTTCCAGAAATTCAACTTTACCCAAAAGATTCATCTTTTCATGTCTAAGTTCCTCTAAATTTTTATTTGTGACTGAAACTTCCAATTTGTAAATATCTCTATCAAGTTCAGCAAGTTTCAATTTTTTTAACAAATTTTCATAATCCCTTTTCAACTTAGACCACTCAAGATGCATGCCAGTTAAAGAATCAGAAAATTGAGGTAAGACAATTTCATCATCAAAAGACACAATATGAGACATCATAAAATTCACAACTAAATTAACAAAAAAATCTAACTCAGAATTGAGCAACCCGCTCTAATACCAAATGTGAGTTGTGCAGTGCGAAAGCAGTTTAGTTAATTTAGAGTGAGATGCTAATCCTTAGACCTAGAGGGTGAATAGGTCTTCATGCCCAATTTTTATGATTGATTAATTACCCACAATTATTATCAAATAAGCATCCAAACCAATCACAAAATAAATAAAGCAAGTAAGGAAAAGTTAGAGATGACACCAAGAATTTTACATGAAAACCCAAGATGGAAAAAATCACGGGGGTGAGGCAGAAATCCCAGAAAAACCAATCCACTATCTCGAAGCAAAGTACATCAGACTCTGTCCCAGACTCACACCCACTCCACTCTGATAAGAACTTGATGCGGAACACCTCAGGCTTACAATTGCGACAACACGTCCAACTGTTGCAGACTCCCGGCTAACGTCACAATTCTTCCAGAAGGGTAGCTGAAAGAACAACAATACTCAGCAAGTATTTTGTTCTCTTCGTAGTGATCGTTTCTCTTCTTCTTCAGATAAACTATTTGTAATTTTAAGGAACCACCTCTGCTGTTCTTGATCAAACTTTGTAGACTGATGATGTCTTGAAGATTCCATTGATCAGATGAAGAAGAACATCATGACTTAAACACTTCATGTCTGTGTGTACTCTCAAAAATAAAAATCAATAAAGATTTTCTCTCATAAATTCCTCTTTTAGCTCTCAAAAATATATTTCTGTCTCTAATAGTTAAATCATTGAATCTCTTATTTTTCCTCTTTTGATTGAAGCATAAAGAGGTATTTATAAGGTTTAGACTCCTTAGTCTATTTGGAAAACAAGTTTAAAACACCTAAGGAAAGTTTTAGAAAAGTTTTGGTTGACTAGGAAATCAATTCGGATGAAAAAGGAAATTTCTGCGCATGTCAGCCAAGTCGGACCGGTCCTAAAAATTTGGGACGGGTGGGAATTTTACAAACACTTAGAAATTTTGAAATCCTGAGAAAAGTCGGACCGGTCCTAAAAATTGGGGACCGGTGGGATTTTTCAGACATGTTGAATTTTCAAAGTCCCAAGACAAGTTGGATTGGTCCTCATATTTGGGGACCGATGGAACTTAGCAAAAATTTAATTTTAACATTTAAAGCATACTTTCCAAGTCCTAAGCCCACCAAACTTCAAAACATAGTGTCCTCACTCACATACCTGTTCTAAGTGATGTCCTCATCAAATCCACGAAATGAGACACTTTCCGTTCAGCTCCGAAGATCAAGACACAAGATCAAACAAAAATTACAACTCGATCAACAAATTTTGACACCAAAATTTGCCAATTACAATTATATATCTCACAATATTCAAATGCATAGATGCAGATAAATCAGTAAAAACACCATATAGTTCAAGTAAGTATGGTGAGGACACAATATGCACTTTATATTTCAGAGCCTATTTTGAAAAACTAGGATTTAATAAAAAAATTAAAGATTTTTCAAAGTAGGACTAGTCCCCAATATTTAGGACCGATCCAACTTTTCTCGGTAGTTGGGTTTCTGCAAGTTTTTACAAAGTCCCACTGGTCCTATTATTTTGGAACCTGTCCCACTTAGCCTGTTCCAAATAGGAAATAGATTTTGACAAAAATTCTGATTCTTATTGGGTTTGAAACTTCTAGGAGAGTTCTATTTTGGTATTTGACTTCTTTTCTAAGTAGAATTAAGACTCCCTTGCCTATATATATGTATCTATATTTTCTTTACAGAGAGGCTTGAAAAAATATATTTTTAGAGAGAGAAAGTATATACAACATAATTAGGGCTATATATTTTTAAGAACACACATCTATATTTTATGAGTGATCTTTAGGATTGTGTTCTACTACATCTGATTAGCTATTCAGAGATTGTATCAAATCATTCACTGATCAGAACATTAGATTGAATGTTCTTTTCTTGTTTGTTGAGGAAGAAAGGTGACCATATCGCACTACGAATGAACCAAAATACTTGCTAAGTATTTTTGTTCTTCAAGCAACCATTCTGTAAGGATCGTGATGTTAGCCAGAAGTCTGCAGCAGTTGGACATGTTGTCGCAATGATAAGCCTGAGGTGTTCCGCATCAGATTCTTGATAGAGTGAAGAGGGGTGTAAGTCTGAGACATAGTCTGTTGTACTTTGCTTCATTATAGTGGATTAGTTTCCTGAGGCTTTTCGCCTCCCTCTGTGATTTTTTCCCACCTTGGATTTTTCACGTATATTTGGTGCATTCTTTACTTGCACTTCAAGTTATTTACTTGCTTTAATTGTTTGGTTAATTATTAATTGGACTTAAAATTAAATTAATTTAAAAAATTAAGCAAACGAGCAAGTGATCCAATTCACCCCTATAGGTTTTAAAGTACATTTCGCAATCACTTCCGCATCGCGCAACTCACAATTGGTATCAGAGCAGTGTTCTCTAATTTGTGAATAGTTCCTTGTGAAGTATTTTTAAAATCAAAATTTATATTTGTTTTCAAAAATTATCATGAAATCTAGTATGAAGAGGGTGGATCAATTTAGCGAACTCCTTTGTTTGATTATTCAAATTATACTTTCTGGAAGTCTCGCATGAAAGTCTTTTTAAAATCTCAATGAGAGAGAGTTTGGATAGCTATAGAGAATGTCTATAAAATTCCTACCACTACCACTGGTGATGGTGATGTTACTGTTACTATAGAGAAAGATAAAGCAACATGGTCTAATGTTGAGCATGATGATGCTAATAATAACAACAAGGGTTTATATGCTATATTTAATTCTGTTATTCCTTCTAAATTTGCTAAAATCTCTACTTGTTCCACTTTGAAAGAAATATGGGATATTTTACAGGTAACTCATGAGGGTACCACCAAGGTAAGCAGATCTAAGTTACAAATGTTTGCCACTAAATTTGAAACAATTAGAATGAATGAAGATGAGATATTTTCTGATTTTTATTCTAGATTTAATGATATTGTTCAAAGTAGTGTTAACCTTGGTTAAAAAATTTCATCTTTTCATATCATCAGAAAAATCATGGGATCATTGCCTAATAGGTTCCAAGCTAGGTTGGAAGCCTTAGATGAGAGCAGAGATGTAGATTCAATGGAGGTATTTAAGTTAGTTGGATCGATTAAACTTTTGAGATAAAATATCCCAAGTTTCAGAAATCAAAAAAATTAGCTTGAAAAACCTCAAAGACTTTTAAGTCTTCAAGTTTGTCAAATGTTTTAAATTCTTCAAAATTTGAAGTTGAAAAAGTTGAAAGTTTTGAATATGATTCAGATAATGATGTTGTACTCCTTGTTAGAAAATTTAGAAAGATCCTTAAATATGAAAAAGATAGAAATCTCAGAAAAGGAAATTCTTCTAAATTCTAGAATCAAAATTCATCATTCAAAGGTAAGGAAAGGAAGGAAAAGGAAGACGAATCTAGGAAAACTGAGATCACTTGTTAGACATGTGGTGGTAAAGGTCATACATCTAATCAATGTCCAAGTCCTAAAAAAAAAGCTTTAGTGCAAAGAAAAGTTCAAACGCTAAAAAGAAAGCAATGAAAGCTATTATCAATGAGTCTGAGTCTTCTAACTCTGATAGTGATTCTTCTACTAAAAATGATTCTCTTGCTTTTGTTGCTTTATTGAATGATGATGATACTGCTAATAATCATTTTTCTGATATAGGTGAAATAGAGAAGTTTACAACTCTAAGCTAAGTTGGGTCTGATGATTCAGAAGATGAAGAAAGAGAAGAACTAACTAAGGAAGAACTGTGCAAGGCTTTTTAGAAGTTGTTTACAGAAACTGTCAATGTCAAAAGAGCCTACAAAAAGCAAACCAAGCAGTTGGAGATAATGGAAAGTGAAAAAGAGTCACTAATGGAAAAAATTGAGAAGATCCAGAAGAAGATTGATGAAAGTAAAATAGAAATTCTGAATCTTCAAGGAAAAGTCAAGTTTCTTGAAAACAAGGTAAGTCAAGCTATCTTTGCCAAAGATGTACTTATTGTTAGAATTATTTTTCTTGAGCCTGAATTGAAGAAATCACAAAAGAAATTAATTACTTTTAATTCTGGGCAGATTAAGCTTGATAGCATGATTAGTGTTGGAAAACATGTACGAGATAAAACTGGATTAGGTTTTGTAGGGTCATCATCTAAGAAAAAAATTATTTTTGTTATACCTAAGAACTTGAATGTGTCTGAACCCAAACCTAAGACTTAAGTTGAGTCTTTGCATGCTAATGTTGTGTCCAATATGCTTCATTGTTCTTTTTATGGTAAAAACAGACATGGTCAACACTATTGCTATAAAAAGAGAAGACATTCTAATCCTGATTTTCATATGCATAATTCTTTTGCTAAGAATAGGGTTCATACTACAAATCCACACTATTGGAACAAACCCAAAAATTCTCAAACTAAAAGAATTCAAACAAGAAAAAGGATGTTTTTGTTTCTCCACAATACATTTTTGATAAATTGCATGTTAAAACTATTTGGATGAAAAATGAAGATTTGGAGAAGTTTGTGCCTGTTGATACTATGGGATCTATTCCTAATAGGTCTTTGGGTGCAAAACCCCCTAACTAGGTCATTAGAATTTTTATGGTCATTGACTGCGATTATGTTCATTATCTGTTTTTCATTGGACCATATCTTTTATTTTAGGATAGGTTTTGTTTTTTTTATTGATAATCATATGAGATTATAAAAATCATATTTTTCTGAGAAATAATGTGAACTCTTTATATTTCTTTTTAATTTCATTTTGATTTGTGAATGCATAATTGAAACACTTAGTTTATCAATAAATGAAGTACTTGATTTTATGATCTAAATATTGATAACTAATGTGCTGTATTTATTTCTTTTTAGAGGTGAATCCTTTGAGTCCATTCAATATATACACTAGTCCAACTCTAAGAAAATTAATTGAAAACTGACGTGAAGTTGACTAAAATGTATTGTATGAGTAGCATTGAAAGCTTAAATGATCAATAAAATAAATAAATGAAAAAAATTTATGTTTTTATTCAACATGAAAAGAAAAAGAAAATGAAAATTTGCTAAATATCTAAGACGAAAAGGAAAAAGCTATCTTCGGAATGTGTTCGAAGCTATGTGGTTGTTGGTAATTAGATCTTTGATTGTAAGGTTGAGGGTTTGGCCTATAATGAGGCTGTTGAGAGGGGGAATTAAAAGAGTTTTGCCCTTGGAAAGAGGGACTTGATTCTTGAGGTTTCCATGAAAAAGCCGGATGGTTCTTGTAACCAGGATTGTACGTGTTTGAATATGGATCATTCATTTGTTTAGAGTACAAGGCATTCGCTTGCTCTTGAGCATAATCGGGAGATTGCCCGGCAATAGGACAATCTCGCACGAAATGTGAAGTACTATAGCAAAACAAACACCCTTCCTGATTTTGGACAGATTGGTTTGGAGTAGGCAGCCCATTTTTCATGATTAAATCCATTTTTCGGGATAGGGCTTCTACTTGCATGGCAACCTCATCCACCCGTGATATTTCATGTACTCCTCTACAAGGTTGGGTGGCTTTCCCTTTCCTAGTGGAGGAGCGTTGAGCTGTATTGTTGCTTAGGGTTTGAAAAAGTTTTCATGCCTCATCGGGGCTTTTCAAAAGATATCCACCCCCACACGCAGAGTCTATCATTTGTCTGTGTTGCTCACTCACCCCATCATAAAAACTTTGCACTAGCTGCCATTTTGGGACAGCATGATGCGGACAAGATTTTAAAAGATCCTTTAACCTCTCCCACGTCTCATGGAATTGTTCTTGGTCAATTTGGGTGAATCCGGTGATTGCTCGCCGAATATCACTTGTCTTACCCATTGGGAAGTATTTTTTCAAGAACTCTATTTGCATCTCCGCCCAAGAATGGATTGAGTTAGGTTCTAAGGAGTTGAACCAACTTCTAGCTTTATCTTTTAGGGAGAAGGGGAACATACGCAGCTTTAGATCATCCTCTGTAAAGTGTGGTACACGAATAGTGGAACACACGGAAAGGAAATAATCTAAGTGCCGGTACGGATCCTCATTAGGAAGACCGTGGAAGCTATTAAGAAGATTGATGGTGGAGGACTTTATTTCGAATTGATTTGCCACCACATTCGGAAATTGAATACATGAAGGTACTTCAAATGTAGTCGAAAGGTAAAAGTCCATAAGCAACTCTCCTTGAGGAGGTGGTGGTGGAGGTGGTTGTTCATGATTAAAAGGAGGTAGTCCGGGAGGTTGTCTCTCATTTGGATCCATGTTTTCAATCCTAGGCAATATAGGGTCCCTAGAGGTTCCTCTATGTTGTCTAAGTGTTCGTTCAAGTTCAATGTTACACGGAAGCAAAGGAAGTGACAAGGACCGTCTACCTAGCATGCATTAACAATCGAACAACACCTCAATACACAAAGTAACAATAATCTATACAAAAAGAATGAATGAATTCAAACCACTAATTTTAGGCATTATACTCACAAAGGGTTCCAAGTTTACTTCTCTTTGATGCCCGCTATGTGGTATACCTAAAATCAAGAAGTTTGAGAAATAAGAACAAAATATATACAAAAAGAATGAAAGAATTTCTAGCCTAAGAATTAAACCAGATTTAATCTTCCAAAGGCGACAATAAAACCGTAGTCCCCGGCAACGGTGCCAAAATTTTGATGTGGTCGGAACTAAATTATATTGTAAGCTTAATTTTGCCCTTTTTATCAAAATATAATTTAACCACTCGCAAGAGCACGAATCTTTGTAGATAAGGTTCTATATAGAGGGTATCGATCCCACGAGGACTAGTCGCAATTGTCTTAAAGGAAGATTAATTCTACTTTAATTCGAAAAATAGATTTTTGAATTTGTGTTTAAAAACTATTGCATGAATGAAATGACAAGAAAAGTAAAGAGTTTAAAGTTGGGAGAGAGAACTAGGGTTGGTTTCCACCACTAGCCATTCACATGTTCATAAGTGTAGCAAGCATGGGATTCATTAATTAAATGCCTAACAATGTCATTAGGCTTGTGACCTCAATGACATATCAAAAGATCAATGTGTGTGCTAACCTATCATAATCCATCTTCAACAAGCATAGCTCTTCAACCTAACTAACTACCTAATTACTCTACTCTCTAAGTGAACACTACATGCATCCAAACTACCTTGTCTTGGCATGGTCTATACAAACTAACATCACACATTCATTTAAACACCATTATCTAGCCATCATTTGCACTTCTTGTGGAATATGCAAATGTTGTGCATTCAAGTGACAAAATCTACTCTAAGACAAGAATAAATTCCAAATCAAATGAATATATATAAGAGATGTATTTGTGTACATAATCACTAGGCTAAATAATCAACATTTAATTACAAATCCCAAGAGCTACAAAGATGAACAAGTTTACATGGCTAGGGGTTGAAACCAACACCCTAGTAGAAGAGTTAGTTGCTCATGGTTGCCTTGCACCCTTCCATTGATGAAGAAAGTGAAGCTTCTTGGTCTGGTTCAGCTTCTCCTCCTCCTCTCCCGAAGGTCTCTCCTCTTCTATATTGATGTGTGTTGAGAGATATGAGATATGTGTGGCTTTTTGGTGCTTTTTGGCTCATTTTTCTCCTTTGGGGCCCACCATATATATATATATATCATTATATATATCTCTTGTATCAAGAAGGCCCCCAAAAGTCTTGTTCAAGTCAGACAATCCCCCTAAGTCGTGCAAAAAGGGGGATTTTGTTGCAAGTGGGAGAGCAGGTGAGCAAGTGGCCAAGTGGGCTCTGCAGCATCTCGATTGATCGAGATTGAATCTCGATTGATCGAGATTTCGATCAATCGAAATGAGATCTCGATCAATCGAGATTTCGATTAATCGAGATCAACATCTCGATTGATCGAGATGCCTTGGGCTGCATTTTTTGATTTCTTCTCTTGACTGCAGAAAGCTTCCAACTTTGCTCCATTTACTCCAATACCTGCAAAATATCAAAAACACAAAAATACCGTAAACATATCTCGGTAAACGCAAAAATGGAACTAACGTATGTAAGAAAGAGGGTTCAAATGCATAAAATTGAACACTTATCAAACATGTTTGAAGATGACTTCAACTACAACACTTTCCTAAACATTATTGGTTGACGGGCTATAAGGATAGAATGGAAAGTGAATCTTGTGTCAATCAAACAAAAATGACAACTTGATTTTGTGCAATATTTTGAGGAAAATGGTTGGGAATCACCGTGTGATCTTTGAGAGATTGTCAAGCCAGACATGGTGAGATACTTCTATGGCAATATTATTACATCGAGCTTGGATGACCTAACTTTGTGACTAAATGTTATAGCGTTCGTGTTGAGGTCACTAAGGACACAATTGCCAATATTTTGGGAGTAACAAAAATTGAGAATGACATTATTTTGCCATACCAAATTGAGAATCCAAATCGACCAACCATGGACGACATGATTAGGGAGTTATGATACCCAATGACCCAAGGCTTGTTGATAGGTTGTCTTATCTCTATATCACACATAATGTGTCGGCATTGAATTTGGTGGACTCATATAACCTTGATCCTTATGACCACAAGGGCAATTTGATCAAAGTCGAGCTAAGCTACTATACCATATTGTTCAAGAGGATCCTATCAATCTTCCCGCAACTATCATGCGTACTATGATAGTAGCTACTCAACACTCTAGGTCATCAACAACCTTACCCTTCCCATAGATTATCATGGCCATTCTGAGAGGTGTTAGGGTTCCTATTCCTAATGGAGCAGATGTTGAGAGACCAAAATGGATAATTGATGTTACGTCAATTACTCATTCAGTCAACAAGAATGAGAAAGATAGGAATGCCTATGAGCTCAGTCAAGAAGTTGGACAGGCTATGTTTGGAGGTCGCGAAGTCTTTCAACTTTCTGCGACTGACACACCTATAATGGCCAATCAGATGAACCAGGTTCTTAGGTTCATTCAACAAGGGTTCGATCTTTTACATGTTAAGATAGACAAGCTTGACCCTGCTATATCTGATGAGGCTGCTGATGATGCAGAGGACGATTAGACTTAGACTTTAGGTCTTGGTATCTATTTTCCTAGACTATTTTTGACTTATTTATCCCTGATGTCTAGATTATTTATGTTTTATTTATTCCATCGCCTGATATGTTTTGGATATTTATTTGATTAGTGATGATGATTATTTTTCTATCTTATTCTCTTTATGTGCTTACTTAATTATTTATGTATATGCTTCTCTTTGGTGTTTCTTTGTCAATTTATTACAAGAAAGGGGAGAAGTATTTATTAGATATTTCTTTTTAAAGGAGAGATTAAGGGGGAGCATTACAGATTTGAGTTTATATTTCTTTATTAAGCTTTTCACAGGTTATGTTGTTTAAGTAATGTGCAGGTACAAGTTTTTTCTTCTAAAAATATCTTGAACACATAAGTGAAGCTTCTATTGATTAGTTCTTTATTTCTATGTATTTTTGGGCAATATTGTATTCTAATTTTTTCAATGGGTTAAGTTATAATTGTCCAAGTGGTTTTGTCACGAAATTGCCAAAGGGAGAGATTGTGACATATATATTTGTAATTGGCATATTTCGGTGATCAAAACCTGATTGATCGAGTTGTAATTTTTGATTTATTCTTTGTATCGATCATCAACATCTTCGAGCTAATATTCAAGTGCATGGATGCAGATAAATCAGTAAGAACACCATATAGTACAAATAAGTATGGTGAGGACACTCTGTACTTTTTATTTCTGAGCCTATTTTGAAAAACTAGGGTTTAATGAAAAATTTAAGGGTTTTTCAAAATAGGGCCGGTCCCTAATATTTAGGACCTATCTAACTTTTCTCGGTAATTGGGTTTCTGCAGGTTTTTACAAAGTCTCACCGGTCCTATTATTTTGGCACCGATCCCACATAACCTGTTCCAAATAGGAAATAGATTTTGACAAAAATTCTGATTTCTATTGTGTTTGAAACTTCTAGGAGAGTTCTATTTTGGTATTTAACTTCTTTTCAAGTAGAATTAAGACTCCCTTACCTATATATATGTATCCATATTTTCTCTACAAAATAAGCCTGAAGAATAAATATTTTTAGAGAGAAAAAGTATATACAGTATACTTAGGGCTATATATTTTTAAGAACACACATCTATACATCACGAAAGATATTTAGGATGCTGTTCTACTTCTAATTAGTTGTTCAGAGACTGCATCAAATTGTTTGTTGCTCAGAACATTGGATTGATGATTCTTCGCTTACTTGCTTCCATATCGCACTACGAAGGGAATGAAATACTTGCTGAGTATTTTTGTTCTTCCAACAACCTTTATGTAAGGATCGTGACGCTAGTCAGAAGTCTACAGTAGTTGGACGTGTTATCGCAATCATAAGCCTGATGTGTTCCCCATCAGATTCTTGACAAAGTGAAGAGGGGTGTGAGTCTGAGACAGAGTCTGCTGTAATTTGCTTCATTATAGTGGATTGGTTTCCTGAGGCGTTCCACCTCCCTCTATGGTTTTTCCCACCTTGGGTTTTCACGTATATCTGGTGCATTCTTTACTTTACTGCACTTTATTTATTTACTTGCTTTGTGAGATTGCTTAGAATTTTAATTGGACTTAAAATTGGATAATATTAAAAATTAAGCAAACGAGCAAGTGATCCTATTCACCCCCCTCTAGGTTTTAAAGTACTTTTCGCAACTATTTCCGCACCGCGCAACTCACATAACAAATCAACAACGAAGAGAAAATAGAATAGCTCTATTAATTCTAGCGATGAGGCTGGTTCAAAAACCCTGTTGAGATCGTCATCGAAGTTGATCTCAAGGCTGTGTTGAAATTGTTGACGTGGCTTATTTCAGAACCATGTGGAAGCCATCGATGAAGATGATTGAACAGAAACATGGGCTTGATCGGTAGCCAAGGGATTCTCTCAACCTCACTCTATTCAAGCACACAACCAATAGAAGGCCATAGAAGCTCCTCACTCTTCTCCCTTTTTCTCTCCCTGTATCACTTTCTCTCTCTATTTATTCTCTCTCTCTTACTTTCCTTTTTTTTTGTTTTCGGTTACCTCGTTAAAGAACTGAGAATGATAATATATATATCATCTTTTTATTTTTTATTTTATTTTAATATTATATAAATTATTTTGAAAAAATGAGAAACCCTAGTAACTTTCAGTTCCCAAATTGCCATTGCACCAATCTTGCCCTAACAAAAATTTCCAATTTATCTTTCTTTAGGAATTTGACAGAATTGCCCTTGCAATTAGGTTAATGTAAATACATGAAAAAAAATATAATAGAGCGAGTCAATTAATTAAATCATAAAATTATGTGAAATGACACTAATGCCCCTACGGATCCTTTTGACATTAAAACTTAGACAAATATGTTCATGGGGTTCCCGGACCATAAATAATCATATGAATGTGGAAATCGTATTTTTCTTTGAAATAATATAAATTCTCTATATTTCTATTTAAGTTCACTTTGATTTGTAAATGCATAATTGGGATAGTAAGTTTATCAATGAATGAAGTACTTGAATTTATGATCTAAGCATTAATAACTAATGTGTTATATTTATTTATTTTTAGAGGTGAATCATTTGAATCCATACAATTTGTGCACTAGTCCAACTCTGAAAGAATTGATTGAAAACTAATGTGAAGTTGACTACAGTATATTGTATGTGTAGCATTGAAGACTTAAATGATCAATGAAAGAAAATGAAAAGAAAAGATTTTACTTTTAGTTCAACATGAAAAAAATGATGATGAGAAATTTGCTGAAAATCTAAGATAAAAGGAAAAGGCTACCTTCGGGATCTGTTCGAAACTATCACTACGACATAAACTCCAATGAGATATCTTTTAAAGAAGTTGTTTTGAGAAAATAGCTAACTACCCATAAACGTGAAAGTCACAGTCTTAGAAATAAATAAATAAAATTCAATGAAAAAATATTTGATCATGTGTGGTTTTATTTATTTATCATCCAATGTGCTTTAGAAGATGAATCAAATGAATTTGATTAATTTTTGATGAAGTTGGATTGCACACACACACATGAATTTATTAGAAGAATTTCTAATTTTTTTATAAATATTTGTGTATTGAAAACTGTGCCATATATGATCATGAAATTAAGTATGAATTTTGTTGGTAAATTTATGGGTTTTAAAATTGTGCATTTGTGAATTTTCTTTTTTTTTTTTGGAAATTTTAGAACTCATTGTTATTTTATGTGAAAAATTGGTTTTAATGATTATATGATTTTTTTTTAATTTTCACATATATAAAAACCCATAAATATTTTTTTATTTTTTCAAATTTTTTGAAAATTTTTAGGCATATTTTTGAAAATTACAAATCTGATCAAACTTGGTCAACAGGCCAACTTTACCTAGCTGAACTGATCCAAAGGATAGGCTAGACTGGTTCATTTAGGCTCGGCCAAAAGGTTTAAAGAGTGAAAGTGTGTTTTGTGTTCATTTTGAGTTTTCATTCCTCTTGAGTGCCTTTTTCTCTTCTTTTTTCCACACTTTGCCTTAACTCTTACATATCTTGTGCTACTTGATCTTCATCAAATTGATTGATATTTATGGTTGATTTTGAGTTGAATTGGTGGAAGAGATTGATCTTTGGAGGATTTGTGTTGTGTTTGGGAGATTGAACTAACAAAGTTTGTTTGAAGTTTGTGTTTTCAAAGCTTTCACTTTAAGTGTTTGTGAAAATTCTCCAATAGCTGTCACTTTTCTATTTTGCATTCCTCTCATCATGGCAATGGACGGTGGCTCTAGAAGATAAAGAGTTAATGTTTCTTGAACACCGGAAGGCAATATAATTTTCACGGAGGATCATTTTGATGAGGAAGGAATCTTTGACCATTATAAGAAAATGATTGGTTGTAGGCCAATGAGGTTCAAACGGAGCTTTGATTTGGATAACATATGGCAAGGCTATTATTTGAGTTTGTTCACTACTTTAGAAATAATGGTTGGGGTTCACTAGCTAACCTAGGCAAGGATTGTGTTCCCGACATGGTTCGCTACTTCTATAGCAATGTGCTTGCTTATAGTGATAGAGAACTATAGATGATGATAGTGAAATATTTTGGGACAGAGATCAAGGTTACTACCCAATTAATTTTTGAGGTTATTAGAGTTCCAGAGGTAGAGAATGGTATAATCTTTCCTTATATAGGTACCGAAGAGAGCGTTCCAAGCATGAAAGAAATCATTAGAATGTTGTGTGAACTAAATGCTCCATTGCTTGAGAATAAAATTTCAAGTGCCTACATCACTAACAATGTCTTTGCATTGAACTTGATTGTGTTCTACACTCTTGACCCTCATGATCATAAGGGTGATTTGCCATGACATCGAGGTGAGATCCTATATCACATTGCGAATGGTGACAACTACCATTTTGAATACTATGATTCAAGAGACAAATGATTCTAAGCCTACCAATGCTTTGCCTTTTCCCTTAATTGTGATGAAAATTCTTAAGGCAAATAATGTGTATATCTCTTCAAATGCTCTAGTTATGAAGCCCAAAGGGAAGTTCACGGCTTCAAATGTTAAGTTTTCAATAACTAACAAGATGAAAGAAAGAGCTCAAAATGAGGCTGCAAGACATCAAATTATGAAAAAAGCTATAGATGAGAGTGATGACAATGCTCTTATTGCTGGACTTTATGTTTCGGATTCTAATCGTGCTTTGATTGCTAGACAGTACAATAAATCTATGAAGGGGTTAGAGAAGTACTCGAAGAGGAAATTTTCAAAAATTGAAGCATTGATTAAGAGAGGCATACCTAGAAGCTCTGGAGCTTATGATGATGAGGAGGATGAGGATTAGGTCTTGGTGGTTTAGACCTAGTTTATGTTTTGTTAGACATTGAGTAGTTGGTTATGTTTATTACTCAAGCTTGTTATGTCTAGTTCTTTGATGGTTGAACTTGTTATGTTCTATGTTTTTATTTACTTTGACATATTATGCTCTATACTTTTTATGTTTTTTTGCCGCTTATATGTAACATTCCATCATTTTAGGACATATATGATATATTTGATTGGAGGTTATGTTTCTTATCTCACTTAATCATATGTTGATTTGTTTTCTTTTGTTCTCATTATTTTTACCTTGTCAATTTGTTCCAAAAGGGAAGAGATGAATTATGTATGTGATAAAGGGGGAGACATGGGAGACATATGGAGAGATAGTATAGTATACTTCATTGATTATACGATTAAGGGGGAGTTTGGAGTTGATTTTTATATCATTATATTTTCTTGATGAAGTTTTCACAGGTAGTGTTGTTTGCATGATGTGCAGATTTTGTAGGTTTTTGGCAAACACTTCGTAGAAGGATGAAATTTTGCTCATAATGCTCTGAGATTTTCAAGTTATATTTTTTTATATTTGGCACATATTGTAATATGATTTTTCTAGTGGTTAGGTTATAATTGTCTAGGTTGATTTTCTCACGAAATTACCAAAGGGGGAGATTGTGATGTATATTTTTGTAATTGGCAATCTTCAGTGTCAAAATTAAACATGATCGAGTTGTAATATTTGCTTTATATTCTTATCATTGATCATGTAATTGAAGTCTCAGAGTGAGCATGAAGTTCTACACCAACCATGAAAATGTTCTTCAAATGATGAAACTTGAATATTCAAAAAATGCATCAATGGTCCGAACAAGGAATTGATCAATTGAAGTTTTTGGATGATTTGAATTGCATGGGACATCGTTGATCATGTATGAGAGTCACGTAGTCCAGGTAAAGTGGTGAGAACACATATATTTCAAACCGGGAGGTTTCGACCTTGAATAGAGGGGCTTTTAAACAAAAAATAGAAATATTCAAGGTTGGACCTGTCCAGCTCAAACCCTAGACCTGTCCAAGAGATCTCGGGACATTGGTTTTTGACAGGCAAAGCCTGGACCAGTCCAAGGTGAAGGCTGGACGGGTCCACACTTCTGTTCTGGCAGATTTTGTATTGCTAAGTCCTATTTCAACCCAGATTTGACCCTGAACTTTCCTAAAACGCCGAGACTTGTTTCCTATTGATTTTTAACTTATTTTTCAAGAAAAATTAAGGTTTTTAATCTCTATCAAAACCTCATATGATTTCTCTCTTAGTGTGTTTTTAAAACACTTTCAACATATAAGAAATTTATATTCTAGAGAGAGAAAGTATTGTGATATTTTTCTAGCAAATAATTTTTCCCTCAGATTCTTTGTTTACATTTTTGAGAGCACACATATATTCATTGAGTGATTTAGGGTGTCTCTATTTGCTTGATCAACTGTTCAAAGACTGCATTGAAGATTTTTTCATGATCAAGTTACTGGATTGGTTTCTTCTACAATTGTTCGTTGGTGAGGAAGGAGAAGAAGATCATGCTACCGAATGGGACATAATACTTGTTGTGTTCAGGTTCTTTCAATTACCCTTCGAAGAGGATATTGACGTTAGCCGAGAATCTGTAGTAGTTGGATAAGGTAGTCGCAATTATAAGCCTGAGGTGTTCCACATCAAGTTCTTGTCAGAGCGGAGTGGGTGTGAGTCTGAGACAAAGTCTGTTGTACTTTGCTTTGATGATAGTGAATTTACTTCTCCGGGGCTACAAAGCCTTACTTGTGGTTTTTTCACGATCTGGGTTTTCCACGTATATCTGGTGCATTCGTTTACTTTACTGCACTTTATTTTATTTACTTGCGTTGTGGGATTGCTAAAATTTTAATTGGGCTTAAAATTGGATAATCTGAAAAATTAAAAAAAATGAGTAAACTTAATCACCCCCCTCTAGGTTTTAAATTTAACTTTTGCAGTTACTTCCACACTGCACAACTCACAAAACTTTGACCACTAAGTTAAAGAAAATTGCGAAGCAATTGATACTTTTATTGATAAATTGATTGATTAATTTCTGTCTTATGACAGTATAGATGTTTATAATAGAGAAATCCAAATTCTAACAGAACTAGGAAACTTAAAAACAAAAAGAATGTAATACCCATTAAATTTTGAGACTATTTAAATTGGGAGTTTCAGTTATTTAATTCTTTATTTTTGTGAATGTCTTAGATGCTAAATGCTCTGTGTGTTTAAATTGCCCTAATTGTTTTATTGGTTGATTTTGTGTTTTAAATGCCAAGTGTTTGTTTGTCTAAAATGTGTTTTGAGTGTTTTAAAATGTTAAATGCTTTAGGTTTAAATTTATTTGATTTTATTTTATTTTTTTAGGTTGGACCATACTTTTGGATGTTATTTTATTTTTTATTATTTTCAGTTTGGGCTAGGGAGAGTTGGACTAGACTTTTGAATTGAATATATATATATATATATATATATATATATATATATATTAACTTAATTATTTAGGATTTATTTGAGTTTTATAGAAACAAAAAAAAATAAAGAGAAAATAAAAATTAGGGTTCAGTAGTTCCTACGCACAGAGAGTTTTTACGCACAAACCAGAAGAAAACGATAGACATCAAAAAAAAGGAAAGAAGGTGATTTTGCTCAAAATCAAAAGGCAAGTTCAATCTCTTCACTTCTCCTTTGAACTTGTAAATATATATATAAATATTTGTATTGTTTGATTTCATGAACATACATATATATGCATATAGGTTTATGTATGATTAGGTTTAACAATTTGGGATTTTTGCTTAATTGTATGTTAAAGAAATTTTTATTTGATTAAGCATGAATGTATTGTGTTAAACTAGGGTTTTGTTTCTAATATATAAATTGATATAAACTAGGCCTTATACAATTTTAAATATACCATATCCACATCCCAGATGTGCATAACACAAAAACAACTAAAGAGAATTCTTCCAACTCTAAATCCAACTCATGGTTGGTTACCCTCGGTGACTTCTTTGCGATATCCTGAAATAGTTAATGTAAGAGGTGAGCAAAATCAACGACTCATGGTCACATGTTATGCAATCCACCCAAATTCACATTTCATATTAATACATAAGTCAATCAACATGCATAACATAACTACGTGTTATGTTTCCTAACATTCTAATCAAACGCTACGATTGTTTTATTCACATGGTATACACGTCAATACACATGACTAATCACAAATGCTTAATTTATTTCATGCATTAATGCACAACTTCATCGTATCTATAACATATGACAAAAAAATTAATTTGAACATAAAGTTTAACACTAAAATCACATTGCTCTTGAGATTGTGCTCACACTCACACACTCCGATACATGTTTATGCCCTGTACCAATCCATAGTTATTTTGGGTTACTAATCCATTCAGTAACAACCCTCTTGCATAAATTGGAGGTCTTTCAACCCTAGAGGATAGTTTCCCCTCTACTTTCCACATGAGTCACTTTACGAGAATTTTTTCCATATGCCAAACATATCGCATTTACCACATACATTCGCACATTCTCGATACAATAACACCCATATCATGCCCTAAGTTCATACCTAACATACAATGCAATGAATCATGATTATCACATATAATCAATTTTTTCACATTGAAATTAAGCAAAATTATTCAAATTGAAACTAGGGTTCCCACACATATTCCAAAATATTATAAATGAAATATGTGTCATCTAAAGCATATACATACAATTCAAGCATTCTAAATCACAATTTAGTTATTTTCAGTCAAAGAAAACATAAAGAACATTTAAATCATAATTTCTATCATAAAACCCCTATTATACATATATAACATGAAAACATCAATTTTATGCATATAACATAAAATAAAACTTATATTGAAGGACACAACACACATCCCCTACCTCAAGAGATGAAGATTCAAGCTAAATCTCAAATCCACCGAACTAAAATTCACTAAACCTAGCTTTGTTCGGATCAAATCGACGTATTTGCCACGTAAAACAATCTTTCCTTCTTTAAAACCTAGAGAGAAAAAGAAGATGATGAAGAGGAGAGAAGGAAGAACTTTGGCCAGCTGTTTGGGAGCTGAGAAATGAACCAAAATATCTATATTTTGATATTTAAAGCCCTAGGACATAAAATAACCAAAACAGCCCTAGTTCACTTAACGTACTCTTTCGACTTCCGTTTTCAAATTCGAATGTGGATATGGCCTCGAAATCAACTCCATATCTCTTTTGACATTTCATTTGGTCTAAAATCAAAAATTATTTTTTTCAAAAAAATATCAGGTTTCCCTAGCCCACCCCACTCGCGTCCCGGGCCCTATCGACCCAAAAATCTTAAAGTGAGCGAAATGGCTCAAAAATCTATGTGAACCTCTAAACTAGATCCCATATATGTATATCACCTTTACATACATGATATATATCATAATCAATAAAATAAATTAATTAAAAAAAATAAAATAAAAAAAATCTGGATTTCTACATAAAACCAGCTCCCTCTCTTCTAAAATCAGTCTCCAATCCTTTATTAAAGGAATAAATATTGAGTGCACTTGGCACACGATGCGCTAGACAATCATAACCCTGCGTGTACTATATGTGCTATGGGCCCCACCTCACTTTTACATTCAAAAATATTCTTTTTTTTAAAATATTTCAAGTACTCAATTTTCAAAATAAAACTTTGTCGAAATTGAGATAAGTACCCCTACGTCTAAACTTGTTGATCTTTTTCGATCTATGTTGGATTTGATTCTTTCCTCTTTAAAGGAAAAATACGCAGGCATCGTAAGGTCACCTTTAGGTTCAATTCTATTAATGAACATTTTAGATTTGTTTCAATTTTAGTAATTAGTGTTAGTTTCATTAGGCATCTCTTACATTTAAGGTCATTCTAAAATAGGTCAGCCTATCTTGTTACAGTGTTCGAGTCAAGTCATAAGTTAATAAATCAAATGCATTGTGCCTAAATGACATGAATTTAAGTCTTAACAATAGGTCTAATCCTATGTCAAATAAGGCTTAAGTAACGAAGAATCTCATAAGGTTTTACATGCACTAGCACACACACACTTAGAGAATCTAATAAAATTTTGATCGATAACCATGCATACATATAGATACATGGGGTTCCTAACGCCTTTTCCGTGTATAATCAAGACCTCCGAATCTATAAATCTAGTTCGTTAGATCATATGTGTAGTAACTCTTGTGGACGAGTGTGAGTGGGCGGGTGCGAAGTCAGACACTGAGCTGAGCTACCACACTAACAGGGTACGGGGTGCTTGATAAGTGTACAAAACTTGTTATTTTATATCCTAAAATAAGTTTTTAATTCATCTTTTATTTTATTTAAATATTCTTATCTTTGCATTTTATGTTTTGTAGGGGTTGATTTCCAAATAAGAAGAAAAGTAGCAAAAGATGGCTAAAAAGGATATATATAGCCAAAGATGAACATCAGAAGAATTGTTGGAGAGATGGTATTCTGTGCAATCTACTTCACAAGTGGTCTCAAGTTCAAAACTTTGCAAAATACTTTTTTGCACTGTCACGTCTGCATTCCAGAATTCAAATTAAAGATATGGAGATCAAATATTAGATATTTAAATTCAAAATTTTGTATTTTGAATTTTTGTTTTTGAATTTTGTATTTTGAATTTTAAATTTTGTATTTTGAATTTTGTATTTTAAATTTTTCCTACCTAAACCATTCCCCTTTAACTCTATAAATAGGGGGTCTTAAGGGATGGTGAAGGGGGTTAAAAATTGTAGAAAAATTATAGAAAAAAATAGTGTATTTATTTTATTGATTCAATGATGAGTAGTAGTTTCATTTCTATTTGTTTGTTTTTTATTAATATGCAAGCGTAAACATCCTTCTCAAGGGAGTGATGAAGCCACCATGGCTGAAGTATAGGTAAGTTGTTTTATTTTCTTGTCTACTTTTTCCTCCCAAGAGCATTCTTCTACTCTTCTATTCTGAATTTTATTTTCTAAAATTAGAGGAAGGATTCTTCGTGTTTGCCAAATAATGGTAATTCGAATAATGCCTACCTCTGTTTACCTAGCCAATGGCATCAGATTAAGTAAAAGAATGTCTCTCTCATATATAATCAAGTCATTCTTTTTTATTCCATATTTTCCTTCATCTTTCCAAGTTCTAATTGAATTGGTGAAGTGTATTGGTTTTTGGAGGAAAAATTAGATAAGAATATAAAAAAAACTTTATTTATATGGATCCATGGTGGTGAATTCTCTTTCCTTGAGATTTTTTCCATCATTTGATCTAAGACATTTAATATTAGTTTTTATTATTAAATAAAAAAATTAGAATTTTATTTTTTTAAATATTCATTTTTCATCTCAAGAGATTTAGGATTTGAAGTTTAGACTTGTTATTGATTCTCACTTGAGAGTGGTTCGACCCTGCTTACTGCTATACAGTTTTTAGTAAAGTTTTTGCAGGTTTTATTATTTTTTTGTACGAAGTGTAGAAAAGCAACGACAAACATCCAATAATCTACACTCGTCAGTGTTCAATCCCACATTGCCTGGGTGTGGAGAAGGGGATGTGCTTATATGTAATGTGTTCTCTTCAAATGGTATGAGGCATTTTGGGATAAAACCAAAGAGCAAAATCGTGCGGGCTCAGGCCCAAAGTGGACAATATCATACCATGTGTTGGAGTGGGGTATTACAGTTGGTATCAAAGCCTGAACTCAGCCAGAAGTGTGCCGACGAGGACGTCGGGCCTCGTGGGGGGGTGGATTGTAGTAACCCTTGTGAACGGGTGTGAGTGGGCGAGTGCAAAGACAAACATTGGGCTAAGCTACCACACTGATAGGGTACAGGGTGCTCAATTCCACATCGCCTGGGTGTGGAAAAGGGGATGTGCTTATATGTAGTATGTTATCTTCAAATGGTATGAGGCCTTTTGGGGTAAAACCCAAGAGCAAAAATCGTGCGGGCTCAGGCCCAAAGAGATCAATATCATATCATGTGTTGGAGCGGGGTATTACAGTTGGTATCAGAGTCCGAACCCAGCCGGAAGTGTGCCGACGAGGACGTCGGGCCTCGTAGGGGGGTGGATTGTAGTAACCCTTATAGATGGGTGTAAGTGGGCGGGTGCGAAGACAGACACTGGGCTGAGCTGCCACACTGATAAGGTACGGGGTACTCAATCCCACATCGCCTGGGTGTGGAGAAAGGGATGTGCTTATATGTAGTGTGTTCTCTTCAAATGGTATGAGGCCTTTTGGGATAAAATCCAAGAGCAAAAATCGTGCGGGCTCAGGCCCAAAGCGGACAATATCATACCATGTGTTAGAGCGGGGTATTACAATATGAATTTCATTTCATAAGACCATTGCATTCAATTCATACTCACATACTTTAGGTGACCTAACATACTAAAACACAATATTAGAAAGCGACTCCATTCTTTAGACCTTGTTTACACTTTTTGTCGCATTAAAAGTATTATTTTTCCCAAAAGCATCTTCATTTACATAATTTATAGAAACATTCTCTATGCAAGGGTGTTGTAGGAAAATTAGGGCGCGACACACCCTTAAATAAATTTTTTTGAATTCTAATAAATAAAATAAAGAAGCAGATATTTATGATTTATCTGAGAGAGGTGGTTGAGTCCTTTTTTAATTTACAAATACAAAACCCAAAAAGATTGTTTGAAAATTTTAGAACTCTCTTGCTCTTGTTCTTATTTTTATTTTTTTATTTTTATGTGTTTTTCACATCTCGGATTTTCCGTCGAAAATCCAGGGTGTGGCAATGTAAGTGTATAAAGTTATATACTTTAACATTTTTTTTCCCAAATAAACATAGTACTATAGCATTTTTTTTTGGATAAGTATAGTATTATAACATTTGTATGACTTACATAAATTTCATATATGTATGAGAAGTATAACCTATTTCCATGTGATTTATGGAACAAAAATGACACCTTAAGATCATACAAATTTTCTAGTACTATGTTTAATTGGAGAAAAAGGTATAACAATTATTTTTATTTAGATACCACTTTTGTGCATTTAAGTACCACTTTTGTGTATAGAGGTATCACTTTTTGTGTAGATCATCTTAACGACAGGTGATCAAAATTTAGTTCTCACCGGTCGTTGAAATAGTGACGTTACTTTGGGTACTTGAATAAAATGTACAGTACGTGTTTTTTTATGATCACATCAACATTTTAGGAGAATCTATTTTTTTGACATTTCATGATTTTAACTTCATGTATTTGTAATTAAATTAGGCTAAAAAGTTATTGTATTTTTTGTAATTTTCTCTTGAATATTTCAGTGAGGTAAAAAAATTCATTGAATTAAACAATACATACACAAAAACCCAAAGGGCAAAAGCTACTAAAACATCTCACAAAATCTGCAAGTAGCGACCCCCCAAACCGGCCAAAAAAATCTGCAAGTAGCATAGCCACCTGGATAAAAGGGTTTGATCCAATGTTTTCTACTTACACCAAAAAAAGGAAAATGAGGAAATCAAAGAGTTGATTTATTTGTATGATTTCAAAACACATAATAGAGAAACTGAGTTGTTTTTTTTCTCTTTAGATTCATTAGAAAAAAATGACTTTTAGTTATTTTACTTTCCCAACCTATTACAGGGCGTCAATTCATGGAATGAATTATCTGCATATTTATGGTGAAATTAAGTTCAAAAAAGAAAAAAAGAAACAGAGAGAGAAAGAAATGGGATTCAGGACTTCCCAATATGTACATATCCTTTCAAAGTCAAATTCAAATCTATTACTAACCCTGCTAGTCAACAGTCAGCAAAGCCCATTCATCAAGTTAAAACCATGAAAAATTCAAGTCATAAGATATGCCATGTATCAGTTGATTGCTTGATGCATATAAATACACCACTATCCCTGCATCTAATTCTCCATTAATTGTGTTTTAACAACTACTAGCTCTTTGCATGCTTATCAGGAAGATGAAGCCTTCAAGTATTGTTGTAGCCATTGTGGCACTACTTTTCCTTCTAGGCATCAAACCATATGAAGCTAGTAGGATCCTGAATGAAAAGACAGTAGGGTGGATGAAAAATGAAAATCTTTTGATGCAATCCCTGCAGAGAGGAAGTCCACCCGTCTATCCCGCACCAAACCCGCCCACCCTCAGCCCTAGTGGCAGCATCAGCATCAGCCAGATGGGATTTGCTGGTCATGCAATACCTCCTCATGCATAATCAAGGCTCATGGTTCTATTTGGTGTGGCCACTAATGGTAAATAATTAAAGTAATATTGCAAGCTGCCATGCATTAATAACAGTCTCACAAAACCTCATAAACACAATAGTTACTGGTAAATCAGATTGTATTTATTGTTTTTCTTCTTTTCATGTAGTTGGAGTGTGTTTGATTAATTTGTAGTCATGTGACTAAGAACAAAAAAGAAAAAAGAAGAATAAGACTAGCTGTTGGTTGTATTTTGCATACTCATGATAGAAGAATAAAAGGAAGTGAATTGTAAGTTTCGCTTGTTATTGTATGGTGTGTATAGAAAAGGAATTGGGCAACATGCACTATAACCATACATTTTCCATTAAATAACACTCAAAGAGATGGTCATACCCTTTCAGCAATTGGAAATTCATTTTGAAGCTAATGCTATATATGACTATATATAGATTATATGTAAAAAATATATTAATATTTCGACCACAGATAGTAATAAAATTCTATATATTATAACATATATATACACACACACACACGTCATTGGGTGTAGCTATTTCCCAACTAGATGATTGTGAAATTAGAAAATCTTCTTGAAACTAATGCTCTAATTATATAATATATGCAAATATTTTATATTTTTTCTCTTGGGTGCAAACAATTCTTTGATGTGAGTGTGCGTACCAACTAGAAAAAAATATATAAAATATTTTTTACCTAAATTTGTTCTAAAAAAGGTCGATAATAGAAATTGGTATCTATTGCAAGAATAGCATTGATTTTTGGCTTTTTTTTTTTGTCAATGATGATGATGTCGGGCCTCCTAAAACAAATCATAATTCACTATCAAACACATGCAATTTTCCGTCTCCACATGTATCGAGTAAATACTAAGAAAAATTACTTGAACGTGGTTCCATGGAATTAGGATGTGACTATTACTTGAATCCATTGACTATTCTTCTTTCATAATCATTTTTTTCCCTGAAAATTCAAGATAAAGTATTATGTACACTGTAAAGGCTAAGGAAACCACACATGCCAAACAGGCTTGGCGAGCCCAAATCGAGGCCCAAGCCTATGACCCAAAATTTAAAACAAGAGTGTTGAGAATCTCAACTCAAACTACCGTTAGAGGTTTCAACCGCTAATTCCTTGTATGGTAGCACCAACCATTGAGATTTGAGAGTGATGCCACCTTAGTAAGAGAGGGGAAGATCAAATCCTCACCGCAACCTATGTTACAACAAAATAAAAGAACTATGCAAGAGAAAGAACAATTAAAAAACAAACTTTTAATTGCTGTAATATTATCTCTTCAACATACCAAGTATCAATCTGTTGTAATAACTTTTAATTGTTGTAATATTATCTCTTCAATTAGTATCAAATCCTAGCAACTACAAGATTTTATATATAGCTTTTTTCTACTCAATCTTAGTTATAGATTGACTTTACATGAGAGAGTCTATGTGTTTTTCTTCAAAAAAAAAAAATCCTAATCAATTTAGGTTTCATTAAATTGGAGATATTAGAGCCGAAGTCTGTTGGTTTTTTTTTTTATTTTGTCAAATTGACAGGTTAATGCATGAACCAATGTTGATCCAACATTCTCAGTGCTTGAGAGTATTATACTTTATGAGTTTCATTGTAAATTTCTTGTACTCTCTTTGTTTCTGTTAAAATAAGAGGAAAATAGAGAGAAATATCTCTGAATTATATTAATGAATGGTATGTGTATAATATATAGTGAGATGATATATGTAGGAGAAGGAAAAGAGGTAGGTGGTGAGTGGGGAGCAAGTTATCTTATACATGATAAGTTTCCAATCATAGGAGTCCTAATTTGATATGGAAAAGGTTAAATATAAAATATACTAATATATTAACACTCTCCCTCAAACTCAAGATGGGTTATACAACGTCATATGGAGTTTGGAAACAAGCTCTCGAAAACGTCCTAATGGAAGAGATTTGGTGAAAATATCTGTTATCTGATCATGTGAAGTGACTGATCGTAACTGCAAGATATTTTAAAATAGATGATGATGAACGAAATGACATGGTTGTCAAAATTTTATGGGATTCTCTAAGTGTGTGTGTGTGTGTGTTAGTACGTGTAAAATCTAATGAGATTTTTCGTTACTTTAACTTTATTTGACATGTGATTAGACCTATTATAAAGACATAAACTCATGTCCTTTAGGCACAATGCATGTGATTTATTAACTTATGATTTGACTCGAACAGAGTAATGGGCTGACCCTATTCTAGAATGACCTTAAATGTAATAGATGCCTAATGAAACTAATACTAACTAGAATTGAAACAAATCAAAAATGTTTCGTTGGTGGAATCGAACTTAAAGGTGACCTTAGGCTGCCTACGTACCTTTCAATTCCTTTGAAGAAGAAAGAATCAGATGTAACGTAGATTGAAAAAGACATGTTTAGACCTAGAGGTACTTATCTCAATTTCGACAAAGCTTTGTACGTTTTGAAAATTAAGTATTTGAAATATGTTTTAAAAAAAAAAAGAATGGTTTTGAATGTAAAAGTGAGATGAGAACGTTTATCAACTTTAGAAAAAAAATTAAGAAAATTCCAAAAGTTTTGAAAATGATGAAAAGATGAATTTTTAAGTGTTCGGTAATCTACACCCTTGATCAAACGACTCTGGTGGCCCAAATTCTATCTAACAGTGAAAGTAACCCAATCAAGAGAGGAAATTAAGGGCTTCTAGAAAAAATGAACTGAATTTCACCATAGAAGGATAATTTTTTTTGTTTATAATGGGAAGTTGGAGATTTGAAATGTCAGCAATAGGCAACGTGAGCCCAAAATCCCTAATTTTGCGATTTCTCAAAATTTGCTCAATCAGGTGGGCCAATTCGAAATCATATGGTACAATTGGATGGATTATGATCAAAATTTATATCTTAAACCATTTGATTGCCTTTGATGAGGGATTATGACCCTTCAATTTTGGCCAGGATCAAAATTAGAGTTCTAAAAATCTCAAGCCCAACTTGGACTCAATTGTATGATCCGGCCAATGCATGGAAAACATCTTGTGAGAAGTGACCAAGCCAATGCATGGAAAATAACCCAAAAATATAAGTACAATTTGTACAAGACCTAAAAGGCTGAAAAAATAAATAAAATCTCAAGATTAAACAAAGTGAACTGTTAGTCATCATTTATCATTATCATCGTTACCTTAACGGTACGAATGAATTTGGCCACATAAATTCTCTCTTTAATAATTTTTTATTACATGTCATTTCACTTATTATATTTAATTTTTTAAATTTATTTTTAATAACTCCATCCCATGTTATTTTTACTTTTTTTTGGTCACGCTCTCTATCTCTTATCTTTTATTATAACTAATTTTTCTCGTTTGACCGGTGCATCTCTAGGTTCCTGATTTATTTGTCCAAACCATTTCAGTGTAATCTCTCTAATTTTCTTCTCAATGGGTGTTACACCTAATTTTTTTCTCATACTTTCATTAGTAATTCTATCTCTCATAATCACTCTGTTCATCTATTTTAACATTTTCATTTCTCTTATATGAAGGCGCGCGTTATTTTTCTTTCTTTTTAGAGCTCAAATTATGCTCCAAACAACATAGCTGGTCTAATAATGGTAATGGTTCTATAAAAATTTTCTTTTAGCCTATATGTTATTCTCTTATCACAAAAAATCTCTCTAACTTGTTTCTATTTTGTTCAATACACTTTAATCATACTAGTTATATCACTATCTATCTCGCAATTCTTTTGTATTTACCAATCTTAGATAGTGAAAGTAGTTATTTTGTATACTTTTTTAGTTTTGAAGTGTTATCATTACATTATCAATATTCAAATTTTTATTAAATTTACATTTCATATATTCAATTTTAGTTTGATTAATTTTTGATCATTTCAACTATAGGGTATTTCTCCACAATTTTAATTTTATTGCTAGATTCTATTTAGATATGTTCAAAAGCAGCATATCAACGACATACCCCATGCACCACTGCTTGAGACCAATGTTTTAGTAATGGTTGAATTGTTTAAATTGTCGAGGCCGAGAATGCCGTCGCCACACTGCTTCAGCGCAATGGAGACATACATGGCAATTAACCCCAACGCGCCAGTGACGAGAACGGAGAGGCCATGTCGGGAGCAGACACGCGTGGAGGACTGGAACTTCCGCTCCCAGACCAAGCCGCCCCAAGAAGCTTTCTGGATACTATGGCTGGAGGAGTCGATCGTTGGCAACAAAGAGGGCTAGAGGGTGAGTTTTGGGAGGGACGGGTGGTGGTAACCGGAGATGGTGAATGTGCAGTGAGAATTTTACTGTTTGAACTTGTGTTATGGACCTGAGATAATATGTGCTTCAACTGCGTGACCTCTTTCAAATACGATCAAAATCTAATATTTTTGAATGATTAAAACTCTTTCACGGGATTATTCTCAAATGGTTACTAAAGAATAATTTAATTTGGGAGGCGATATTCGCACTCCCATTTTCTACCTTTACACTCTCATTTTAAAAGCAGTGATATATCTAATCCTAACTTTACAAGTGGATGATTATTATTTTTTCAAATTACACAAATGCCCTTTCAAATACCCCCTCTCTCTCCCTTATCTTTAATGTTTTTGGTTTCTTTTGATAGAATAAAACAAATACCAAAAAAGAAGACTAAAAAAAAAAGTTATATCTTTGGACATGATCAAAAAAATAAAACATTATCTATGTTGAATAAACCCAAAAAAAAATTAAAAATATATTATCTCTGTTAAATAAATTATTACTTTTGACAGGAACAGGAAAAAAAAATTCCCAAATTTTTTTTATCTTTATTGAATAAATTATCTATTTTCACGTGATAAAAAAAAAGTACACTATGCAAAAAGAAAAAAGGACCCAAATTTTTTTATCTTAATTCTCTTTTGATAGGGCCCAAAAAAAGTTATCTCTCTTGAATAAATTATCTCCTTAAACAAGACCTAAAAAAGAGTTATCTATGTGAATAAATTTTTTTTTTTTGATAGGACAAAAAAAAAAAAATACTCCAGAAAAAAATTATCTCTTTTGACAGGAACCAAAAAAAAAATGTAATTATGCTTCGCTTGTTTCGACATAAAATATTTATTGAAAAGTATTTCTGAAAATTTTCGGTGCTTGCTAGCATCAACCAAACTAGTTATTCAATATTTTACAGATTAGTTGCATCAATCCAAACATTTTGGTGTGAAAATATTTTACGGGTAAAACATTTTTCCTTTTAAAATATGCAATCAAACTGCGAAAACATTTAGAGTATTTTTCAAAAAATATTTTTCGTCGAAACAAACGGAGCCTAAAAGAAGTAAATAATGTAAAAAGAGTTAAAGTTTATAATACAAAGGATAGTTATGGTATTATAAAATTAGAGATGATACATTAATGAGTTTAGGACCTTCTTGTCATTTCATTTAAAGAAAAAAGCAAGTGCATCGGAGAAAATGGGAGTGCAAATATCGCCTCCCTTTAATTTTAAGATTGATCTTTTTGTAACTTTAAAGTCACTATTTTTTATTTCAGACACTAAAATCTAATTTTCTTTTTATTTGTTCTAACTTTGGCAATTTTACATTATTTTAAGGAATTTGTTTTGATTTTAATTTATATTTGGTAATAAAACCAATTTATAACTGAGATTGAGGAAGAAGAAACTCTATGTAATTGTTAGGGTTTGATACTAATTGAAGAGCTAATTTTACAACAATTAAAAATTTGCTTTTCAAATGTCTTAAAATTGTTTTCTTGTTTTGTTTTACTATTATTGTGACTATGATTTAATTGTCCCAAGAATATTGTAAGAGTTCCTTACCAAAAAAATAACAATAGTTTGATCGTCCGCACTTGCTAAGGTCGCATCACTCTCAATTCTCAAATTTCAATGGTTGGTGCTACCTGATATGAAACTAGTCATTGGAACCTGTAAGGGCCGTTTGAGTTAAGATTTTCTGGTGTCTTGTTTTAAATTTTGGGTTTTGGGCTTGGGCCTCTATTTTTGGCCTGGTTTCTTGGTCTATACAGTATACATTTAACATACGTTTGGTACGTGAGAATGGAATGCTCATTCAACCTTTTTATTTTCATTCTTATGTTTGGTAAATAGTTATAAAGTTGAAATAATCATTCCTAACCATTCTCGGAGAATGGTCATTCCCACGAAATCATTCTATTTTCTAACAAAAGAAATGAATATTCCATTCCACTTAAACAGTACGGAGTAAAAAAAAATTCTAATGCAAGTCAAATAAAAGCCAATGAGAAGAAACAGATTTTTGAGAGAGAACAAAAGGCTAGAGAGAGAACATTTTTTTTTTAATTAGCAAAACATATTCTATGCCAGAGGAATCCAGACATACTAATTAACATTAATATATTTATTATATATATGTATGATTTGTTATATACAATTCTATTTTAATCTTCTTCTTTTTTGGGGTAAAGAAGATTATATTAATTTTGACCAGAAGAAAAAAAGACATGTTATCAATCTTTTTTAACTAATTATCTCTTATTCTCTGTCTGTAATCAAACAGTCTCATTCCCAACTTCATTCTATTCTCATTTTATTCCATTTCTGCATACCAAACTGGTCCTTAATAGCTTAGTAATACATCATCTTAAATTTTCCCCAAAAAAAATTGGTTAGGAAAAAAGAAAGATGGTAAAGTCTTTTAATAATAGTCAATGAATTAAAAAGGGATAGTTGCACCAAAAATAAATAAATAAAAGCCTTTTAGCTCTCTCTATGTATAGTTCTTTTTATTTCAATAAAGTTCTGTTTACGGGGGGAAAAAAATGCTACTCTTGTTACCAAAACAGTATGCAGTTTGAGTTAAAGCACATCCTCTTATTACTCTAATAATAGTCAATGCTACTATCGCAATATTTGCAATAGAAACCAACTTCTATTACCGTTAACCTAAACTTCGATCTTTTAGAACACAATGTGGTAAAAAAATATAAAATATTTGCATATATCATATAATCATAGCATTAGTTTCCAGACGATTTTCTATTTTCACAATCATGCTGGTTGGGCAATAGCTACAGTACCCCAATGATATATATATATATATATATATATATAAAATGAATTTCTAATTTCACACTCATGCTGGTTGGGCAATAGCTACAGCATGTTATAATAATTTTCTAATTTCACACTCATGCTGGTTGGGCAATAGCAACATCATGATCTGTGGTCACTCCGTCAAAATATTAAATTTTTGCACATACTTCATAGTCATAGGTAGCTTTTGATAGGAAGTGTAGAACCTAATTATACTGTACACATTGGTCCAATTTTGCAGATCCAACTTCGCTATAAGTTGGTGGGGGTTGTGGGAAGGCAACGCCTCCTTACTCGAAGGTGGGGGTTCGGGGCTTGCTCCAGACCCGAATTTTTTAGAGTATTTTAGTATTTTTCACATTTGTTATATAACCTTATGAGATGCCAATATATATAGGGTCTAAACTCTATGTAATTATATCCTATTTTTTTATCATAATGAAACCCTATAACACCAAAGACGTAGACCTAAATTTTAGATGAACCTAAATCTGTGTCTTTACTTGCGTATTTAATCTTCTTTTCTATTAATTTTTGCAATAGCTTTAGCTTCTAAGATGATTAATTTTCTAATTGCAGAAGGGTTATGATCATCCCTTTGGGTGTTATTTAATGGAAAATGTATGGTTACAGTGCACGCTGCCTAATTCCTTTTCTATACACTCCATTATGAGAGAGAAATAATTGGTAACAACAATATTAACAAGCGAAAACTTCCAATATTTCACTTCCTTTTATTCTAATATCATGAATAAGCAAAATACAACCAACAGCATATATAGTCATTCTTCCTTTTTCTTTTTCCTTTTGTTTTAGTCATATGACTACAAATCAAATACAGCCCAACTACAAATAAAGAACAAAAAGAATACAATATGGTTTGTTCATGTATTATTTGGTCTGTAACTATTGTGTTTCGGAGATACTCTGAAATTATTAATAGCAAATTGCAGGACTTTCTTAATCAAATGAAAAATCAAAATCTAAAATACATGTATCTATATATATATATATATATATATATATATATATATGAATATGACGATCCTATACTTGCTCAGTAGCTAGGTTCCATTCCATCTTGAATCCCAAATTTTTGGTTTTCTTTTTAACTTTCAGTCTTTCACTCTTTCACCATACTTTTTGCATGTAACTAAATTAATTTCATGGTCACATTGTGCAGGATCTATATGTTCTTGGACTTGGGCCCTGGTTTGTAATCCTTAGCTTAAGCTGCCAACCCTTGCTTCTTTCGGGCCCTTTCCTGGACCTTCTATCTTTCTGGGCTTGCCCTGTGAGCTCCTTCTCGGCTTTCTCTAGCTTTTCTTTGTATCATTTTTCTCTTTCAACAAAATTTTACCTTCCCAAAAAATAAAAACACAAAAAATAATTTCAAGAAAATATTCTACAAAGTGAAGGGTAGTTTAGTCATTACAAAAATATTCTTTGAATGTTTTAACAACTTGTTGACGGGAGAGGAATTGTTGAACACACGCACCAAATCTAAAGGGATGACGGTGTCATTCAGCTCGATTTTCAACTACCGTGTGTAATTAGGATAGATCTCAGAAGATGTGAATACAATTTACCTAGGGGTGCGTTCACTAACGTTTTTGTTTTCTATTTTTGCAGTCTCAAGAAAGTAAAAACTTAATTTTGCTTTTTTGAGTGAAAATAGAAAACAGAAATGACGTTTATTAATACTTATTGTTGTCATAATTTTAAAAATAAAAAACAAATAACAGTGTTTAGTAACATATTATTTTTCTTTTTTACAGTCTTAATTTTTATTAATTTTCTATTTTATTTTTAATTCATCCATTGAAATAAAAAAAAGCTTAAAATATATAGTGCATGTAAACAATTCAATGATTTTACAAATTTTAATAATACCTAATGCATGATAATAAAATGAGTAATGATAAGCATAGTGAAAGTTGTCACCGAATTGAAAAAGTGAATCACTCTCATCGTGTAAGTGAGACCCACACTTTCACAATTCAATGGATAGACACTCTCTTCACTACACATTCGGTGATAACTTTTCACTATACAAATCATTATCCTAATAAAATACAACATCTAATTTAAAATCACAAATCCTAATAATACCCAATACATGAATATAAAACACAACCTCCTATTTAAAGTCATAACAGTGACATTAGTAATAACAATATTCTTAAAAATAAAAAATCATAACAACCACATAACACTATGAACCATCCTCTACAAAAATTATTCCACAACTGATCAATTATGATTGAATCGCGAACTCCATATCTATGCATTATGTATAACTTTAGTATGTGATGGATAATATATTTAACATATAGTATATAATAATAAATAAATAATATTAAATAATATCTTATATGTAGTAATATTATAAATTAATTATAATATAATATTTACATATAATATATTATAATAAATAAAAAATATTAAATGATATCATATATGTAATAACATATATAATATATTATAACATTATAAATTAATTATAATATAAAATTTACATATAATATAATATAAATATGGTATATAATATTATGAAATATCTATTGCATAATAATTTATTAATATTAAATAAAAAAATATATAATAAATCATAAACATTTTTGTCTCAAAAAATTATTTAAACTATTATCTAATATGTTATATATTAAAAAATATTTTTAATACTATTTAATATGTACAGAAAATATTACAAATAATACGTCGCATGTATTTTATTTGAAATGAACAATGTCCATGTAATAACAATATCAAAATTATTTTTGCGCTACAGTGCCAAAAACAGAATAAACATTTTTTTTATGTTTTTCTTTTTTCTTCACAAAAATGAAAAACATTTTATACCATCGAAAAACAAAACATATTTTTTATTTTTGTCTCTACTATTTGAGAATTGATAATAAAAAACCAAAAACATTTTTCCGTTAGTGAACCCTCTATTTCTTTGTTGGTTTTTTTTTTTTTTTTTTTTTTTTTCTGGTCATTCTAGAAAACATTGTGTCTATGACACTAAGGTTGGTTGGACATCAACCCTTTACTCTCCCACCTTAGTGCATGGGGTATGTTGGCACAATGGGACATCCCAACAATAACGCCAAATAGAATACGGGTCGCATTTTGTTGACGTGACAACTTTTTAAACATCTTTTTTTGACGTCAAAGGATTGAGTGTCCTGCTGTGCTTCCTGCGAAATCCATTCGGTGGAAGGAAGACTCCTTACTTGGATGAAAAAATAGTGGGTCCCTTGCATCGACGTGGAACTCATTTGTCGGCCTTGACTCTGGCTTTATTAATATGGCTGATAATCTCACTTGTGGGTCCGTTTTCGGCCGTGCAAGTTGAATGCAAACATTAATAGATGCAGGGATAGGGGTGTATTTATTTATGTGCATCAAGCAATCAACTGATATGGCATTATGGCTTGAATTTTTCATGTTTTTAACTTTGATCAAAGGGCTTTGACCGTTGACTATCTGGGTTAGTAATAGATTTGAATTTGAATGGATATGTATTGGCAAGTCCTAAACCAATAAATTAGCTAGGTTCCATCTTGAATCCCAAATTTTTGGTTTTCTTTTTAACTTTCACCAGACCCTTTTTTGCATGTAACTAATTTCATGGTTTCATTGTGATGCTCTGTCTGTTCTTGGACTTGGCCTTGGTTGTAATTCTTAGCTTAAGCTGCAACCCTTGCCTCTTTTGGGCCCTTTCATGGTCCTTCTATCTTTATGGGCTTTCTCTAGCCCTTCTTTCTATCATTTTTCCCTTGCAATAAAATTTTACCTTCCCAAAAAGACAAAAAATAAATAATTTCAATTTGATTTCTTTTGGGTAATATAGAGATATGTTTTTTGGTATACATAATTGGTAGTTTTATACTTATATTATAAGACTAGTATTGTCTTTTTATACCGAGTAAAAGGTAATTTAGTCATTACAAAGATATTTTTTAACTGTTTTAATGGTTTATTTATTGATCGAGACTACTGTGTTTAATTAAGATTGTAATTAGGACAAATCTTAGTGAATTTGAGTATAATTTTACCCTTTTTTTTTTTTAGTTTCTTTGTTTTCCGTTTTTTGGTGTAATTTAGAAAGCATTGGGTTGTGGGACATCAACCTTTCACCCCTTCTCTCCCTATTTACAAGATATATCATGTTTGGACAATTGTTACATAGTTTTAGCGATTAAATTGAATGACTGTATATAAGATTGAGTTTAACAAAAACAATAATGGATCAAAATTAGCTCCTCAATTAATTGAAAGCGGATGAAGTGTCCTTGTATAAGTACCACTTGGACGCTTTCATTTCCTTTACTGCAAAATAAAAGTCCAATAAAATCATAAATAAAATTATAAATGTCCATTTCTATCACCGGGTGACTCAATGGTTAAAGAATCTACTAAAGCGAGCCGTAAATCCGGACGTCTTGCCTTCGATTCTCACAAGACACAAAAAAATCCTCTGCTAAAATAATGGTGAGCCATAGTTGTGATGGTACCACACATATTTGGAGCAAGTTTAAAAGACCCCTGATTGGAAGGATTCCATGTCATCAAAAAAAATATAAATGCCCATTTCTTTAACAGTAAATTTTGCTTCAAATTCGCCCTAGTTTTTGAAGATTAGACCCAAAAAATATACCCACGACATATATCAAACTCAGAGGTTTGCCCACAACATATATCAAACTCATGTACAAACCTCTGCTAACCAAACACAGAAACAGGACCCAACAATGCAATCAAGCTTTCGCATGCAATCATGACTCTACATTAAACTAGGGAACAACACATATGAACCTAATATCACGGTGAAGCAATCGTTCTGATACCATATTAGAACACTAAATGTCCCCAAAAAAATTGGATCTAACAATGTATAGCAAACTCTAAAACTCCTAAATCCATGCTTTCCAGTGATGCCACTCCTAAATTCCTAGTCTTCTGAAAAATCTAAACTATTGCAGCCTCATTGTTTATACATCAGTACTATGTACAAGACAGTTCCTTGTCTACCTTGAACTAAAAATCTTTCCTTCATTTCAATAAGTTCTCCAACTAAACCCGGTTATCAAGTTAATACATGTAAGTAAAAAAATTTAAACTGCGAGCAAAACAGACTAACTTTATTCCGGAAAAATAAATAAAATAAAAATACAGGCAAACTTTAAAGTAGGGACCTGGAAATGCAAAACTTGACTGGATAGATACATTATGAAATTGAAAGCAAATATGCCTTGCTTTACCATTAAATATAAGTGCAGCCTTTAATAGGAATAGACAATTTTTCGGGATAACAGATCGTCACAAATAATATACAGAAATAAATAGATATGCACAAATTCAGATACATTTACTTGTCGAAAGTTATCTACACAAATGTAAGTAAAAACCAATACAACATTTTTATTGGAGCGCAATCATCCTCATCAAGCTATACACTGCCATATACAAATACTATAACATACTATCATCAAGGTACTGAAGCTAAAAGATGAATTGGGCATTATGCAGACATAATAACAGCACTACACACACTAGAGAAATCATACGAGTCTACAGGCAAATGGTGCACATAACTGTAGTTTTGAAATCTAAAGGATGGTGAAAAGGTGGCTTTGTGATTAGATGTCTCCATGACTTCCTCCTAGGATGGTATATCTGTATGAACAGTGTTGCTGCCCTCTTTTGCTGTCGTGATCTTCGTGTCTCTGTTGAATCAATTCCGTTCAGAAGGGTCATGACATGCAACTCCCTGTCCAATACAACAAAACCAAATGACGAGTCACTGGGGGCTTTTTTTGGTACACTTGTCTCCTTCCACCAACGGTTCGAAACCATATCATACCTGTTATGTAGTAAAAAGAATACGCAAATGAGGATCCCAAAGAGGAGAATTTGTAATTTTGAGCATGATTCAAATTTAAAAAAGAGAGAAACATATCTAAAAGTTGCAACATGCAAGCCAGGCCATCACAACTTTGGTTCTTACTGAACCAATGCATTGATAAGGGTCACGTAATTTTTTTTCCTAAATATAACGGTCACATAATTATTCGATCACATAATTACTACAATCAAATTAGTGACACTAGTCCCCATTACATGGAAGTACAGAACATAGATGAATAACAATTTGTCACCCCAAAAAAAATTGTCTGATGCTTCCCTTATTACTCCATGTGCATTTGGTGCACATAATATGGGTGATTCCTAGTCTTCACAAACGACATGTGTAAATTATAGAGATTCACAAACAAGTTCATCAACAAATGGAAACATTCAGAGATAACTCCTAAAAGGGTGTAGTTCAGTACAAGTTGGATGGTAAAAACGATAAAACTCTAGTCTACTAGACAAGAAAGGTCACACATTACCGGAAGAGATGGTTGTTATGAACATTAGGTAATCATGGTAGAGCCTGGAGGTCCTAGTGATGTGGCGTGAGATGGTTGAAGTAGGGGTGGCAATTTGTCCCAACCTGGCGGGTTAGTGACTCACCCTGCTCCTAATGGGACAGTTATGGAGTACCTTTAAACGGATTAGGGACAGAGTATGAGATAAATATACTGAACCCGCGATTATATTACAAAACTACTGATATGCCTTTATTTAGTTTTCATATTTCTTAAATACCCTTATTACATATATATATATATATATATCATTGTCCTAGGGTTTCTGAGTTCTAATGTTTTATCTGCCCATGCCCAATCCCCTTCACTCTCATCCCTAGGTGCATGGATTTGTTCTCTCTCTCTCTCTCTCTCTCTCTCTCTCTCATAACTGTAAGCCAGATTGGTGGCTGTAGGCAGATCTAGATGATAATGCACGAATCGCTCTCAAAGATACCCAAATCAACACCATCCACAAAATGTGACCCAACTATTTCTCCTTCTTCAATGGTCCGGCTCTCGGCAACGGTGAGCTAGATCTCCTCTCTCTAGGAAGCATGGATACGGATACGGGACACGGGTACAATACGATACGGGTACGAAAATACAACAAATCTCAAAAAAACAGGATGCGGGTACGGCTGGATAAGGCAATATAAAAATCAAAAATTATATATACAAAAAATAGAGTTATTAATATTTCTTTATAAACTATTATGATTAACAAACAAAATAAGAGTTAAAGAATCATATTGCATAATTTGCATGGATAAATTTTGTACTAAATTATAATATATATCTCAATATTTCTTTTTAAATAAATTTAAACTTTTCTTAACAATTATACTATGACATTATTGTTAGAAAAACTATATTTTAATGTCCAAAACTTGTTAGAAATGCATTTGAAGTATCTGAGAAGTATCACATACATGATCGAAGTATCTAAGAAGTATCGGATACGTGTTATAAATAAAATATATATTTTAAAATTATAGATACGTTTAGGAAATATCGAACACGTATCCACGAGAATCCGAGTATCAATATCTGATATGTATCTGATACGGTACGTTACTCTTGTAGAAGTATTTGTGCTTCCTAGTCCTCTCTCTCTCTCTCTCTAAATATATATATATATATATATTTGTGTGTGTATGGTTTATATTTTATATTTAGTGCAACTATGTATATATAGGGTAAAGTGCAAAAAACCCCTGTTATATATAGAATGTGCAAAAAAAACCCCTAACGTTCAATTAACCCCCTACATTTTTCAAATTGTTCAAATGAGGACAAAATGTCAATTTGCCAATTGAAATGTCTAAAATACCCTTACAAAAAATGAAAAAAATAAAACAAAAACCAATGAAGAAGCAAATGTCCAAAAAGGACCTTCCCTTATATGACATCGTTTTCTCTCTCTTTCATCTCTCTCCGTTTTCACACACACTCCGTTTCTCTATCTAAAAATACTCTCTCCCTAAAAGTATAGTCCTGAACAATTTTATTGTCTATACAGAGAGAAAGCACCAATTGTTTTCTTGTTCTACAGTTGCACCTCAGTGAACGAGCACTCAAGGATCGAAGTCAGTGAACATCAACTACTCACTCTCTCTACTATTCGGACACTTCCAGATCGGGACGCTCAAAAGTTGAATAAAACAATTTACGGATAAGCATGGCCTTCGTCTTCATAATAATTTTTTTGCTTGTGAATTTTTAATTGCTAAGTTGGTTGACTTATGTAAAACACACAGCTTCACATTTCTAAACATAGAATTGGAGGATTCCTTTTTTATTTTTTTTTTGAATTGGTCGTGGAATAATACCCAATAATATTTATATATATTTGTATATATTAATGCAGGAGACCCATTTGTGTGTGTGTCTATATGTAAATGCATGTTGTAGAGAGAAAAATATGGTTATCCATGGAGAGAGAAAAGAGAAGCATCCAAACATGGCACAACTTGGAAATCTCTGAGGGGTATTGTGGTCATTTAAAAGGGTATTTGGAATTTTCAGAGTCAAAATTGACACTCAACGGACGGAAGGAGGTAATTGCACATAATTTCCAAATGTTAGGGAGTTGTATACACGTACATAACTGGAGATGTGTTTTTTGCACATTTTTTGTATAGTGGGAGGATTTTTTGCACTTTACCCATATATATATTTCTACATCTCTCTATACATACAGATCTCGGTAACTCTCAAAATTCTATGGCCTCTCTCTCTTTTCTCTCTTCCAATTTTCCAAATTAGATCAGAGGCACAGGACCAAGCCGGGGCGTGGTGTGAGCTCTGTTCATGTTGAGGGAATGGGATTTAGAGTAAAAACCCATTCCATTGCCATCCCTAGTTTGAAGCGATAATGGTGATTGTAGCAATGGTGATAGGAGGATAGAAATATTGCCAAAATCAATATGGGCCTTTTAAAGAGGGCGAGGATGAAGTGAGGGTTTATATATATAATACATTTGCCCCATACTCTAACCAATATTCTTCATGCATATTCACCTGGTGCTGAATTACTGCTAAAATTTAAATTTATAACCTTTGATATATTATGCATGCAAAACAATAACTGCTGAATCACACTTAATATACAATATACAAAATAATCTCACAAAAATACAGTTAACACAGAATACATCGAGCAACCATTTTCCCAACCTTTAAGATGGTTGAGGTTATTATACAAAACAAATGTTTACGCGACTATTGAAGTTCAATATGTTAGAACTGGGAGGAGTTTTAGTGCCAAGCAGATAATTATTTCAGTAAAATATCTAAAAAATCCAGTCATATAGTCTGGAAGACATTAAAAAGTTGAACATTTTTTTACAAATTAACCAGGACAATCAAGCACAAAACAGACACTAAGTTGACCTAACTTCGGCCAAACCCATGAACTGCTAGTGGAATTCAAAAGACTCCATCCCCAGAAGGCCAGAACTCCCTCAAGGAGAGGGAAGCTAATACTAGTAAAAACTGTCACTTTTTAGGTTTCTCAAATTTAATCATATGTATAATTTCACAAAAACACTTCATACAATAATAACACTCTGACCAGGCGACTACTTATTTCAGTTCAGGTGAAGTTTAAAACAAAATTCAATAGTCGAATAAGACTAATTTATTATTTTTTCACAATGGAAACCACTTAGTCAACAATTTACCAGAGACGATCACTGATAAATTATTCCAATTGTTCCAGCAAAACAGGACAACAGAATATAAATAGGCAAATAAAATGGACATCGTATCTTCACAGTGTATAAACGTGAAGCCTTAGACTTACCTGAAGATATCGCATCCATCAAGCATAAAAATGCCAGGAACATCCCCATATTCATCCTCGATAACAACAATTTTCCCAAGTCGCCTCCTCTCCCCTTCCTCCCACATATCCCCAAGCTCCCTCCACTTCCCACCATTCTTCAGTTCAATCATCACAGCATCCCTATAATACTCATCCACGGGAAACACCCCTGAAACCGTCCTCGATTCCCCATATCCACCCATCACCCAAAATTCCTTCTCCTCCCCCTTTCCAAGCAAGAACCCAGCACACCCTGCTCGAAACCGTGGCAACCCATCCAATGCCACCCACTCATCCTTCCCTATATCATACATCTCCACTGAACTCATCCTACTCCCAGCAGCCCCGAACAGGTTGTGCCTAGACCCACCACCAGCAACAAGAATACAATTCCAATTTGGGATCGCAGCGCACGCAAAGCTCCCGCGAGGCGAGAGCATGGGGGAGAGACGGTCCCATGAAGAGGTGACCAGGTCAAAGCGGAAAGTGGAGGACGATGGGGAGGGACGATCGATGGGGAAGGACCGTGTGTCGAAGTGTGATCCTCCAAGGACATAGAGGTGTGGCCCAATTGAAATTGAGGTGAAATTGCAGAGGCCATAGACATGGGGATTGCAGGGCATGGGAGGGAGAGGACACCATGCCAGGTTCCGAGGGTCGAAAAGGTACGGGGAAGCGATCGACGGGTCCTGAGGGAAGATACAGAGGAGGTGAGAGAGGTGAGAGATCGGGAGGTGTGATCGGCGGAGACAAATTATAGTTTTGGATGATAGGAAAATCTTCCATGATTTGCAGGTTGATTTGAGACGAGCATGGTGAGAGAATGGAACAAATGCGAGGATTAATGCTGATAGATCGTTTGGGAGTCCTGGAATTAGGGTTAGGGTTTGGGGTTGGGTCCGAATTTGTTCATTCGAAAATGAAGATGTAGGGGACATGATTCTCTACAAAAAATCGATAATCTGAATCAATCATACACAAATCGCTCTGTGTTCGATAATTTGAATCCAATCTCTGTCTCTCTATCCCTGTACACACTCTCACTCTAGAAATCAGTATGGAAAGGATGAAAGTAACATCCTTAATCAATTTTCTCTCTCTATACACAACCTCCCAAACTTTCATCAATCAAAACCCCATCTATATGCAATCTTTTTCTTAATTTCCCTGATAATCTGCCTTCACTCTCTCTCTCTCTCAATATATACGCATATACATGAATCCCATGAATATGGATAACCAGTATTATTATACACACTCTCTCCAAAATCAATTCTCTCTCCACTCACACACACTCTCTCTGTCTACGACCTTTCTAATACTTATAATACTGCAAAAATATCGTTGACAGAGATCTCTTGTAGCAGTTTCTTGTTTGGCAAGATTTTGACCTTCCGGAAAAGTTTCGAGGGAAAATTATATGTTTGTTTGGTCTTCAAAGTACAGTTTCGTGACACGTGTCACTGTCATGTAACAGGTCTTCCCATATGAAAGAACTGATGATGGAAAGATAGCGAGTTAGTGACGATGTTTGTCCGATCATTAATTATTTTCTCAAATGGATAGAGTACACGTAAGGAGATAAAGCTTTCCCTAAAATTGTATCTGATCCCAAATCTTTACGCTGAATATTAATTAAATTTGCCTTCAATGAATTTTTTTTGGATAAGAAAAGTATTTTAGTTTTAAAAAGAAACAAAGAACATCTTTTTTAATTACTTTCAGTGTTTGCACGACCTAACAGAGGCACTGAAAGTTTGTTATTGACCGAGCGCTTCAAGTGCCATTGGAGACGATTAGACTCGGATTAGACACTTTTGGTGGAGTGATTGTCATCGTTTCTGGTACATTAGATTCTACAACGTTTTTTTATTTGGGAAGTGTTAGCGACATGACTCGGAGACTATTGGGTAGACACTACGTTGTGAATGGTTGAAAACCAATTTTGAATTGTAGTGATTGTTTACACTGTAAAATAAACACAATTAAAATAAAATTGTGATTAATACAATTCTCTTTTTATATTTATGATAGATTGAAAAACAAACTCAATCACACCATGCTAACAAGCTTTCACACAATTACTCTGTTAGGATTAATTACCCCCAATCCAACTCAACTATGCCCATTTTTTAAATAACCTATTATGACTATAAATTACTTTCTTGAACTAATGAATTGTGGCAATTAAGGACCTACTAACAAATTTTACTCCTCTTCAAAACAATGTCCTTTTATCACTTCTTCAATTGAGTGAATGATTTATACACAAAAAATTTCAACAACCAATCATAATGCACCAACTCACCCAACCTTAGCTCTTTTTCTTTTCTTTATTTTTTTGATAAATATTATTGACACCTCCTAAAATTTGATGTATTATCACGTGGCTACAACTTCGTGATTTTTCGTCACCAATACCCCCTCTCAAAATTTTTAATTTTTTAATAAGTGAAATGTCCTAATTGCCCCTGATTATTTAAATAAATTTTAATTTAAAAATATTAAAATTAAAAAATGACAAAACTGCCCTCGTGATTATATCCCACCATTTCTCTCTCTACCTTCTTCAACCACAATCAAAAACCCTAACCAAAACACCAACCACCACCGCTTCTTTCTCTCTCATCTCCTCCTCCTCGTCCTCCAACCACCACTGCCACCAACGACAACCACCATCTCCTCCTCCAACCACTGCCACCAACTACAACCACCGCCACCAGACTCTCTCTCTCTCAAACCTCATCTCACTTTCTGCCTCTATCAAACCCAAACAATAATCTAAACTACTATTTGCCAAATATATACACACACACATATACATCACAGAGAACAAAACCCAGAACCCAAAATCCTTCATAATGCCCAAAATGAATTTTTCCTTTAAACCGTAACAACCCAAAAATGAAAAGTATTTTCTGACCACATGGCTTCAACTTGTATCAAAGGCTTCTTAGTGATTTTCTCCATAACAATGATACACAAATTGAGAATTACAATTTGGGAATTTTGGATTTCAGCTATGTGTTCGTGATATATTTGTTTCAAATTGAAAAGTGAATGATAGGAACTTGATCGAAGTAGTTATTGAACTGGTTTAATAGTTGATGATAGCCGGAATAGATGGTTGGAAATCAGCAAAAATAGGGGTTCGAACAGGCATTGGGGTTAGGATGATTGAGGTGGTGGTGGCGCTGCTAGTTTGGGTGGTGGATACACACACACACATATGTGTGTGTGCACATTTGTGTGTGTATAAAGAGAAATTGATGGGTTAGATTGTGAAAAGTAAAAGATGGAATTTGGTGACTCTGGTTGGGATTGTGGTGGTGGTGGTTTTTGCCGCCTGTGGTGGTGGTGGTTGGTGGTAGTTGGCAGTGGTGGTGGTGGTGGTTGTGATTGTGGTTGGTGGCAATTGGCTTGGGTTAGGTTGCTATTGGAGTTCGACAGTGGTGGTGGCGGTGGTTTTGCCTCCTGTGGTGGTAGTTGTTGGTGGTAGTGGTGGTGGTGGTTGTGGTTGGTGGCAGTGGTGTTCGGCATATATATATATAAAATAACAGTGAAGTGTGTATGTAATAATAGGTCATAGTTGAGGGCATTTTGGTCTATTAGGTAGGATTAAATAGGTAATTTTAGTATTCAAAAAGGTTAGATCAAAATTCAAATGGTAGCATGATCTTTTCACTATCAAAAATTGGTCTGACACGGCCTACTTTTGATAAGAGAGAATGTATGTGATATACGGCACAAACCTCAGAGGGTGTTGGTGACAAAATTATACAAAGTTGTAGTCACGTGTCAATACCTCAAATATCAGGGGGTGTCAATGAAGTTTACCCTCTTTTTTTTAGCAACCAACCTTATATGCACAGATATATATATTAAATAACCTTCCTCTTCTTCCCCACAATTATCTCCACCGTCAACAGCCACCACCACCGTATTTACGTCCATCCTCTTTCCATTAGCTAAACGAACCTCATGATCTCTCTCTGTAAAGCGCTAATAACTCATTAATGGGAGTGATGGGTTAATATATGGTCTGTCTTCTTTCACTCTTTTGAAGAATAACAAGAAATTACAGCAACAAGGGACGACTATAGTGGTTCAACAAAAGTTGGGACAATAAAACAAGCAAGCCCACAAAACCTAATAACATTCAAGCCTATAGAGTCATACTCAAGAAATATAAAACTTGTTGTCTTCACAATAGGGCATAATCCGACCATCTCCACCGTCAATGACGGCGCCACATTTGGTTCGATTTGAGTGAAATGTCCAAAAGGGTTCCACCAACAATCAATTGACACTGTAGTGGTATCGAAAAGAGGATAAAGAAATTGACAAGGAGAAAGGTAGCAAAGTCATAGGTCTCGATAGGGTTCGGGACTCAGGTTGAGAAGGCCTGTCAATGTGTATTTGGATGGTGTGTGTGTGTGTGTGTATATAGGCAGGCAGAGAGAGAAAGAGAGACGATATAAAGGGAGAGGTTCAGTCGAGCTTGAGCAAGAGGGAGTTGGGGATTTTTGGAAAATTAAGTTAGCCCTTGTTTGGGTGTAGCAATGATAATAAAGGAATTAAGGTCTTTTAACCTTTATAAGGTATTCTAGTCCTTTAATTTAAAATGGAGTGTCACATGACCGACATGGGACAATTTTATGTTACAATTTAAATGGCACATTGACAGACTGGGCAAATTACAACAAAACTTGATACTTCAGGAACTTTTTATCACTTTTGTAGTTCAGGGGGGTTGTTATTTGATTGGGGCATAGTTTAGGGTTTTTTTTGCACTTAACCTTTTTGTTTTTCTTTTTACTTTTGCATGTTTATCTTTTAGTAATTATAAAAGGAAAATGATATGTGCAATTATCTTTTTTTAAAAAAAACTAAATGACATAAATGTCCCTTATGCTTGATTATCATTAATTGAATCAAAGGTAAAAATATCATTTCACATTACAAAGTGAGTGCATTTATAAAAAAATAAGAAGTGTGTGCGTTGTTTCATAAAACTTAAAATTTTAAGAGCTAAGGTTTAAATGCTAAAATTTTAAGTGGTGATTATAAGTTTATTTATTTTTATTTTTTTGAATTAAGTGTTGAATTCAGTTATCAAACTTCATTTTAGTAACTATGTTCATCTATAACTTATGTGAGTTTTATAGATTTTTTATTTTAATATTCTTACAACAAGATAACCATATTTGACTATACATATTAAGAATATATATACACACACACACATTATTGACAAGAAACTCGCATAGTTACACTTTTGTCCTGAGGGAATTTGAACTTTTGACTTTCTACTTTGAAAAGTTGGCTTCAACTTTTGGCAAGAAAAATATTTTTAATGACATTGATAATGATGTTATTGTGTAACACTTTCAAAACTTGGAAACACACCAGAATCAATTAAAAATAACATTTACATTTTTTTATTCCTATTTTGGTTCAAAATCTTTAAACTTATTAAAATTCAAGATTACCCCCACTAAACAAAATTCATGGCTTGGTCACTATTTTCTACTATAGGAAAAATAATGGAAGGAGAGGCCCTATTTGGAGGAGCTTCCTAAGGCCCTGTTTGGATTGACTTTTGAAAAGAGCATTCGGCTTTCCAAGTCCAAAAGTCATTTTGGAGAGTGTTTGGATTGATAAGGCTGAAGAGTTTCTGAGTCTAAAAAGAGAGTTTAGAGGAAGCTGGTGAGTACCAGCTTCCTCATTTAGCTTCTGCTACTCTTTTACTTTTGCGTAAAACTCGAAGCAAAAGCTCTACCATACAGGGTCTAAAATTCATTCCATTTAAAAGGCATTTAAAAATGCATTCAATAAAAAGAATTTAAAAGAAAAAAGTTGTTTAGTGGATGTATTTTTTGAAATTCCTTTTACAATCAACACATTTTTAACTTGACAAATTTATCCTAAATAATTACTTTCAATAGACAAGTTTCACATAATAAAAGGATGCAAAATTGTCTATAAGATTTGTTACATTAAATAATTTTGGCTTCTTTTCAAAATCACGTTTTTCTGACTTTTTTTAAAGGACTTTTTAGGACTTCGACTTTCATTATAAGTCCATTTTTCTTATTTCACCAAACACTAACATTTTTTTGGAAAGGACTTCTTAGTTTTGGAATCCCGTTTCAATCTTCCAAAAAGCTCCCCCAAATGGACACTTTATCTTCAGACCACCAAAATGTTTTGTTATTAAATGGAGGAAATGAGTATAAGATTTTTCCTCTTTTTTTTTTTTCAATACAATCTTTTACTTAAACAAACAACACCCTTCATTTCTATGCAATGGTTTTAGAAATTAAAGTAATGTTTCCTTTCTTTTATTTACCTTCGCAAAGAAGTGATTGACATATTATAATTAAACTTTTTTATTATAATAAAATTGTCATTTCTTTCTCTCATCTTATACATGTGGTTAATCCTCAAACTATTTTGTCGCTTATTCAATTAAAAGAAAAAATAAACCTTTTTTTTCACAAATCTTATAAAAAGACATGGATGATACATGCTTAACATAAAAAAATCGGGTTCTAGTCATTGATTAATCAACTCTTAATGGGTTTCCTTTGAGGTCCAATAAACCCATGTGGCATGCTTATTCCTATTTCTAAATGAGGATATTTAATACAAAGTGTATGAATTACTATAATGATGGAAAATGAGTTATGATTCAAACACAAGAGTCGCACATGTTTTGGTGACTAGGGTTTGTATAGGTAACGACTAGTGTTTAGGGTTTTGGTGATTAGGTTGTCGACAACGGACAATGACATAGGCTGGGTTTAGGGTTCTGAAGGTTGGTGGGTGGTTGTGATGGTGGCAGTGTTTAGGGTTACGATGGTTGTTAGGGTTTATGAGATGGTAAGGTAACTAAGGTTAGGGTGTGTAGACGATGATAAAAATTGTGGGTTGGTTATTGATGAACAATAACACATGAGTTTAGATTATTGTGAATAGTGGAGGAGATTCTTTGCTCTAATACCAAAGTTGATGCAGAGCAAATAGTGTTCATATATCAAATTGATATAAAACTAGATTTAAATAATGAGAAGATGGGATGAGGTTAGAAGAAAGAGCTGAGAAGACATACGAAAGTAAGAACAAAGAGGGAGAAAAAGACAAAAAGAAAATTATCAAACTCACGATAATGTTCCAATAATAAAGTTGAATTTCTTAGTTACACAGAAGTCTCAAGATCATAACCAAAGCCTAAAAACCCTGATATATCAAAATAAACCTAAAACAAAAAGAATGCCAAAATAATATAAAAAATAAATAAAAATTAACTCTAATTACATCAAATTCCTAATTTCATTTATCTTTGTTTCTTCTCCAAAATAGAGGCGAAACATAGCTCATGTGTGCGAATCATAATTTGTTCTCCATTATATAGGACCTAGTGGTATTTCCTCTCATTTAAAAGTGAAAAGTAGAGGGTTCGAGTCTCCCCAAGTACATTGGAGTTATTTTTGGCATAACAATATATATATAAATATATGAGGCGACTGGGGTATGAAAATTCAGGTGACCTATTTTCAATAAGGGAGGTGATATTTGTAGTAACCCTTGTGGACGGGTGCGAAGACAGACACTGGGCTGAGCTACCACACTGATAGGGTACAGGGTGCTCAATCCCACATCGTCTGGGTGTGAAAAAGGGGATGTGCTTATATGTAGTATGTTCTCTTCAAATGGTATGAGGTCTTTTGAGGTAAAACCCAAGAGCAAAATCGTGCGGACTCAAGCCCAACGCAGACAATATCATACCATGTGTTGGAGCGGGGTATTACAGTTGGTATCAGAACCTGAACCCAGCCGAAAGTGTGCCGACGAGGACGTTGGGTCTCGTAGGGGGGTGGATTGTAGTAACCCTTGTGGACAGATGTGAGTGGGCGGGTGCGAAGACAGACACTGGACTGAGCTACCACACTGACAGGGTACAGGGTGCTCAATCCCACATCGCCTGGGTGTGGAAAAGGGGACGTGCTTATATGTAGTATGTTCTCTTCAAATGGTATGAGGCCTTTTGGGGTAAAACCCAAGAGCAAAATCGTGCGGGCTCATGCCCAAAGCGGATAATATCATACCATGTGTTGGAGCGGGCTATTACAGTTGGTATCAGAGCCTGAACCCAGCTGAAAGTGTGCCGACGAGGACGTTGGGCCTCGTAGGGGGGTGGATTGTAGTAACCCTTGTGGACGGGTGTGAGTGAGCAGGTGCGAAGACAGACACTGGGCTGAGCTACCACACTGACATGGTGCAGGGTGCTCAATCTCACATCGCCTGGGTGTGAAAAAGGGGACGTGCTTATATGTAGTATGTTCTCTTCAAATGGTATGAGGCCTTTTGGGGTAAAATCCAAGAGCAAAACCATGCGGGCTCATGCCCAAAGCGGACAATATCATACTATGTGTTGGAGCAGGGTATTACAATATTGGTGCTACATCTATATCTTTTTGCGTTCCACTTTTATTATTATTTATTTTCAATGACAAAAACACCCTTCTTTTCTTATCTGGTTGTTTCAAAATTGGCTGATAACACCCTCGCCATTGGTCCTCTCCCTCATTTCCTCTGAATATTATCTTGCTTCTCTATCCTTATCTTTATCTGAAGATGACTATGACGAACTTGAAACTGAAGGTGTATTGAAATGCAACACCTCCAACCATGAACTAACAAAAGCAACAAGTTGTTATTCCTCGATCTCATAAACAAATGAAGAAACATTATTTACAAAAGAGTGAAGAGGAAGTTGTAGTGTTTGTGTATCTTGCTAGTACTTTCTTGATAATCTCTTTCTTCAATTCAATGTCCGAATTCACTATCAGATTGGGTGTCTGTGACTAGCCTATGACTAGCACTAGTCCAAGAATCTTCCTCCACAATGTTTGAAATTCTCTAAGTGACATTTCATGTGACCAAACAAGGGCTTCCAAGATTTAAAACCTTTGTCATATTATTTGCAGAGCTTATCATGAAATAGAGTATCTTCACTTGAATCTTCAAATTTACATTTCTTTGGGTTTTCTCTGAGGCCATAAACAGTATGAGTACTACCTTCGATCCGGAAGTGGCATTAACTTTGATTACGCAATTGTTGATAGTTGAGAGCTTATTTTTTTGTGAGTTTTTCATCAGTTCAGTTGAATTGATCAAATAAGACCTCATGTGACCTCCCAAAGACCTACCACAGAGGAAGCTTTTGTTGCAAAACTTGCACACATGTAGTTTCAGGTCTTAAAATCATAACTACAAGTTAACAAAGAGAATTCATATCAAATAACCCCAAAAAAATATCAAATATGATCACAAAATTGAGAAAAATGTTACAATTTCGATCTCATTACACTGCCAACCAAAAATGCCAATGAAATGGAGAAATAGAGGATATAACCATGATTCAAGTGGGCAATGAGTGTTCTTGATACATTCAACTGATTTGAGGTGTACCCATCACAATTTTCTTGAGCTTGAAAATATATATATATATATATATATATATATATATATATATATATAGCAACAACGATTGAATTGAATGTTGTGTTTATATTGCAGATTTATAAAGCTTGAAAATATGATTTTTGGTGAAGAGAGTTTGTTTAAATGCACAGAAAAACCTTAGCTTTGTGGAAATGAATTTAAAGGAGACATTTTTGTGTCTTCTTATTCTTCTCTCTCTAATGTCTTTTAAATTTCATCTCTCAGTGAAGAAAACAATTATGACAGATAAACACATATACATGTAGACATGTATGTGCATAGAAGGAGGGAGAGGGAGAACGTCATTAGAGCATATGGATAGTAGTAACAATCTATTACTTAGTGACAACAAATATTAAATTTTCATTATAGATAGTATATAAAGGGTATTCTTGTCATTTGATATAATGTTGGATTGCTAAAGGATAAAGATGGAGCACTAATATCAGTTTGCTTTCAATAATCCTAACAAATGAATATTATTTTAGACAAGTCACACTCATTTTTGTTTAAGACTTGATTATATTTGTTATTTTAAGTAAATATACCAAATTTTATTTTTTTTTTATTATTTTTTCTCATAAAGTATATATATATTAAGTTTGAAATGTCCTTATTAACTATTTTATTAAATGAGTCCGAGTTTGAACATTGGTAAACTACCTATATTAAGTGAAAAACTCTTTATATTTTATTTTTTTTTGGTAATTTTGAATGTTAGAAATATAGAGAAATTGTATTGAATTGATATATATTGAATTATCTCGTGAACAATACATAAATGTCTATTTATAGACACATAATATTGGAGGCTATGTAAACTTAGGAGATAAGAAATTATAATCCTAGATGGTTTAGGAGAAGGTATAAGAAACCTATGTGGTTTAAGAAAAGATATATGATCTAATAGCAGATATAATAGAAAATATATAATCTAACAGCCCCCCCTGCAAAATCAAGTGAGTTATATGAAGCCAACTTGAGTTTGGAAATAAAATCTTGAATGCGGCTTGTGAAAGCAATTTGGTGATGTTACTGATCGTGGTTGTGAACACATATAAAGAAGAGGCAAAAAAGCGGCTCGGTAGACAAAAATAACTCATTGGAGCAACAAAAAGACTGAAAGCATATCGTTAGAGTGAAAATTGATTTGAAAATAAAAAAAGAGCTCGTTGAAATCAGCAACTTTGCCATACAGATGTTACGACTTGTGAAAGTAATCTGGTGATGTTACCAACAGTGACTGCGAATACATACAAAGAAGCTGCAAAAGAGTGCGTTTGAGTAATGGTAAGACCGAAAGCTGCTCGTTAGAGTGAAAATTGATTTGAAAATCAGAAAAAGAGCTCATTGAAATTAGCGACTTTGACACACAAATGCTGGTGGGAGCCGATGGATTAAACTTGAGCTAGGTTATCATATTTTTCTTCATTTATTATTTGCATCAGAAAAAGAGCTCATTGAAATTAGCGACTTTGACACACAAATGCTGGTGGGAGCTGATAAATTAAACTTGAGCTAGGTTATCATATTTTTCTTCATTTATTATTTGCATAATATATATATATATATATAAGATGATAACTATTTTCTACGATTGACTGCCGGGGATGAAGAGGATGATGTCATCCCAGTAGTGAGGGCAATCAACAACGAAGACTACTAATAATTGATAGGCTCTGATACCATGTTAGAAATATTGAGAGAATTGTATTGAATTGATATATATTGAATTGTCTTGTGAACAATACATTTATTATATATATATATATATATATATATATATATATATATATATATATATAAGACGATAACTATTTTTTACGATTGACTATCGGGGATGAAGAGGATGATGTCATTCCAGTAGTGAGGGTAATCAACAATGAAGACTACTAATAATTGATAGGCTCTGATACCATGTTAGAAATATTGAGAGAACTATATTGAATTGATATATATTGAATTATCTTGTGAACAACACATAAAGACCTATTTATAGACACATAATCTTGGAGACTAAGTAAATTTAGAAAATAATAAATTATAGTCGTAGATGGTTTAAGAGAATGTGTAAAAAATCTATGTGATCTAAGAAAAGATATATAATCTAACAACATATATAATAGAAAATATATAATCTAACATTGGAGAGCTCCATACCCATTTATTGACAAGGAAGGTAATATAATATAATAAAATTTTAAATATAAAATGCTTTATGAAGTTCACAAACATATTCAAGTTAGGCTCAAACTCAAAATTTTGATTTCATCAAAAGCTAAAATTCAGTTCAGGCTAAGCTCAAAAATGAATTGGTGGAGTTTGATAAATTATGCTCATCTTTCTAGCTCTTTGAATAATTTAGTCTTGCTTAACTTTGTAAATTGTAAATCGGACTATTTAAATTCATGGACACACAAACATAACCTCCAAAAATAACCCTAAATCATATCATTGCATACAGATTAAGGCTTAGTTGGTCAGAAGTTAAAATATGATGAAAAGTGAAAGTAATAGATAGCGATTGAAATAGAATGGCTAGAATGAAAATGTTATAAGAAAATTGTATAGAAGTTTTGTTTGATACTTTTACTTTATTTCTTCTATTTTGTTGAGAATAGTAGTGTATAGACTCATAGAACACTCCATAATCTAACACCAAATAAATGTTATTCATCGTCCCATATAAATAAGGCAATTACCAAAAAATTCTTTTAGTAACTCCAATGATACGGTTGGTACGCATGAATGAAATAGAATGCAAATGAAAATGGAATGAGAATGAGAATAGAATGGAATTGACATTCTTATTCTACTCTTTGATTGCATATATGAAATGATGTATTAATAAAATGATCATCACCATTATAGTATTTGGTTGGACCAATTTAAAACCTAGAATGGAATGAATTTTAAAGTGAACTCTTAAAACACCTCTCAATGACAAATAAATTAAATTAACAAAATAACAATTTTTTATTATTTTAAAAGAAATAGTGGTGATGGTGGAAGAAAATATCGATGGTAGAAGAAGCAACGATGGTGGTGGTGGAAGGCAGCAGTGGTGGAAAGTGGTAGTGGTGGTGGAAGGCGGTGGCGGTGGTGGAAGGCGGTGGCAGTGACGGTGGTGGAAGACGATAGTAGTGGTGAAAGGCGATGGTTGTAGTGGAAGGCGACGATGGTGGTGGAAGTGGCAATGGTGTAGGTGGTGGTGGAAGGACGACAACGGTGGAAGGCGGAGGCGGTGATAGTGATGGAAGGCAGTGGAAAGCGGTGTGGAGACGACAACACCTCTTTTTGGACTTGGAACGTAAGATTTCTTTGGAACTTGATTTTTTTTTTATTTTATTTGAGTTAGGAATAGAATAACCATTGCATAAGTTAAGATATGAAATAAAATTTCATTTTTTTTTCTTTTTCATTTGAAGAAAATGCTTTTAGTTTTTCTACCAAACAAAAGTATAGATGAAATAGACATTGCATTCCATTTTAGAGTACCGTATACTAGCATAATAGATTGAACACTTAACCCCCTACTTGGCGGTGAAAACGACAAAGCGTTTCTAATATGTAACCTTTGAGATTTGTTTCATTTATATTTTGATAACTTGAAAGTTACAAGAAAACATTGTTAGTTATTTATGTAAACTATAGTTACAAGAAAACATTGTTAGTTATTTATGTAAACTATTCTTATAAGATATGGGTTCGTCTCAATTTTTTTTTTCTTCCATATTTGAAAATCACAAACTAGTCTTAATTCATTTTTTTTTGTTTTTAAATTAAAATAATATAAAAATCTAAATAAGTACTTTCCTTGAATATTCAGAGAAAAATGTTGATTTTTATATCATTCTTTTATAAAATTATACATAAACCGATTTTATAATAAAAGAAGAGCCTAATGTAATTTTAAACTTTGGGACATAACTCTCCCAAGAAAGTAAATTTCCTGTTTTTTGTCCTGAAAAAGTTACTAATCGTTAATTATTACTTTTCTTCAAATATATATTTTTTTCTGTCATTCCAAACTATTAACATATTAAAAACTTTTCTATCTCCTTCACTTTTTTTTTTTTTTCCGAAAATTATTTTCCTTCACTTTTCAGTTTTCATTAAATCAAATCAAGTATAAAGAACCAATATTTCCACACACCCGGTGTAAATAACCCCGCCAACGCCAAAAACGTCTTCGAGAGAGAGAGAGAGAGAGTGGGGAAAAGAGAGCCACAAGAATCTCTGACAAAGCGGCGAAGTTCTGTGAGAACTCAACGGCTCCGAACTTGTAGGGTTTTCCAAGAATGTCACCTCCAGAGACCAAACGACACCAACAGACACACAAAACTTTCAACGACTCCAATCAACGACCACTTCAATGCAGATTTATTGTGCATCAATCCAATCGTCCGTTTAATTTCCGGCGACTCACCAATTTTCCGGCATTCAACGCCCGTTCCACAATCTTGCCAAAGGAAGGCAGTTCTCGATCATTCTTTTACAATCTCGGTAACCTCAATGTGAATGCGCGAAATCGTGGAAGCACGGTTGGGACAGAAGTGTTTATTGATTCGAAAGATCAACGAAAGAAGAAGAAATTCGATGTAGTTGAGGTTTTATTGTGTAATTGAAATGGTATGTTTCGAACATAACTTTGACGACAGTTAAGAGCTTGTACATGGCTGAATTTTTTCACGTTCGAGTTACATTATAATCTGGATTCGAATGCTATCATATACGATCTGAAATTTCAAATTGAAAATTTTGTAGATGGGTATTTCATTATTCCCCTTATCTGATGCATGGAAAATGAGAACCAAATCTATATGTTCAGGGCTTAGTATATAAATATTGTTGGTTTTAGTAGAACTTTGTAAATGGAAAACAACATGCACTTTTGGTAGACAGTATGCACAACTCAACTCAGCAAAGCCTTTTCCCAACTATTTGGGGCTGGTTCCTAACTACCTAGATAGTATGTACATTACAAAAGAAAGTGAGAGAGGAAGGTGAAAGCAGAGTTTTGAGATATGAATCACATTCATGATTGAGATGCCTCAAGCAGATGAACTTTTTGAAACTTATATAAAGTGAAATGTTTTATGTTGAGATGGTTATTAGGTAGCTTTTATGGTATTTAAAGCCACACAAGACGGTGAACTCCATTCTTCCTAGTGTATTATTGTTTGCATGACAATGGTAACTTGAGATTCTCTACATTGACTAACTACCAGTGGTAGTGAGAGAGCAGAGAGAATGAGATAATCTACATTGACTAACTACATAAATCGTTTTATGTATGAGAAAAAATCTGATGGTTGCAGAGAATGAGTTCCTTTGTCTAGTAGACAAATTTTGTCTGTTGAATACTAAGTGTACATTTTTTATGACATTACCATTAAGAAATCTAAAAGAGGGAATTAACCACTTTCTTATTGAAATTGGAGCCAAGAATCACCAGAAGATACATATTAATCAGTACAGAAGTTGAAATAATTTGTTTTGTTCTCGTGCATAAAAATTTGGATGTGCTGGAAATAATTCAGTTTTCAAAACTATATTTTATCTTATACATAGTCATCGATGTTGTTTAGATAAGAGGAATGTAGATTCATTGAAGGTTTGGGGATTTATTTGTAACATCCACTGAAACTTTAGAAATGCTCAGTTGTAAATTTATGTTGTCTTAGAAGCTTTGCTTTCTCAGTGTATTGTGGATTTAAATATTAGCTCATTCCAGTTGAATTTAAAGAAAGAAAAAATAAGATTGATGGTAAGATTAAATTACTAAATGCTTTACAATTTTGCTGTCATATAATACCTGATAACTAATTATTAATGTGGTTGTTTATAATGAAAATATTAACAACTTTTTGTAATGTTGCTTGAAAACATACATTAATTATCTAATGAAGGAAGCAATATACTTAGAAAAACTTCTATCTAAAGTAGAAGGCAATGGCGTTGATGCTTGCTAAGTTGCTAACATTGAATGGTAACTAATACATATAAGATTTTAAAAGTACTTAAATGCTTATGCACAAATTTATTATGAACGCATTAGCACTAACACAATAAAAATTCTTTTAGGCTTTAAAAGTAAGAAGAAATAATCTATATAGGATAGTTAACAAAATTAGATAGGAAAAGAAGAAAAAAATCAAACCAACAGTGAAATGTTAGACAACTCAAATTCTTCTTGCGTTTCTTGACCAAACAGATAAATGGATTATAATGCCAATATGTCAACGTTTTCAGAGATGTTGGTGCACTATGGATAATTCTATCCGTTTGCGGTTAGTGTCTTATCTTTTAACAACCTGGCCCAAGCTCAGAGAGGCTTGTGGTAGGTAGACCACATTGGTAAACTAAAATCTTGAAAATGTAGCAAAGGGATACACAAATACATATATATATATATATATATATATATAGATTTTTTTCTTTCTTGTTTTCTATTATATATATATATATATATATATATATATATATATATAATTGTCCTCATCAGTTTAAGCTTTTAATCTGATATTATCTTAAATTATAAATGCAGGGCACTGCAGTGAATATCATTGTAGGTTCTCATGTTTGGGTTGAAGACCCAGATGTTTCTTGGATTGATGGAGAAGTGTCAAAAATTAATGGCGAGGAAATCGTGGTCAATTCTAGTGATGGAAAGACGGTAATTTGAGTTCAGACTGTGAAATAACATTCATACCAAGTGAATTGATAGATATTTAAATTTATTGGACTTCTATATGATGGGTTTTCTGGTTATTTTTTGTGTACTTTGGGTTTCAGAATATTTTGGCTTGGTGTTTTGTATGGTTCTATTTGGTTTATGTCCCTTACTTTTTCTTTAATGATATTTTTTAGTCAAAAGGATAATAACCCAATTGTACAACATGTGCTTATGATGGGGCAAAAAAAAAAAAAAATACATACATGAACTTTTGATTTTTAAAGTCCTCATCTTCACAAGAACATTCATACAATTCTTATTGCCTTGTATTCCCGTGGAAAGAGAAAAAGAGTGTTTATTTTTGTATCTTGTACACTGATTCATTTGTAGGAACTTAGGGCCATAGTTCTAAATAATGCCTTGGAATATGATCAAAATTTTGAAATTTGATTTTGTCATCCTTGGTTTGGGAAATTCCTTCGAGTTTTGACTGGTAAAAGGAATATTGGAGAGAGACGTAAGCCTGCTGTCTGATTGTTACAATAGGTGTAAGCCCACACTTTTTTTTTTCTTTCTTGTATCACCAAAAGAACCAGGAAGTCTTAAGATCAAAAACTGGAACTCAATAGAGTGAATTTCGAGGGTTTTAGAGACCCAATAGTGACTTCCCAATCTAATTATCGCTAGGAGGATGCCTTTGGGTTCTTGGAGTTGCTTTATTTCTAGGAGGCTGATGGTGGTGGGTTTGATTACCTCATGTGGGTGCCCTCTTCTCATGGGAGTTTGGCGTTTGCTCCTTCTATAGGTGCCTCTCGGATGTTACGGGGCCTGCTTTCCCATGGAAGGCAGTGTGGCACACTAAGGCCCCCTCTTAAGGTGGCCTTTTTTGTTTGGCCTGATAACTTGAGGAGGAGGAGACAAGTTATTGTCAACTGGTGCTGCATGTGCAAGAGAGATGAATAGTCAGTTGCCCATCTTATGTTGCATTGCCCTGTGGCACGGGATAGCTGGGGTCTGCTTTTGGGGTTGTTTGGGTCCAGTGGGTTATGCCTCACTCTTCTAGAGGCATGACTGAGGCTTGGAGAAGTTGTATAGTGGGTTCCCAAGCCTGTGACTATTTGAGCGCGGTGCCCTTGTGTGTTTGGTGGTGCTTATGGGGATAACGAAATAGGAGATCCTTTGATGATGAGGAGACTCCTATTGGGGCATTGAAATTCTCTATTATTAGTTCTCTTTTTTGTTGGGTTCTTGGGGGGAATTGTAAATCCATGGGGGAGAAAGTTGATTTTTTGGTCATATTAAGAGTTTAGGGGCCCTATTTGGTCCTTGTATAGTTTTTGCGGGTTGCATTTCCCGTTTGGATGCTTTCTATTACAATCTTACTTATCAAAATTTTTTTATGCTAAATTGATTAAGGTAGATTATTAAAAAAGTACTCTATTAGATGTAATTATATTAGGGTTACAGAAAACCTACGATCTCAGCCTTGGTTTCTCCTAAACCCTTCTAGTCTTGGCCCTTGACACTACTCAAAAATTCACATGACTATTTTTAAAACTTCAGACCATAATAACAGCGCATGAAACTGAATGAAAAAAATGAGCATCCCAAGCTGTAACAATAAAAAATGGCTGATTTCTAAGTAACTACTCAAAACCAGGCATGGAACCACAATAGGCTCAGTGGGGGCAGCTGGCCCCCACTCAAATTTTTTATTTATTTTACTTTGATATCTAAGTTTCTCAAAAGTTATAAAGTTGCCCCCCTTCAAAATTTTAAAACCCTCTTTTAGTCTTGGAAAAAGGAGGCATTTTCCTGAGTCTAACGCTAGAGATGTGAAATTTAATAGAAGAGAGAATTAATAATGAACATGTTAAAAAACAATTAGGGGTGATACCTATTAATCTATCAATGACAAAATAAGAGAGTATAAGTTTATGTGCATTGACATATACAATGTAGACATACACTAAGAAAAGGAAGGTTAGTTAAATATAATATAAGAGACAAAGAGGTAAGACCAAAACTAAATGAAATACAGTAATAAGAAAAAGATCTTAAGAAAATTACATATAATAGGAGATACAACTTGCAATAGAAAATATTTGAAGAGAATGGTGATAACAATGACGACTAGGAAAACTTGTGCCAATATCAAAAGGATTTAGAGCGATATCTACTAATACTTTAAACAGTTCAAAGAAGGCTTAACCTTATAGTAACATTTAACAACTTAAACTTGCTTCAAATAATCATAAACCATGAATAATTGAGACAACTTCAGTTCAGGAAGATAAAACTACAGTTTGGTGGGTGTATGAGACTATAAAATTTAACTGTCAGAGATTCAGATTATACTGATACGAGTTCTGACACCTATCCTATCTGGTCATGCTAGTCGTATGACAACTGGATTCACCAATAGTCAGATACAACATGAGAGTCTTTCTTTTCTCACTAAAAGTCAATTAGTTTAATTATTTCTACTGCAAAGATTTTTTGAGAAATTGGATACCTTTTGGGTTTATTGTTATTTTTTTCCTAGTCCATAGTTTGATTACATGTTGCAGTTTTGGAATTTACTGAGGGACAAACACTTATTTTTTTATTCATAAATTATTGCTAGTTGTATATCTCATGTAGTTTGTAAAGTGAAAAGTTCTTATATTTCTTTACGAAACTCCAAAAACAACAGCTTTTGTTTTAAAAAGGTTTTTTTATTCATGAAGAGAGATATGCCTTGCGGTCTGTTCTTCAGCATGTAAGTTGGTCACTACTTGTTCCCATTCTTGTTCTTGTTCTTGTTCTTCTCTTTTTTTTGATCAGGTAAGTAGAAACCACACACGCACACTGCCTCCTACTGAGGCTTGAACCCTTTGGGAAGCCAGGGCCTTTATGCCGCTGGACCAATTGGTCTTTGGCTTGTTCTTGATCTTCCCTTTGTTCTTGTTCTTCTCTGCTTCTTAAGTTTTCCATTCCCGTTATTCACCGGAGAAGTTGCAAATAGTTTTGTGCGAGATTTCATATTGTTATTATTGTAAATGAATGGGGAAGATCTACCAAAGAGTTGCACAACTTCATTCTCAATATTTAATTTTATTTTTTCACAGTATGATATAAACTGGTTTTCTACTGAGAGTTAGTGCATGCTTGACGTTGTTGTAGCTTGTAATAAGCACATTTTTTATTTAGAACTATCAAAAATGTGCTGCCTTTGGAAGACCAAATAGTGTTTAAATCACTTTTCATAAATCTAATTTTCCATAATTATTTTATTTTTTATAATTTTTTACCTCTACTTGCAAAGCTCTCCAAATTTGAACTTTGTCTAAAGACCCTTGGCCAAAATCTCTACCACTAAAAAGTACTTTTTGTTTTGGTTACCAAATACAATTAAAAGAGAATTCAAATTAAGAAAGCTTTTAGCCCTTCCAGCCCCAATGCCAAACATGCTCTTCTTAGTCTCTTCTTTTTGCAAAGTTCTATATGTAATCGTTCACATGTCTACCCGGCTGACAAGTGGAGAAAGAGTACCTCTTCAGATGCACAATCCTTTGATCATAACAACTTCTTCTCACCATCACTTTGTAAGGATTCACGTGCCTAGCCTTGTTAGTGAGTGAAAAAATGTAAAATTTAAGACTGATTCCAAAGATTTCATGTTAAACAACGAGTACCTGCAGTAGTTGAGGTTAACCTTTGGAATTTACAAATTAAATATCATGTTTGTTTGATTTTGTAATTTGGATTTAATCATCCATTTAAAATATCTCATACTTTCAATTTGGCTAGGTTGTTGCAAAAGTATCAAAAATTTACCCCAAGGATGTGGAAGCTCCTGCTTGTGGAGTTGATGACATGACTAAGCTATCATATCTGCATGAGCCAGGAGTTCTGCGGAATTTGGTGACTAGATATCAACTCAATGAAATCTATGTGAGATTATCTTCCTTTCAGATTTATTTCATTAGTTAATTACTGTTCACCCTTGTGAGACAAAGCAATGAATCACTGCAGCTATGGGCGGCTTGTCATAATATTATATCCTACTTTGACATTATGACAGACTTATACCGGAAGTATACTTATCGCCATCAATCCATTCCAACGATTGCCTCATCTGTATGATGCTCACATGATGGAACAGTACAAGGGAGCACCTTTTGGAGAACTGAGTCCTCATGTTTTTGCAATTGCTGACGTTGCTTACAGGTGGACGTGAATTACATTTACATTCTACACTGGTTTGTCTTAAAGGATGATGCAAATAATGTTCTTGATTTCTTGAAATGAATCAGGGAAATGATCAATGAGGGAAAAAGCAATTCTATACTTGTAAGTGGTGAAAGCGGGGCTGGTAAGACTGAAACCACCAAAATGCTTATGCGCTACCTTGCCTATTTGGGTGGCCGTAAAGTCACTGAAGGACGGACGGTTGAACAACAAGTTCTAGAAGTAAGATGGATTTTCTGACTCTAGTTCTATTCTTTTGAACATTTTAAAAGGTCAGTGGGGCTTATGCTTTAAGGAGTGGGTCATATAAGGGCCTTGAGGCTTGGATCCCAAAAGACTTATGAGCTGTGTATTTAAGAATTATGACAGATACATGGCATTGGTGTCTAAGCTGGATACAAATTTTTGATAAGATAACTTCCAAAAGTTAATGTATATTGTTACTTTGAGTGTGGACACTGCTAAGAAACTCCAGCATTTGACAAGTAAATAAAGGCAAAATATGGATTTCCTTCTAGCAATGATGACACTATATTATGGGTGTCGGTCCTGCATAAGTGATACTTCAGCTTAGAGGTGGACATGTGTTGAACTCATGAATGTCTTAATCATATGATTCATACATCAAAGATAAGTTTCAGTTGTTAGAGTATTAAAATTACCCAACTTGTTTCATTCCATTTAAATTATTATGCTTACCATTTCTTAAATAGAGAAGAAAAACTCATTAATAAAACAAACATTATGTATAGGAGCCATATTGCCGAAGTGGTGTGATGGATACTAGATGATGAAATTATAAAGTAAGCCTATAACAATATAATGCATTTCCCAGCCAACTTAGGCTTATTATTATTTTTTTTTAAAGAAATGGACACCATTCCAACAAGCCGTTTATAACATTGTCTCTTATACAATTCCTCCCCTTTTTTTCTTTTGTGTGCCATCTTCAAAATCAGATGATCCATCGTGAGGGAATTTTTCAGTATAGTTTGGATCTTTAAAACCTTTTTGAGACTGTATTTTGACATTATAAATTCTCAAACCAGATGATGCAGAAGTAAGCTGCATGGCTTGTGTCTTTGATTTTCTAAAACTTGCTTCAACTTCTTAAAATGAATTTGCACTATCTTATAGCTGTACTTTAAAGCCTCCTTAATGGTTTTTTTCCTTTTTAATCCAACTTCAATTCATCTGAGACTTTTGTCCTATTTGATGTAAATGCAGTCGAATCCAGTTCTTGAAGCATTTGGCAATGCAAAAACTGTTAGAAATAACAATTCCAGGTGATGCTAAACTGCTGCTCAAGTCATGTTATCTCTACTTGTTTAAATACATTAAAACAATGAAAATTTTAAACTTCATTTGTTCCAAATGGTGCTCATTTAAATATTTTATTATTGGCACAGCCGTTTTGGTAAATTTGTTGAGATTCAATTTGATAAGCATGGAAGAATTTCAGGAGCAGCCATTAGAACTTATCTTCTTGAGAGATCTCGTGTTTGCCAAATTTCTGACCCTGAGCGCAACTATCATTGTTTTTACCTTCTTTGTGCAGCACCTCCAGAGGTAGATTTTTTACCCATTTTCATCTTTCATATTGCAAATCCCTTGCTCACGATTCCATAAATTTGTAATCACAGCATTCGTTTTAACAGTTTCCAAATCTTATCAGGAAATTGAGAAATATAAGTTGGGAAATCCTAAATCGTTTCACTATCTGAATCAGTCGAATTGCTATGAACTTGTTGGTGTAAGTGATGCTCATGATTATCTTGCCACTAGGAGGGCTATGGATATTGTCGGAATAAGTGCGAAAGAACAGGTATAACCTTTGGATTGAACTACGTGTTTGCTGCATTTTTTAGCTTTATGCAGTAGAAAACTGCGACTAACCCTGTCTCCTTCTCAGGATGCTATTTTCAGAGTTGTGGCTGCAATTCTTCATCTTGGTAATGTTGAATTTGCCAAGGGGGAAGAAATTGACTCATCAGTTCTAAAGGATGAAAACTCCAAATTCCATCTTCAAATGACAACAGAACTTCTCATGTGATTAAAGCCTTGATACTTTCATGGCTTGATATATTCCTCTTTGTAGTTGACGACATTTGAAATTGATTTAATAATTATTTTAGGTGTGATCGTCTTGCACTGGAAGATGCATTAATGAAGCGTGTAATGGTCACCCCAGAAGAAGTTATCAAGAGAAGTCTTGATCCTATTGGTGCAACAGTTAGCAGGGATGGCTTGGCTAAGACAATATATTCCCGCTTGTTTGACTGGTAAGACAAGCTCATCCAGGCCATTGCTTTCAATTTCCTGATTATATGTTTGAATAGTTTATTTTGTCCAGGGATAATACAAAGTAATTTGAGGTGCTGTTTCGATGCTAAGGTTATGAATTCTGTTGTATACAGGTTGGTGGATAAAATTAATGTCTCAATCGGGCAAGATCCTAACTCAAAATCTCTGATCGGGGTCCTTGACATCTATGGTTTTGAAAGCTTTAAGAGTAATAGGTATTGGTTGATAAATTGAAAAATTGCAATCTAATAGTGAGATTAGTTCTTTTTTGGCAGCTCTGTTATAGTAACTTTATGTTCTTATAAATCCATGAGTGCAGTTTTGAACAGTTCTGTATTAATTTCACAAATGAGAAACTGCAACAACATTTCAACCAGGTATGATGTTTTTCGTGCTTGACAACATTGGTTTATGTTTTATCAACTTATAATTGAAGCATTTTGATGTCATTCAGCATGTGTTCAAGATGGAGCAAGAGGAGTACACAAAGGAGGAGATAGACTGGAGCTACATAGAATTTGTTGATAATCAAGATGTCCTGGATCTTATTGAGAAGGTTTCTCCTTTTAGTCGAGTAGCTCTTGCTGGCATTTATGATTTGTTTTATCTGTCTTTTGCTGTAGACTGTGGCTATATGTCATTCTTAAATGGATGTTTGTCCCTGATAACATGATTTGTAAATTTGATAGTTTTGCAATGAATTAGTGGCTACACTTACTGCTGTGCAAAGGGAGTTCGATGATAAGCATAGGGTGGAACTTGGGGAAAGTATGTTTGACAGGATACTTTTCTCTAGGCTTATCCTTTTGCGTATTTACGCTCTCCCAGTTGTACTGTTATTTATTTATCTGTTGTGGTTAAATGTATTTAAGAGACATGTTTCCAAAATAGATTCCCTTAAATTTTGGTCGGCTCTTCTTTTGCAAGCTATGATACATTTCTTGATATTAGTTGTTGCTACATAAGAATTCATGTATTCTGAATAGATTTAGTGTACCACAATGAGTGGCTTGCTACTCAGATATCAATTCATCAAAATCTGAAGTAATTTTACTAATAATTTTATTTGTATTGCTGTTGCAGAAACCTGGAGGGATCATTGCTCTGCTTGATGAAGCCTGGTAGATAATATTTCTTCTCACTAGTGTATCCGTGCATGCATGTATTTATATATGTACACATGCATCCCTTTTTGTGTGTATGCATGTACAACTTTCTATATGTATGAATTTTCATCTGCTTATGTGGTGGATTTGTTTTGTTTCCAGCATGTTTCCAAAGTCAACTCATGAAACATTTTCAACAAAGCTTTATCAGACATTCAAAGCTCACAAACGCTTTATCAAGCCAAAGTTATCCCGCACCGATTTCACCATTGCTCATTATGCTGGAGAAGTAAGTAGATTCTGGAACTTTTTCTTTACTAAAGTGTTGCTGCTGCATTATAACATCTTCATTCTGCACATTTTTTTTTCTTTCAGGTTTTATATCAATCTGAGCAATTTCTAGACAAAAACAAAGACTATGTTGTTCCTGAACATCAAGATTTGTTGAGTGCTTCCAAATGTTCTTTTGTAGCAGGCCTTTTTCCTCCACTTGCTGAAGAAACAACCAAATCTTCGTCCAAATCTTCTAAATTTTCGTCTATCGGTTCTCGTTTTAAGGTATCTTCTCTTATATCATCTTGCTAACAGTTTTAGTGAATTTTCATCTGTAAAGTAGTTATTCAAAGGCACATTAATCAATTCTTGCCAATTTTATTAGCATTTTAATGTTCTTCATACTGCAAGGTGAAATCTGACGACTAATTTAACTGGTGCAGCTACAACTTCAACAGTTAATGGAGACACTAAATTCTACAGAACCCCACTACATTAGATGTGTGAAGCCAAATAATCTTCTTAAACCTTCTATCTTTGAGAATGTCAATGTCATGCAGCAACTACGTTGTGGTGTGAGTACAAATCAGAATTTCATGTTCTAGTATGTTATTATGAATTTCATGCCCATTTTTATCCATGTAGGGTGTTCTCGAGGCAATTAGAATCAGTTGTGCCGGATACCCGACTCGGAAGATTTTTTTTGAATTTTTAAATCGATTTGGCCTACTTGCTCCACAGGTTTTGGAAGGGAAGTAAGTTTTTGTTTACTCTCTGAACTGATTAGAAAATTTATTGTATTTTGTTGAACACTTTTTGGTGCTTTTCAACTTGGGATTCCAGCTGATTTTCTTGAGTATCACTGTTAGATTCTTATATCTGGATTTGTCACATATTTGAGCAGCTATGATGAAAAGGTTGCATGCAAAAAGATTTTGGAAAATATGGGGCTTATGGGGGCTCAGGTAATATAAAAGTTTGTGTATGCCTCTTTAAATTTTTTTGTTTTGTTTTGTTATTAACCCTTAATCCCTTGCGTTCATGACCATAAAAATCTTATGTAACTTATTTTCTCATATAAGTATTGGCATTGACCTGATACTGGTAGTTCAACTAAATTTACTAACAAGGGAACTCTACCCTAATATTGATGCATGCTTGCAATCAAGGTTTAAAAGGTTTTTTTGATGCTTGTTTGTGAGGTGGTTATGGAAGACCTTAAGACTTGTAAAATTTGAGCAGTGGCCTTGTAAGGCATATGCCTGATGGGTCAAGCTTTCACAAAAGGTTTGCCTTTTGCAGTTTTATTCCTGTTTACTCTTCAACTCATGAGGCCTCATTCTCATGTGACCATTCTTTTCATTTGATTTATTTATATTATTTTTTCTTTTTCATCTTTAAAGCAACTGACTACTTTTCTTTTTTGATAATAAATTATAAATTATGTTTCTTGTTCATTTACGTATCTGTTGTACTTGACAGTATTTCATTTTTGAATTATGATGATCTTCCAGTGGTACAAGTGATCTTCATATTATTTAATCTGGAGTGGTAATACTGTTATAATGTGTAATATAGGGTATTATGCTTTAAAATCTCGTACAAGTGTTTAAACATATTTTAAGTTTCCCATTTTCATAATTTGCCCCGTCTTTCCATTATTTTCATAATTACCTTGATGCTTTTGCCTTATGCCTTCCATTTCTCTGCCGAGGGTTTCTAGAGCCTTGCCTTTGAAAAAGTACTCCCTAAAAACACTGTTTGATACACTACTAACTGTGTGTTATGGCATATTGGTTTACATCCTGAGCATTCAAGATGACTTTATACATCCAATAGGTTCATAAATTGATTTGCAGATAGGAAAAACGAAGGTTTTCCTAAGAGCTGGTCAGATGGCTGAGCTAGATGCAAGGAGAGCAGAAAAACTTAACAATGCAGCCAAGACTATTCAGAGGCGGATTAGAACGCACATTACTTGCAAACGGTTTGTTGCTTTGCAGAAGGCAACTATTTGTATACAATCGATATTGAGAGGTGTGACATAAATCATGGAAGCATGAATCCTTTCCCTCAGTTCCCACAAACAGATTCCCCGGCTCCTCCCCCCCCCCATACCCTTTCTTTTCTATATCATGAATAAGTTCACCTTTTTCTTTGTTGGTTATGACTTCTAGGAAGACTTGCTTGCAAGTTATTTGAGAACTTGAGAAGTGAGGCAGCTGCTCTTAAAATTCAGACAAATTTGCGTAGGCACTTGGCAAGAATGGGTTATACCAAAAACAAGTTCTCAGTCCTAATATTGCAGACAGGAATTCGAGCAATGGCAGCTCGTAATGAATTTAGATTTAAAAAGCAAACAAAGGCAGCGGTTATTGTTCAGGTTAGTACCTAGTTTGTTTGTTTGTTTGTTTTTGTTTTTGTATTGCTTGAAAGATCTACTTTGATGCATTTTATGTTTTTGAAGATGATGTTTACTTGGAAGGATACTTGCAGGCTCATTGCCGTGGTCATCGAGCCTCTTTGTACTACAAGAAACTCAGAAGTGCAGCTGTGGTTTCACAATGCAGATGGAGGGGGAGAGTTGCAAGAAGAGAGCTTAGGAAACTAAAGATGGTAGGCTTTGGTGTTTTTATGCTATCAATATTTCCACAAGTATTTCGTTATTGTAATTATTTAACTTTAGAGGTATCAGTTACGAGCTAAACATGTGTTAAGAGTAGGATATACAACTGGAGGTTCAGGCTTTAATATTATCGTGGTGTGTGGGCAGGTTTAATTACCATTTCGACATTTGAAGTGACAATGACAAGCATCCATGTGATAAATTTGGAATGTAAAAAACTGCATTATGCTTATCAATGACAGTTTCACTTCCAGTTCGACATTTGAAGTGACAATGACAAGCATCCATTTGATAAATTTGGAATATAAAAAATTGCATTATGCTTATCAATGACAGTTTCACTTGGCAGATGCACCATTACTGTGTCAATGAAAAAACAGTTATCATGCATAAAACATACATATATAAAGTTCCAATAAGTGCAAAAGGCTGTTTGCATATTGTGTAGAAAACACTATCCCATTGTTATCGCAAGTCAGCAAAAAAGTTTGTATTTCCCTAGCAATTGCCTCATATTTTCTCATCCCTAATATGCATTTGCCTTCTTCTTCAGGCTGCAAAAGAAACAGGTGCACTTCAAGAAGCAAAGGATAAGCTTGAGAAACAGGTGGAAGAACTCACATGGCGTTTGCAGTTGGAAAAACGTTTGAGGGTAATATATATACATATATTTTTTTTCGCCCAAATAAATATTTTTTACCTTTCTGCAGGAAATTTACATTGTAATTAGTTCTTTTCTGTTAGACTGATACGCAAGGTTCTTATCAACAAAAAGAACAAAAAAGGTGATAAGAAACTGTAATACCAGGCCTTCTGATCCATTGTATTTTTTTTGATAGGTAAGACACCCATAACAGACTCACACCTGCACTATTATCCCAATAGGGACTTGAACCCTCAACCTCCCATATGGGAGGAGGAGATATCACTTGGACAAGCCCATTTTCTTTCTGATTCATTGTGGTAAACTCTTTGGAAGTTTTGTGCCATTGCTTGAATATCTATTGGCAGTGACTTGAATGATGATTATAACCATACTGAATTTGAAGAATAGTATTCATAATATTAGTGCTACTTGGTTATGACTTCTAAATGAAGTTTAATATCATGTGATAGACTGACTTAGAAGAGGCAAAAGGGCAGGAGATAGCAAAGTTGCAGCACTCCTTTCAAGCTATGCAAAGCAAAGTTGATGAAACAAATGCACTGCTTGTCAAGGAACGCGAGGCTGCACAGAAGGCAATTGAGGAGGCATCTTCTATTATCAAAGAGACCCCAGTTATTGTCCAGGATAATGAAAAGATTGAGACTCTGACTGCAGAAATGGAAAACTTGAAGGTAGTGTTGACTACCTCTTATTGAACCTCGTGTGTGTGTGTGCGGGTATTGTGTCATTTCCTTGGATGACTATACCTCTTTCAAGTGTGCCATTATTAATTCATGCATTGCACCTTAAATGCCCTCCCTCATAAATATGACTTCCAATAGAGGGGAAAACTTCATGCTTTATTTTTTATATAACAGAATTGCTTCAATATTGAGGTTTGGGAACTTGGTGGTAGAATGAGGATGTACAAACCATCATAAAAACAAAATGGAGTATTATAAAATTTGAAAAAAAAAAAACTAAAAATGAAGAAACCCTCAATGAACACAAATGTGCAACGAAGGAAGCTAAAAAAGTATTTAGAGAAGCTACATATAAATCATATGGTGATAATTGTTCTAAATAAGGTATGATTACAAAGGACGGGGAGAAGAATATACAACTTGCTAAGTTAAGGGAGAGGAAAACTAGAGATTTTAATAATATTAAGTGCATCAAGAGTGAGGATAAAAGAGTCTTGGTAAAAGATGTTGAAATTTGAGAAAAGTGGAGAAGTTATTTTTGAGAAATAAAAAATTGTTAAATCAAGATGAAATGAGTATAAGATTTTGGACAATTTAACATTCCTATTGAGTCTTAGAAGTGTTTAAGTGATGATATTGTGTTTTGGTTAACAAAATTATTCAATAAGATAATAATAACTAAGAAAATTTACCAATGAGAGTAAAAGTATTTTAGTACTTATATGCAAAATTAAAGGAGATATTCAAAGTTGTATAAATAATCATGGTAGCAAATTAATGAGTCAACTATGAAACTTCAGGAGAGAAATATAGAACAACTACTAAGACGGAAACTACAGTCGGACAATCAATTTGGATGTATGCTGGAAAGGTCAATAATGGAAGTTGTTTATCTAGGAGAATAGTGGAAAGATATTGAGAAAAGAAGAAAGATCTTCATATTGTTGGAGAAAGCCTATCATAGGGTCCATAGATATAGAATATTGTGGATTTTTAAAAAGAAAGGAGTTACAACTAGATATATTGATGTGCTAAAGGATATTTATCATGAATCATTTATCAGAGTATGAACAACTGTGGGAGACACAAGTGAATTTTCAATTATTGTAGGCTTACATTAAGAATCGGTATTAAATCCATATCCTTTTCACTATTATAGATGAACTAATAAAACACATTTTGGAAAAGGTTTTATGGTGTATGATATTTGTTGATAATGTCGTTGTATATGATGAAAGTATGAAACTAGATCATTGATAAGTGCTAAATTAGATGTTTGGAGAGAAGTTCCAGAATCAAGAAGGTTTAAAATAAGTGAACTAAAACTATATATATGGAATGTAAGTTAAGTAAAAATAAAATTACAAGTGGGGTTGCAATAATGATCAAGGATCAAGAGATGCCCTAAAGTGAACATTTTCGTTACCTAGGTTCATTATACACACACAGGGATAATTGGAGATGGTGTCAATCGTAGGATGAAAATGGGATGGATTAAATGGAGGAGTGCTTCTGGCGTATTATGTGATTGATGTTACCTCTAAAATTGAAAGGTCAAATTTATAAATATTTAATGGCTAGTCATACTTTATGGGACAAAATGCTGGGCAACTAAGAAACAACATATTCATAAAATGACTGTTGCAAAATTGCAAATATTTAGATGAATGTGTGACAAGAGAAGAAAGGATAAAATAATAAATTCCATTCTTGAAATGGTTGATTTTGCCTAATTGAAGATAAGATGAGAGAGTTGATTAAGATGGTTTGGCCATTTGCAGCGATAACAATAACTGCATCGATAAGGAAAAGTGACATGGTTCTTATTGAGAGTATATGTCAGAGGAAGGGAAGACCAAAAGTAATCTGGACTGAGATAGTTATGAAAGGCATGGTAACATGTGGTTTAGCAAAGGCTATAGCCTTTGAAAGAGTGGAATGGCAAAACATGATCCGTGTAGTAGATCCTAAATTGTTGCAAAAAAACTTTATTGAGTTGCGTTGAGTTGAGAATGTGCTTCAATATAAAGAGATACTGGTGATAGTTTCATTGGATAAATTAGTAAGGTGTCATCAATAGATGGGTATAAGACAACTGATGTACACATTCAAGCAAAAACATACTTTTGGTCTACATACTAATTGATAAGTACAGGACTCAAACTCGAGGTTCCGATACAGAGTTAGCGCAAGGCCCAAAACAAATCTGGAGGGGGGTAAATAGATCCTCTCCAATTTTAACTAACAATAACTGAGTCTTAAACTCTAATAATTATTTTTAAAACACAACAAGATGAATTAGTTAAATATTGAGAGTGAAATAAACAAACCATCCAACCAAATAAGAACACGTTTTTTGCGTGCAAATCCCCAATGGAAAAAAACCATGGGACCTAGCCAACCAGGTTAACAATTCCCAAACCTTAGTTACCTTTTAACACAGATTTATCCACCAAACTCTCCACTTTAGTCTCCACGAAAACAGTTTGCTCGTTAACGGATCCACTCACGCGATCTGATTCTCCAACCAAATGATTTGATCTCCATTGAACAGTCGTCCAAGTTGCGTGTTCATGGTGCAGAGACAGTTTGGTGTTGACTTCTCCGTGCAGAACAAGGATTATGGTATTCAATACTTTGAATAATAACTCACCATCTAATGCAAGATGTAGATGTCGAAAAATAAAATGTGCTCTTTAAAAATATAGGGTCTCTCAATAATGTGTGTAGCTCTTTCTATATGTGTATGTGTTATGAGAGCCTAGAGGTGTTTATATAGTACGTTGAGTTCAAAGGAATTAAGTTTTCCTAGTTATAATCAGAAAAGGAAACCCAAACCTTGTAGGATTATGATTTAGAGAAGTTTTCAAAAATTGTTCGTGTGCAGGTCAATCGATCGACAACTGTTCAGGGTTCGATTGATCGAGCTTCTTGGACTTCAATGTAATTTTTTCTGAAAATTGTTGATCAATTGACATATCGATCTGGCCATTTAGTTTTTGTTAAAATGCTTGTTTAAACATACTTATTCCAAAAACTTCATGCATTAAAAACATCTTTTTCATGAATCAAAGCATGCATGCATTGTACCTTAAAATAAGAATGCATAATAATGAACCCTAATTAGTTAGTTAGTTGTTCATAGCTGATTTTACCTTTTGCCATTTGATGTATCTTCCAATTCTGATTTTGCCCTTGGACATAGGTACCACCACTAACCAACTAACTAAACTAACTTTTGAAAATCTAATCAAAAGTTAAAAATAGAAATATTGACTCCGACTTTTGTTACGAAATATACCAACATCATCATCATCTTCTTTCCTATTATACACCATGTCTAATATCAAATTTAAGTTTTTAAAATCGTTTTTAATTACTTCATCCCACGCAAACTTTGGTCGGCCTCTCTATCTTTTATCCTATAAGAAAGCAACTTTTTCTCTTTTAATATGACCATACCACCTAAGTCTACTTTCCCTAATTCTATCGTTTATAGGTGCTACACCTAAAGTTCCTCTCACATGTTCATTATTTATCTTATCTCTTCTAGTGATTCCTATCATTCAATGTAGCATCCTCATTTCCGCTACATGAATGCATTGTGTTTGTGTCTTTTTCAACGTTCAACACTTCGCTCCATAAAATATTGTTGGCCTAATAACCGTTCTATAAAATTTTCCTTCTAGTTTATCTGGTTATCGTTTGTCACAAAGGATACCACTACCTTGTCTCCATTTTTTCTACCCGGCTCCAATCCTACTTACGAAATTTGCCAACACTAACTTCTAATTTTAAAAATCTCTCCCTTTGGTAGTTTTGTGACAAGACCAAAATAAACTCAACAATACGTGAAAAATATAAAACACTCAAAGACTTCAAAATTTGCTTGTCTTCTTGGAATTTCTAAGATCCTACAAAATATAGACAAACAATTATACCTGCGCATCATATTAATTTCATGAAAGAAATAGAATAAACATGAATAAAAGCTTAACCGCTTTAATTGCAAACTTCCCCTCAATGATAGATTGAAGAAAATGTTTTAATTATTATTCTTTTTTTTTTCTGGTAGGTACAATACGCAGTCTTTATACACAAAAGAGTACCTAATTAGAATATTTGACGACTCTATCATCTCCTAAAAATTTGAAAATCCCTAGGAATAAGGAAACAACTATTCTACCCAATAATTAGAGGAAAATCAGGAAACTGTACAAGGTATCTAGCTGCACTGGATTGTGTGCAATGTTGATGGCAGAGTTGTTGTCATACTAGAGTTTCATAGGTCCTTGCCGCTTGATTTTAAGATCATCAAGAATTATTTTTATCCATAGGAGTTCATAGATTCCATGTGTCATGGCTCTGAATTGAACCTTCGTGCTTGATCTTACAACTACTGTCTGCTTTTTGCTTCTCCATGTCACTAGGTTCCCTCCAAGAAAAGTACAGTAGCCTGATGTGGATCTCCTGTCGACTATAGAGCCAACATAGTTTGCATCCGTATAAGTTTCAGGATTAATTCCATCACTCTTCTTGAATAAGATCCCTCTTCCCGGTGTAGCCATAAGATAGTGTAGAATCCTATGAACAGCCTGCAAATGTTTCTGATCATGCATGAATCGACTAACCACGCTCACAACATAAGCTATATCCGGCCTAGTATGGGATAAGTAGATCAGTCTTCCAACTAATCTTTGATATCTTTGTCTATCAACTTTTCTGTCATCTTCTTCTTCACCCAACCTATGGTTTGGTTCAATAGGCGTGCTTGCTGCCTTGCAACCGAGTTTTCCAGTTTCTTTGAGGAGATTTAACACATATTTTTGTTGAGAGACAAGGATACCCTCTTTAGAGTGTGCAACTTCAATCTCCAAGAAATACTTCAACTTCCCGAGTTCCTTAATCTCAAATTCTTGTGCTAGGCTTTTCCTGAGTGTCTCTCTTTTCGTTGAGTCATCTCTTGTTACAATAATATCTTTTACATAAACAAGTAAGACTGTAACTTTCCATGCGGTCGACTGCTTTATAAAGAGAGTATGATCCTCTTGGCTCTGTTTATATCCCATTGCTAGCATAGCCTTTGCGAATCTCCCAAACCATGCTCTAGGAGACTGTTTCAAACCGTACAGTGCTTTCTTCAACCTGCACATACCTTATAGCTACCAAAATTGTCATCAAAGCCAAGTGGAGGTTCCATGTATACCTCCTCTTCCAAATCACAATGTAAGAAAGCATTCTTAACATCAAATTGTTGCAAACACCAATCAAAGTTAGCAGCTAAGGACAATAGGACACACACCGTGTTCATTTTAGCTATAGGGGCAAATGTCTCTTGATAATCTATTCCATAGGTTTGAGTATATCCTTTTGCAACTAGCCTAGCTTTGTATCTCTCTAGGAACCCATCAGCCTTGTATTTTAAGGTAAATACCCATTTACAGCCCACTAGTTTCTTTCCTTTAGGCAAATTGACAGTTTCCTATGTTTTATTCTTCTCTAGTGCATTCATTTCCTCTCTCATAGCTTGTACCCAGTTCTTATTCCTAAATTCCTCTTGTAGTGTTTGAGGAATGTCAATGGAATTTAGGAAAGTGGTGAAAGGCCTTATGTTGTGAGGATAATCTATGAAAGGATACAAAGTGGGAAATTGGGTGTTGTGTGCATTGTTTGGTTCCTTTTCTCACAGAAATAAGTAAATTTAAATCTGAAAAATTTTAAAAATCAGTACTTGGTTCAGTTTCTGGTTCGGATTCTTAGACTGTTTCAGGCTTAGAAACATGTGCTCTCCTCCTTGAATAGACCTGAAGTGGTTTAGTGGGATTCAGACCACCAGGATGTCGTCTTTCCAACTCAGTGTCAGGGACAAATTCGGGATTTTTGGTTACTGATTTAGGCTCAGGATCAGGGGCAGATTTAGGTCCAAATTTAGGCACAATGTCAAGCTCAGGCAACAAAGTCTCAGGAATTTCAGGTTTTGTTTGGGACGAAAAATTGGGCTGCTGTTCTAGAAGAAATCCCTCATCTCTTTTTCTACAAATGTTACATCCATAAAAATGAAAAATTTTCTAGTGGTTGGATGGTAACACTTGTAACCCTTTTTTGTAGTTGAGTATCCCATAAATATACATTTTAGAGTCCTAGGATCAAGTTTATCCCTGTGGCGAATATGCACAAATGAAACACAACCAAAAATTTTTGGAGGTAGTTTGCAAGAACCATTGAAGTCAGGAAAAATTCAGGAAGTATATTTATGGGACTTTGGTACCCTAACACTCTTGATGGCATTCTATTTATGAGATAAACTGCTTTCAAAACTGCCTCTTCCCAAAAAGATTTTGGAACATTGTTTTGAAATAACAAGGCCCGTGTAGTAAATGCCCATTTTTTCGTTCAGCGACCCCGTTTGGTTGGGGTGTATCAACACAGGAGGACTCGTGAATAACTCCTTCCTTTTGAAAGAAGGTTGAGAGAATGTGATTGAAATAATCTCTAGCATTGTTGGACCCGACTCTTTTAATGGATACCCCAAAGTGTGTATTTATCATTTTGTAAAAAACTTGGAAAATATTACTCGTCTCAGATTTTTCTTTCATGAGAAATAACTAAGTTGTTCTAGTGCAATCGTCAATGAAAGACACAAACCACCTAGCTCCTGAAATGTTAGGAATTCTAGATGGTCCCCAAATATCGGTATGTATCAAAGAAAAGGGTTTAGAAGACCTTGACTTACTTAAAAGGAAATGAAACACGATGGTGTTTAGCAGGTTCACAAGTATCACAATGAAAACCGGTAACATTAACATTTCTAAAAAGAGAAGGAAACATGGTTTTAAGTAAACTAAAACATGGATGTCCAAGTCGAAGATGGTGAAGCCAAATCTCAGTTTTATTGAGATACATGCTCCGCCTGAACCCTTACCCCAACAACACGAAGACGAGATAGAGTTTTTGTAGAGACAAGTTGAATTGTTGACTCACCTATTGGGTCAATGTGTTGTTAACCTGTTAGTTAATAACAACCCACCGGTTGATGACAATATTCTGGTGGATGACAATGTGTTAAGCACCAAGGCTATCGCAAAATATCCATTTTATGTTTTGTGTCGCCATGGATCAATCAACGAGTGGACTGATCGTCGTTGGCCGACAAATATCAAATTTGATATTCTTGAGTTTCATGAAGAGAAAGGCGTTGGGATTGTGGCTTTAAGGTGAAATTTTTTGAATTTGTAGGAGATCTTAGTAGAGAAGATGGTGCAATCCTAGAGATAGAGGCAAAATATGATGAGTCCACAGATGAAGAGAACGATGATATCCTATATGGTGATGTAGGAGACTTTTTGGTCATGCGAAAGTCACTATTGCTTCCAAAACATGAGGTCGAAGAAGATTGGTTGCGCACTAACATCTTTCACACCACTTGTACTATTGGTGAAAAGGTGTGCAACAAGATTATCGATAGTCGTAGATGTGAGAATGTGGTGGTAACGATAGCAATAGAGAAAAATGAAGTGCTTAACCATTGGTTGGTGTTTGAAGGTTCGAGAACTAAAACAAGTTTACGTAGCTTGGAAGATATGGTTGATCATGAAGCTCTTGGATCTATGAAGATGAAAAATAGTTGATTTCACTTCTATGATATGATTTAGGATGAATTCTTGGAGCGCACAACAACTACTAAGCGTTTGTTGGAACAAAAATTAAAGTTGATTGAACTTCTAGTTCCTGATACGTATTCCACAGAGTTATGTGAATCTACCTAAATTCAAAGGAAATCTAACAAAATCCATGATTATTATGCAAATGAATTCTTTGTTAGTATAAGAAGGTTATTATATTTGATTCGAGTTCGGAAAAGAAGAAAAAAGGGATGGAAGCTATGTTTGGATTTTTGATTGATCATGACAATTACTTCAAACTCGAGGGCGAGTTCTTTCCAACTCAGAGGGATTGATGCAGCCACAAAATCCCAAATTTTCTACAATCAACTTTATGATCTTTAGAAACTTTTCATATTTTAAATTTTCCTGATTGTTATATAATTTTCTGATTTTCAGTAATTTTCTTGTTTTAGTTTTAATTTATATTTGGTAGTTGTCTAATTTATGGCATAGATTGGGGAGGAAGAAACTTATATAAGGCCATGTAATTGCTAGGGTTTGACAATTTTTGTTGAAGAGATAATTTATAGCTACTAATAGTTTGCTTTCAATTATCCTTTCTTTTGCTTAATTCTTTTATTTCGTTTCAATATTGTTGTGACGACGATTTGATCGTCGGAAGGCGGCATCATATTGTGTCCTTGGAGGCTTAATTCTTTTATTTCGTTTCAATATTGTTGTGACGACGATTTGATCGTCGGAAGGCGGCATCATATTGTGTCCTTGGAGGCTTAATTCTTTTATTTCGTTTCAATATTGTTGTGACGACGATTTGATCGTCGGAAGGCGGCATCATATTGTGTCCTTGGAGATTGGTTTATGTGATTGGAGAGATTTTGATCTTGTTAAGATAATTATTTTCTTCTTGATTCCGAGAGGCAATTTAGAGTTTGATTTCTTATTTAGGAGGAGGTTTGTTATAGAGAATCTTTTAAGGAGATTGTTTTCCTAGATCTTGTGTCTTGGTTTTACCCTTTATGATCTCCCCCTCTATGTACATTCTTCATCTCTTGTTATTCTCAATAGGAACATGTGAGCTATTAGTTGGATTGGCATTTGTGATTCAAGAGTTCTATATTTCAGCTTGTCCTGTTGGCATGCCATTCCTCATCTTATATTATAACTTTCATTTTTTTTCTTCTACTTGGCTTAGGCTTCCTCACATTTTACTTCTTTTATCTTTTATACAGGGTTTGTTGCAATCTGAAAAACAACGAGCTGATGATTCTGAGAGGAGATGTGCAGAAGCCCAGGAATCTAGTGAAGAAAGTCGGAAGAAGTTGGAGGAAACCGAAAGAAGAGTCCATCAACTTCAGGAATCTCTGAACAGGTAGTAGTAGTGCATAACCCTTCAAGATACTTATATTCTCAGTTTTGATCTCAAAGAATTTAGATATGCTTCTCATCAAAGTGCATCCTCAACAAGACATTAAAAATGAGCTCAAAATTAGATCTTTTTGGGGTCTGTAAACAATCAAAGTGCATCCTCAACAAGATATATTAAAAATTAGCTCAAAATTAGATCTTTTTGGGGTCTGTAAATAATCACTTGTCCCCAAAATTATTAGGTGATGGGCCAAATTATGTGTACCAAGCATCTATCTTTCCTCACGCGTCCCCTTTTGCTTGTGTAAAGGGCATACAGATAAACATAACAGAGTACAAATAGGCAGACAGAATGGGGAAAATCCAAATCGAGAGACTTCAACCGAAGATTTCTCAATGGTAAGGCTGTGATATCATGTTAGGCAATTGCTTGCCCTAAAATTTTAGGCTGTTAGAGAGTGAGCCAAACAATATAAATCGAGCCCTCACATGTTTATGAACAAGAATTTGGACTTCAATCAGGCCAAAACGGAATTTTTTTATTTTTATTTATTAATTTATTTGATCCTGACGTCCACAAGTTCTGTATGCATTGAATTCTGTAAGATATGTTTTGACCCGCCATTACCTTTCAAAGCTCTTAGAAACATGAAGGCATGGTTATAATTAAATTGAGCTTGGATGTTAAGACATTACTTCCGTTTTCTCAACCAAAGAATCTGTATCATGTTCCCATTTCTACACATAGTCAAACTTGCCTGCATTTATGAGAAATACAATATCATGTCTATAACTCTTCAAAGTTTACCATCATTTCTTGTCTGTTCACAGATTCCTTTATCAGATTCTGTTATGACTAGTTTTTGTGAAGCATAACAAATATAGTCCTATTTTTAACCATTCAATCCACGATGAAAGGTGTGATGTTGTGGTCCGAATTTTGTTTTGGCCCGGGTTGCACCATGACAAAAAAAAAGGGCATTTTTGACCTTTTTTTTGCTTGCGGGTCTGGACCTTGTTTAGGACTCTCTTGTAGCCAATATATAAGGGCATCTAGGGTTTGGAGTGGGACAAGAGAAAATATTGAAAATTGCAGGAAAGAGAGTGAGAGCGAGAGCTAGGGTTTGGGGGCTGAAACTTGTAATCTCCTTGTTTTTGCATATTGAAATCTTTCGCTGGATCTTCACCGTTTACGTAGGCACATTGCCGAACCACGTAAATCGTTGTGTTCTGTGTGTGGCGCATGTTTATTGTTCTATTAGTTTTTTGATTTATTCTTGGTTTGCATCATTTGTCGTAACAAAAGGTGTAAATCAAGACATGCATGTGATCTTGTGAAGAACAAAAGATCTTAGGTCTTTCTATGTTTTTTTTGAATGAATTTGAACTGTTAATGAAGAAATAGGAGAAAATGACTGCCAAAGTGTCTTGGGGTACAGGTCTAGGCCCTTCTTATGGCTCCAGATGTACTGGAAATCAGGGAAAATATTTTGATTACAGTGTGCCTTTTTGAGTACCAAAAGTGAACTGTTACAGTGTAATACGAGGTGCTTAAGCTATATTTGAAAATACCAATTAGAGCTCGCCCTATGTAACTTACCCTATGGTTTATATCACTAGGATAGCAATGGCCTAAACTGTGGTTTAAAGGGACAATGCATTTTTTTTGGTCGGTAAAGTAAGGATGTGGTGCTTGGTGTTGGAAACAATTCCAAGAAAATTTGATGAGTTTTTATAGAGGCAACAAAGTTGAACTCTTGAAGAAGTGGCAGTTTGGGAAGAAATTCTGTGTCGCGCATACATGGTTGTGCCTCGTTGAATACTCTCTTCTACTTATTGAATATAAAGAGAGGAGTTGGTGAGAAATGAAGAACTATATGTGAAGGTAGTACTTTAGGGTGGTGAAGTAATTTGATTGTCTTTAATGAGTTGGATTCTTGGATGAGTCTCAATGAACCTCAAGTTGAATACATTATACTATGCTCCTACTGCATTGAACAACTTACATATCTAGTTTGAAGACAAGATTGATTGGTGGGGGTAAATCTTATCTTAGGGTGGTGAAGTGCTTTGATTGTCTTCAAGTTGAATAAATTATACTATGGTTGCTGCATTGAACAACTTACATATCTAGTTTGAAGACGAGATTGATGGTGGGCAAAATCTTATCTTAAGAATCATTTCATCACTTGTGTTAAAAAGCCTACATTTTAGTAATGATAGTCAATGAATTAACTGAGTCAAACACTACCTCTCATTGCTTTATAGTAATCATGTGAACATGCTGAAAGTAACAAGCCTGTCTTTGCCATTTAATTATGAGGTCTCATGATTTTGTAGAACCTTAAGTAACATGACACCCAATAACTTAAACCAACCTTTGGAAGAGTTTTTTTTTTTCAACTAAGAATATCGGTAAAGCATCAGTTTACCACTTGCTGGGCTGTATCAAGTGGAATAATAATCTGACATGGACAATCATATAAGTGGCATGTAGAGAATTATTGATCAATAATGGATCTGTAGCATAATATGTTCATAAGATGATTCCTTGATGCGAAAGATGTTGGTAGAAAACAGACATTACATAATGGTGCCCTCTATCATCTAGTCTATTTCATCTTCTTCCAAATATAACCCTTTTCTCCATTAAAAGACTACATTTCTTTGAGAAACATTGTGTTTGCCTTTCTTATTTTATGAAATCATAAAACCTAATTGTCCAAAATTTAATCAACAAAAAATAAAATAATTGATATAAATATATATACATATATATAATATAGAAGCTTGGTATAATAAGGACAAAAGAGGCAATCTAACGGTCAAAAGTGGTTAAAAAACCAATCCAGTGGTCCAAAATGTCTTTTGCTATCTACGGTCTAAAATCACTTTATTTAACGGTCACGATTGCAAGTGCGTGATAGTGCCATAGGCACGGGCATACACTAGTATATATATATATAGAGAGAGAGAGAGAGAGAGGGAGGGAGAGAGACACTGCTTTCTTTACATGGGGAGAGTATTATCTTTAAAAGATAAATAAATCGAGAGTAAAATAGAAAAAGATGGAGAAGAAGAGAAGAAGGAAGAAGAGAAGAGAAAAGAGAGAGAGATCGGAAAGCATGAAAGAATGAATCAATGTAACTCATCCTTCCACCTCATTGTATTTATATTAAGAAGTTTCAGAAATTACACATAAGCACCATATATTATATAAGTAATAACAAAAAAGTCCCTGACAACACTCCTCCTCAAGTTGGTGTGAAGATATCTATCATGCCCAGCTTGACTAACAAATTTTGCAAGTAAGTTTTGCTCACACCCTTAGTCAAAATATGGAGTACAAATCAGCCCAAGACGAAGCTTTTCCTTGATGAAGTGTCGATCAAATTCAATGCGCTTTGTCCTGTCATGTTGAATTGGATTGTGAGCAATGCTAATAGCAGCCTTGTTGTCACAAGACAAATTCGTTGGCTCGCGAACAGGATAATCCAACTGATCCAATGTAGTTCGTAGCCATGACAACTCAAACTCCATGTGCCATGGATTTGAACTCAGCTTCTGAACAAGATTACCTCCAACGAATGTGTAATACCTTGAATAGATTGTCGATCTGTCACAGACCCTGCCCAATCAGCATCCGTATAGGCTTCAACATGCAAGTGGTCATGACGACCAAGCAGTATCCCCTTACCAAGTGAACCCTTGAGGTAGTGGAGAACATAATGAGCTGCCTCAAGGTGAGGTGTACGTGGAGCATGCATAATTTGACTAATCACACTAATAGCATAGGCAATATTCGGGCACGTGAGAGATAGATATATCAATTTACCAACCAATCGCTGAAACCTTCCCACATCATCTAATGGGTCACTATCCACATCATTAAGCCTATAGTTCTGCTCAATGGGAATATAATTAGGTCTAGCTCCAAGCATACCGGTTTCAGTCAACAAATATAACACGTACTAACGTTGAGAAATGAATACTCCTTTCATGGATCTGCGCACCTCAATGCCAAGAAAGTATCTCAATGGCCCGAGGTCCTTAACCTCAAACATTGTCCCCAAGAATGACTTCGTTCGACGAATCTCTTCTGGATCATCTCCAGTGATAATAATATTATCAACATATACAATGAGGGCAGTGGTGCAGTCTTGGTGCCTCTTGATGAAGAGAGTATGATCTGCCTAACTTTGTGTCTAGGAAGCACGGACACGGACATGTGTACAACACAACATGGAAAATTATAAAATTACAAGACACGGACACGTGTACGACACAACATGGAAAATTATAAAACTACAAGACACAGACACAACGAGGATATGACTATAAAATAATAATATAATATATTAATATATATTCATTATTTAACAAAAAAGACTGCATTACATAAATACTTCAATTCATCATCAAGCAATTAAGAACCAAACAAACTTATAAACAAAAATAGGCAAATAGATTAAAGTACCAGATTTATTCAGCTATGATGCTTCAATTTTTTGTTCATTTTTTAGTTCTTTACATAAATTTAGCTCAGATTGTTCTTTATAAATCAGTCGCATATAAATTCTTTTCAAAATACTTGAATGCATCACTATTACGAAGTATCCAAAAAAGAAAAATTTCAAGACATTTCTATGAAGTGTTCGACACATGTCTGAGTGACCGACACGGGTATGGCACCCTTGGTGAAGTGTCCGTGCTTCCTAGCTCTGTGTGTACCCTACTCTCTTTACTGCAGTGCTGAACCTCTCAAACCAAGCATGCGACAACTGCTTTAACTTATACAAGGCTTTATTCAACTTGCACACTAAATTCTGACCATTAGCAAGCTTATACCCCGGTGGCATAGTCATATACACCTCTTCCTCCAAGTCACCATGAAGGAAAACATTCTTTACATACAGTTGATGTAAAGGCCAAGATAAATTAGTTGCCAAAGAAAGTAGGACACGTATAGAGTTCATCTTGGCAACTGGAGCAAATATTTCCTGATAATCAATCCCATAGGTCTTACTGAAGCCCTTTGCAACTAATCGGGTTGTATATCTCTCAATTGTTCCGTCTGCTTGATAATTTATCGTGTAGACTCATTTGCATTCTACTGGTTTCTTACCCCTCGACAATGAAACAATATCCTAAGTACCATTCTTCTTAAGAGCCTTCATTTCCTCAAGCCTAGCTTCCTTCCATGAAGTTTGACTAAGAGCATTTGAAACACTAGAAGGAACATAAACATATGAGATAGATGAAGTGAAAGCACGATATGTTGGAGATAAGGCATCATAGGATACAGACTAAGATATAAGATGTTTTGTATGACTACGAACACCCTTATGATAGGCAATAGGAACATCAAGATCAACAAGAATGCTATTGGGAAAAGACTCAGGAGTATTAGTGTCAACTGAGGGATTACTTGGATCGAGGGAGACTTCTTGGTCCTGGGGTGAGTCAATAAACTGTTTTGTCCTTCTAGTATAGACAATTGGTTGTTTTCCTTGCTGGAAATCATTAGTGTTAGAAGGATTAGACACAGACAACTCAGTAAGAAGCTCCTCATGAATGGGAACATGCAATGGAAGGAGACATTCCCTCGGAGTAGAAGACGGATTCTCTACACGAATAGTAGTCTTCCCCTATAGAGAATCCTGGGTGGTTGAAAAAAAAGGAATAGACTCAAAGAATGTAACATCCATGGAGACAAATTGACGATGAGTGGTAGGATTATAAAACGGATACCCTTTCTGAGTGGCGGAGTATCCAAGAAAGACACATCGAATGGCCTTAGGGTCCATTTTGTCCTTGCTACGATGAATGTGAACATAACAAACACACCAAACACTTTCGGAGGGATAGTAAGGAATAAAGGAGATTGATGGCTAAGAACTCGAGAAGGCATACTGTTGATAAGATATTTTGTTGTTAAGGTGGCATCAGCCCAATAACTTCTGGGTACTCTCATCCCAATTAGAAGAGAACGAGCCACCTCCGTAATATGACGATGTTTTCTTTCAACTACACTGTTCTGTCGTGGTGTATTGACACAGGAGGTTTCATAGACAATTCGGTTATCCACAAAAAAAGAGGCAAGTCCACCAAACATAAACTCTCCATTATTATATCGAAGGATTTTGAGATAACAATCAAATTCAGTATAGACCATCTTATAAAATGTTTTAAAGATTGGAATAAACTTCATCTTTGGTCTTCACAAGATAAAGCCAAGTATATTGACTAAAGTCATCAACAAAGTAGCGAAAACCAAGTAATGAAGTAGTAGATTCAGGACCCCACACATCAGAAAGAACAAGCTGCAAAGGAGCTGCACTTTTATTAATACTACTAGGATAAGAAACACGACATTGTTGGCCAGAACGAATGTTTCACAATTTAACTCAAAAGATTCAACAGAAGCAAATTGAGGAAGCACATGCTTCAAAATAGGATTAGGTAAATGACCTCGTCTATTATGTCATCGCATTAAAAGATCTTTATTGACAGTTCTATTCATAACATTAGATTGACTTGCAACATGATAAGAAGTTGGCCTGGCGTCAAGCAAATACAAGCCATTGTCCTCACGTCCACTCCCAATCGTCTTCCCCGTGCCTAAGTCCTGAAACACACAGTGAGATGAAAAAAATGTTACACTACAATTCAAGCCTTTTGTAATGTGATTGACAGAAAGGAGGCTATTGGTAAGCTTTGGGACGTGTAGAATGGAGGATATGTTATATTGTGGCTCGAATTTTGTCTCAGCCCGAGTCGCGTTGCGACCCAATTTTGACTCATTTTTTTGCTTGCGGGTTTTGAACTTGGATTAGGACTCTCTTGTAGCCCGATATATAAGGGCATCTAAGGGTTTAGAGTGAGAGAAAATATTGAAAACGCAGAAAGAGAGAGAGAGAGCGAGAGCTAGGGTTTGGGGTTGGAACTTGAAATCTCCTGATTTTCACATAGTGAAATCTTTCGCCAAATCTTCGCTGTGGACGTAGGCACATCGTTGAACCACGTAAAGTCCTGTGTTCTGTGTGTTGTGCTTGTTTCGTTTTGTGTCGTATTTTGTGGTTGTGCTTGGTTTGCGACAGTTTTTCTCAACAGGATAAGGTAAGGTTAGGAGAGACAAAAACAGTGCCCTTCCCCGCAATGGAGGAGAAGGTGCCATCAACCACTCTAACCTTATCCCTAACCGAACATAAATTGTATGAAGCGAAATCAGATGCCATACTAGTCATGTGATCAGTGGCTTCTGAATCAATGATCCAGGGTAAACCACCAGAGGTTGTGGACACATGATGTGCCGAATGAGAGGTGTCTGTTTGAGCAAAGTTAGAGGTGGGATTGGAGGCATTGTGAGCTAGTAGCTATCGAAGAGCATTAACTTCAATCTCAGACAAAGAGCTAGACGGCTCTGGGACAACATGACTAGTAGAAATAGGCTTATGCGCTACGACATGTTTCGCAGATGACCCCTTAAATGAACCAGGCCTTGGCCTATCATTCGCATGAACTTGGGTGGAAGCTTGAGGGGGGCGACCGTGTAGATCCCAACTTGTTTCCCTAGTGTGTCGCGTACGCTCACAATGGTCACAACTTAACTTGCTCTTATCAACCTGCTTTCCTCCTTTTGGAGGGTTGGGTTTGGTCCATTGTTGCGTAGCAAGAGCAGACCTTTCAGACAATGGTACTTCTGGGTAGGCGCATACATAGCCTTCATCCTACTCTCGTCAACTTGAATATATGAAAAGACCTCTCTAACAGAAGTGGGGGCTAGATGCTTGCCTAACACTTGTATCCTGGCATGCTCGTATTTCGGATGCAGACCACCCAAGAACTCGTAGATTGATTCCTTTATACTATATCCTAAAATGCTTTAACATCAACTGCACACAAGTACATAGTCTTGGTAGTGATCTAACTCTTCCCATTTACCACGCAGAGTATGGTAAAATGTAGCAAGAGTTTGGTCTTCGTGCTTGAATTTTGAAATCTCTTGTTGAAGCTCGTACAATTTTGAAAAATTATCTCTGCCACAGCATCCTATAAATCCTTAGCCATTCTCAGAAACATAAACCCCTTTCTCATCAATGGATGCATTGACTTCAACAACCATGCCATAACCAATGCATTATTTGCACTCCATTCGTTGAATTTATGATCGCTATTGGAGGGATACGTAATAGTCCCTTCGATATGGTCGATCATCCTTCGACCATTGATATGCATACAAACAGATTGAGCCCACTCCATATAGTTCGTCTCATCCAGCTTATCAGTTGTAATACAAAGGCTTGAATGACGATCACTACTGCCTCCCAACACTAGAGTCACACTAGAAGAAGACCCATCTTCTTTTGAACTCACCTTTAAGCCAGACAATTTGTCAAACAGTTAGTAGGTATACACTTCGCAAAAACAGAACAGTAATAAACTGTGTAGAGAACCACCTCTCTAACCACGATTCGCGGTACATATGGATGTGATTAATACTACTTGCAAATTAATCCCATCTCTGAATCTCTTCAAAACCCTTCACACCCACTAGGGTTTACACAACTTCTTTAGGGTTTCACTTGTATCCTAGCATGCTGGTATTTCGGATGCAGACCACCCAAGAACTCATAGATAGATTCCTTTATACCATATCCTAAAATGCTTTAACATCAGCTGCACACACAGGTACGTAGTCTTGGTAGTGATCGAACTCTTCCCATTTACCATGTAGAGTATGGTAAACTGTAGCAAGAGTTTGGTCTTCATGCTTGAATTTTGAAATCTCTTATTGAAGCTCGTACAATTTTGCAAAATTGATAACCGAGGAATATGTCTCTGCCACGGCATCCCATAAATCCTTAGCCGTTTTCAGAAACAAAAACCCCATGTTGATCTGTGGATGCATTGACTGCAACAACCATGCCATAACCAATGCATTATTTGCACTTTATTCGTTGAATTTGGGATCGCTCTTGGAGGGATACGTAACAGTCCCTTCGATATGGTTGATCATCCTACAACCATTGATATGCATACGAGTAGATTGAGCCCATTCCATATAGTTCGTCTCATCCATCTTAACAGTTGTAATACAAAGGCCTGAATGGCGATCACTACTGCCTCCCAACATTGGAGTCACACTAGAAAAAGACCCATCTTCTTTTGAAGTCACCTCTGGGCCAAACATTTTGTCAAATAGCTACTAGGTATACACTTTGTAAAAATAGAAGAGTAATATACTGTGTAGAGAACCACCTCTCTAACTATGATCTGCGGTACGTATGGATGTGATTAATACTACTTCCTTGCACATTAATCCCATCTTTGAGTTCTTTATTTTTTTGGGTAAATGGGAAAAATTGTACATCTGGGGGGCAAATTGTGGATTTCATTGATAACTTAAGCTTATAGTTGGCTGTGTTCGGCTTTTTGTATTTTCTCTGGAGCGCTCCCCTCTTGAGTGCCTTTAATGAATTTTTATTTATCAAAAAAAAAAAAAAGCCCCTGACAACAGAGAGCCTGACAGCCCCATCCTCTCAATTCTTGTGTTTTAAATATCTTCAAATAATATCTGTTTTGGGAGGATTTATCTGTGTACATGGGTTTCTAAAATCCCTTTAATTTTTTAAACTCTCTTTTTTTCTTTTTCTTTACCCTAACAATAATTTAACTGAGGATTCTCAACTCCTCTTTTTAACCCCAAATCCTTGCTCAAAGCCCTCACATAGACAGAGACTAATTGAAAGATGCCTCTTAGTCCAACCCCTCATCAGTTGTGGCTCTGGTAGTGTCAATCTAGCAACATTGTGCGGAATAAGCCTTTGCTGGCCCTTGCATGCACAATCCTGTCATGCTCGAGTCCACTTTTACACAATATCAATGATGGTAATTTGAGAGATGAAATGTTTCTTGCTACTTGGTAATTTTACAGTTCATTTGAATGCAATAATGTTCCATATTTTTATGGATGAGGAATGCACTTTATTACTACTAATTTTTACTATTCATCTCTGGGTAAATGGAAAACCATCGTTGTTATTTGAATTTCCCCATCATATTCCATCTAACTCATCTATATAAGCTTACCCATAGCGCACCACATTTCCTTTTTCATTTCCCGTAGGATAAAATTCTGCGTTCCGGGTAACATTCACCAGTACTATGATTACTCAGTTTTTTCTTTTTATTTTTATTTTTTCACCTTTAGCTTCCATTTAGCTCTGATGGGGATTGATCCTCACCAAATTCTTGTTATAGTTATCAAGGCAAACTATGTCCTTAACTCCTTATGAACAAATAAAAGAAGACTTACGGTATGTTAGCATTTTCTTTTAATGTTTTTGTTCGGAAATGGTGACTCAGTAGGCAAACCTCAAAAAACAAAAAAATAAATTATAGTTTATTGAAGAATCTTATTTGCAGTTAAAATCAAACATGATAGAAAAATTGAAACAAAATAGTAGGTGTGTTGGCCAAAGCAATAACTTAGGAATTCTCTCTCCTTCCCTGGGCATATGTGATGCATGTGGCTTTTGGGTGATTGCATGTATTCGTGGGGATTAGTCTCATCTTAAATTGGTTGAGGCCTTTCTCACATAATTGTAAAAAAGCAAAATGGAAAAAATAAAATAAAATAAAATAGAGCTAGATAATGTGGAGTATCAAGACCAGTAGCATTTTGAATATTTAGCATGCTCTGGTGCCACTAACAGACGATTCAGACAATTACATTCAATAAAAATAAACAACTCCCTCTTGTAACATAATTGGATAGAAGTATGGAGTAAAATTGAATTCGATCACCTTTGAGAGCTGAATTGACTTTGACTTAGAATATTGTTGCACATGTAGGGTCATGTATTTAGGCACTATTGGTTGGTATAATTTTATTTATAGTTCTTAAATATTTGAGGCCAGTATTGCATCACCTTTTTTACTCCCCTGCATTACCCAAGGCTTTACTACTACAGGTCTTTTAACTGAAATACATTAGTTGTCGTTGTAGGATATCCATGATATTTTTCCTGATTTTTCTTCTACACATTGCTTTAACATTTATAAGTTTACCTTTTTGTTTGCACAAATTGAATGATGATAACTTCCATTTTATTTTCCCGAGTAAAAAAATTGTTTGGTTCTTAAAAAGAATCAGTGATGGTTTGTTCTCCCTCAAGTAAAGATGTATACAACTCTCTTGTCTATATATTACATATATATAAATTACTTTCTATATAATGATGAATTCATTTGCTATATCCTATTTTGAGCAATGGATGTAGAAATTGGTAAGTTTTTACTTAAAATTTGTTCTAAACTAGGTGGCCATCCTGATTCTCTGAGGCTGATAAGCTGATAGAAGTAGAGCCTGTTGGCCTTAAAAATGGAGATGGGGCTTCTTATCCATTTATAATAAAACTTATCATCTAGTTTCTTCTGATAGTTCTCTTACTAGCTTTTGTCTAGAGCATTGTTGTCTGAGAATTGTAAATAGGGTGTTCCTGCGAGCAACTATGGTTTGCGAGAACATGCAAGGGTTATAGGCTGTGGCCAAAGCCCAGGAAAAGGCAACCTCGCGAGTAACAAGGACTTGCGAGTATACAAGATTCAAGGAGGATCTCTAAAGGGGCAGGTTCTCCCCAACGGGCATGCCTTGGTCTTCCAAGATAACTCCCACCCACAGAGGGTAGGAGTATTGCGGGAGATTCTCAGTATGACCCAAGTCGCTTGAAAGTACAGAAGACTAAAAATAGCAATAGCGCAACATTAGTGAGATGACTTAAAAGTGCCTTTACCAAATCAGTCACATAAACTGATTGGGAAAGGTGCTGTTGAGATAGTTGTCTACGCTAAAGCTCGCTATCCGGGATAGTACTCTCTGCGGCAGGCATCACGTGAGCCTTCTTCTGGTTCCACTTTACAAGTGGGATGAGTAAAATGTCGCGACGTTGCCATCATCTACTGAGATGATGGAACCCTTGAAAGGATTCGATGGTTTCCAGTTTTTCGGCATGAATGCATGTCATGCCACAGCCTGTGCGGCTATGGTCTCACATTGGTGCGTGTGGGGTCATAGTCCTTCAACAAAAAATTGGGTTGTTGAGGCATAGAGGATTGAGAGAAGGGCTCGTCAGGCCGGAATACGATGGTGGCGACTCGCGAGAGTCACACAAATGACTCGCAAGGGTGACGTAAGGGGTACTCGCGGTCTAACAAAAAGGAATAATGAAATGGACACATGGCGCGATGACATGATACCGCGTGAGATGATTATTGTCAAGGATGTGTGCCAGGAATCCTATAAATACCCAGGGTACTTGTGACGTAAGAAGGCAGAGCATTCAATAGCCCCTTCCAAGTCTGTTATTCCCTTTGCCTTCTCTCTCTCTCTCTTTCTCTCTCTGAGGGATAGGATCGGGTAAAACACCTAGAGAGGGGGAATAGTTCTTAAAACTGTATGAATTACCTTTAACATTCAACTAACTCAAATGAACTAAAATTTAAACTTAAACTAATCAATCAAGTAAAAATTAGTCCAATGTAGGAAAATATAAAAAAACATACCACACTTGATACTTTTTATGTTGAAAACCCCATTGGGGAAAACCTACGAGACCTAGCCCAGGTAGATCAAGTTCACTGTAGAAGAAAGGTAACTACGACCCTAAGTATCAGATTCTATACCCTAGAATCACCTAAGTTACCTCAAATCCGGACTCACTCTAGATGTTCCTCCTCGAATATTACGAATCCCCTCTTTACACAGTTCGCTTGCTTTAGGTTATTGCACTTTTGAAATTGATCAACACTCATTAACACGCAATCTAGATGATATGACAATGAATGAAAGAAACAAAGTTCTAGCGATTTAATTCCTAGAATGCACTCATGCTCTAACTATGCCTCTCTATGTTTGGTATATGCTATTGTATGTCTATAAAAACATAGATGCCTTTATATAGACTTTTGAGGCTGAAATGTTCATAGTTATATGTGTTGAAAATCTTTTTGGAAATTGCCATCAGAACCTTTAAATCGATCCAAATTAAAGTTGGATCGATCAAAGTCCCTGCAATTTAAATTTCTAAAATTTTCAATCTAAAAACAATATTTATTTTTTATGCATTCAAAACTTCTTTTTAGAATCAAAACATGTTTATAATGAACCCTAAACATGAATGATAGTGAGAATGCATCAATATGAAACCCAAATTTGGTGAGTGCACAATAGTGAGTTGAATTTACCCTTGCTGATTTTTTTTAATCTCCAAATTGTCCTTGGATTGAGGTAACCCAACTAACTAATTACCTGTTGAAAAATATAGAAAATTACAGACTCTAATTTTCCAACCTAAGTTCTATTGACCTAACAAACCCAACCTAATTACTTTACTTTCTTATTTATTACATGTTCGTAATTAAGACTTGCTTAAATAATAAGACTTGCTACATGCTAACACCGAAAGAGTTTTTCAAAGAAATTAATAAAATAAAAGGAAAAAAATGCTTACACCAGAACTGATGCAGCATTGTGGTTTTGCTCTCTCATTTTCCTGGTGGTCTTGGGGACAAGAAATCCTTGTTGTTAAGTTGTTTTATAAATGTGTCCCCTATCATGGGACTGAATTGGACAAGATCAAAGTGCATGTTGCTCCATTACAAGCACAGTCAAAGTCAGCTAAAAATTTCATTTACATTGAACAAGAATAAAGTGCACGCTGATCAATTGTAAAGTCCAATCAAAGTGAAAAAAAAGTAGTCCAAATACATATCACAGTATATAGGAGCTAATCCACGCTCCCAACATTTTTAATCCATAAATTTGCAAATTGAGAGCAGGAGTGTGGGACCCCATAGGCGATTAGGCTACTTAGGTGTATGACACTTCTTTAAAGAATCTATGCAAGGACGGATCTAAATAAGGCTTAGGGGGCCAAGTGCCCCCCATCAATTTTTTTTAAATTTGTCTTTGTATATATAGAATTTAAAATTTCTAAAATTGCCCCCCTCAAATTTTTTATATTTTCATTTTGTACATTTAGAATTTTAAATTCTAAAACCGTTCCACGCTTTTAACATGTAGCCTGCAACTTAATCTCTCTTTCTCTTTGATCATTTACACTTCATATTTCCATTTTTAGTCCTCTATTTTCCTAAGCGAGATGGCTCTCTTTCAACCATTTTTTCTTTAATGAGATGTCACAATCTCTAAGAAAGTATGGAAAAAACCTAAATAAAATATCCTTGTTACTCTTTTATTTTATATACAACAACAACAACAAACTAAGCCTTTTCCCAATTACTTGGGGTCGGCTACATGAATCTAATGTTTCCATTCCGCTTTATTTAAGGTCATCTCCTTAGTTAATCCACATGCTATCATATCTTTCTTTACTACATCTACCCATGTTAGCTTTGGTCTTCCTCTTCCCCTATCATTGCCCTTAATTTGGACTATATCACTTTTTCTGACCGACGCAGTTAGAGGTCTTTTTTGCATATGTCCAAACCATCTTAACCTATTTTCCCTCATTTTATCTCCAATTGGTGCTACACCAACCATCTCCCGAATGTGTTCATTTCTAATTCTATCATTTCTAGTCTTCCCGCACATCCATCTCAACATTCGCATTTCTGTAACACTCACTTTATGCAATTGTTGTTGCCTAGTTGCCCAACATTCGGTACCATAAAGTATGGCTAGTCTAATAGCTGTTTGATAAAACTTCCCTTTCAATCGTAAGGGGATACGCCTATCACACAATATACTAGATGCACCCCTCCATTTAACCCATCCTGCCTTGATTCTATAATTAACGTCATCTCCAATTTCTCCCTCATTTTGAATAATTGAGCCTCAATAGCGAAAATATTCACTTTTTTGTACCTCTTGATTCTCAATCCTCACTACATTCTCATTTGTCCTTCTAGATTTACTAAAGTTACACTCCATGTATTCAGTTTTGTTTCGACTTATCTTAAACCCTTTTAGTTCTAAAGTTTCTCTCCAAACCTCCAGTTTGGCATTAACTCCTTCTCTAGTCTCATCAACTAAAACAATATCATCAACAAACAACATACACCACGGAATATCATCTTGGATGTGTCTTGTTAGCTCATCCATCATTAAAGCAAAGAGGTATGGACTTAATGCTGACCCTTGGTGTAAGCCTACAGTGATTGGGAATTCGCTTGTTTCCCCTACAGGCGTTCTCACTATAGTTACACACCCATCATACATGTCCTTTATTGTGTCGATGTATCCCTTTATGACTTCTTTCTTTTCTAAAACCCTCCATATTAGGTTTCTAGGTACCCTATCATAGGCTTTCTCCAAATCAATAAAAAGAATATGGAGATCTCTCTTCTTCTCTCTATATCTTTCCATTAGTCTCCTCAACAAGTGAATAGTCTCCATCGTTGACTTACCCGGCATGAATCCAAATTGATTCTCCGACACTTCCGTCTCTCGTCTTAGGCGTTATTCAATCACTCTCTCTCAAAATTTCATAGTGTGACTCATTAATTTAATACCATGATAATTATTACAACTTTGTACGTCCCCTTTATTTTTATATATAGGTACAAGAAAACTTTGGCACCACTCATCTGGCATCTTCTTGGTTGTTATAATTTTATTAAACAATTTTGTTAACCAAGACAAGCCAGCTTCTCCTAGACACTTACACACCTCGATAGGAATGTCATCGGGTCCTAAAGCCCTCCTCGATTTCATCTTCCTTAAGGCATTCCTAACCTCCCACTCCTTGATTCTACGGAAAAATATAATAACTCTAACATTTTCCTCTAAGTCTAAACTTCTTATATGGTTTTCATTTAGCAATTTCTCAAAATCGCTTTTCCATCTTTCTTTAATTTCATCGTCCTTTACTAAAACATGCGAATCTTCACTCTAAATACATTTAATATGGCTAAAGTCTCTAATTTTCCTCTCCCTTAGCTTGGCAAGTTTATATATATTCTTCTCTCCATCTTTTGTACCTAGTTTAGAATAGAAATCGTCATATGCTCTATGTTTTGCCTCACTTACAATTTTCTTAACTTCTTTATTTGTTTTTTTATATTTGTTAAAGGTTTCACTATTCCTAGTTTTTTGCCAAACTTTATAGCATTCTCGTTTTGTTTTTACGATTTTTTGAACCTCATCATTCCACCACCAAGTTTCTTTAAATGACGGTCCCGTTCCTTTTGATTCTCCTAAAACTTCTTTTGTCACTCTTTTTATATATATGGCAATCTTATTCCACATTAAGTTTGTATCATCTTTGCATTCCATGTTGCTTCTTTTAACATATTCTTTTTAAACAAAATCATTTTCTCCCCTCTTAAATTCCACCACCTAGTCCTTGGGTTTATGATTCTTTTTCTCCTTTTTGGTTGTCCTTTTATACATAAATCTAAGACAAGAAGCCTATGTTGTGAGGTTACACTCTCTCCGGGAATAACCTTACAATCCTTGCTTGTTAGTCTATCTACCTTTCTAGTTAAAAAGAAGTCAATTTGGTTTACATTTGAACCACTTTTAAAGGTTATTAAGTGTTCATCTCTTTTTATAGAAAATGTGTTCCTAATTATAAGGTTATATGCTACAGCAAAATCTAGGATAGTCTCCCCGGCATGATTTCTATCTCCATATCCATGCCCACCATGTACCATTTCATAGCCTCTGCTCTCTTTTCCTATATGGCCATTAAAGTCTCCTCCTATATACACTTTTTCTCTTTCGGGTATCCCTTGCATCAACTCGTCCATATGTTCCCAAAAAAGTGTTTTAGTATGGTCATCTAATCCTACTTGGGGTGCATATGCGCTAATTATATTAACTATATGTCCTCCTAATACGAGTTTTACTAATATGATCCTATCTTCTTTTCTAGTAATGGTTAGTACATCATCTTTTAAAATTTTCTCAATGATTATCCCTACTTCATTCCTATGTCTAGTCTTTCCGGTATAGTCTAATTTATATCCTTCAATTTCTCTAGCTTTTTCACCTACCCACTTAGTTTCTTGTAGACATAAAAAAATGAAGATCTCTATTGTAAAGCGTGCAATTTCATTATTTATTTGGTTTAATCTAATTATCAATTAATTTTTGATTTGGAGAACCTAATTGAAAATATTTCAAGTTCCCAACACAAAGACAAATTTCATTTATTAAGTTTTTATTATTGCAAGCGAGGACTTTCCAGGTTTGTTGAGTCCTAACTAATTTGAATTATTGAAAAATTCTTAATATTATTCACTATAGGAGGGAATGAGGGATAACTAGAATGCAAACACACTTTGAATTTATTTTAATCTGTATAATCGTGTTACATAATATATATAGTTATCCTCTTCAATTTGTTTAAAAATATTGCTTGATATAAAATTCTTATATTTATTATTTTGTTAAAAAAAAATTATCTTTAATTTTTTTCTTTAGCCTCCGAACCTAGGAAGCATGGATACGGATACGGGACATAGGTACGATACGATACGGGTACGACGATACGACAAATCTCAAAAAAAGGATACGGGTATGGCAGGATACGGCAATATAAAAATAACAAATTATATTTTTATATATACAAAAAATAGATTTATTTACATTTATTTATAAAATATTATGATTAAGAAACAAACTCAGAGTTAAGAATCATATTGCATAATTTGCATAGATAAATTTTGTACTAAATTGTTGATATATCAACACTTTTTTAAAAATAAATTTAAACTTTTCTTAACAATTATATTATGATATTTTTGTTAGAAATATGTTTTGGAAGTATTCGAGAAGTATCAGATACATGGTCGATGTATCTAAGAAGTATTGGATACGTGTTAGAAATAAAAAAAAAATATTTTAAAATTATGGATACGTTTAGGAAGTATCGGACACTTATCCGCAAGTATCCGAGAAGTATCGGTATTCGATACGGGTATGTTACTCTTCTAGAAGTATCCATGCTTCCTAACTCCGAACCCAAATAGACCCAAAATCAACTTGACTATTTTTTATTATATTACCATATATATGTACCTCTCCGAGACCCCGCTCAAGCGGGAGCCTTGTGCACTAGGTACGACCTTTTTTTATTTATTACCATATATATGTTGTTCCCCAAGTAGATTAGAAAAAGGCTTGGTTGTTGTTGTTGTTGTTGTATTACTATATATTTATGTAATTTTTAATATTTGGATCGGCAATTAGGTTGGGTTGTCATCTTGATGAATGGTTGGGTTGTAAGCATGTTAGATAGCTTAGATAGTTATTTATCTTTTCCTTGCATGAGGGTTATTACCCGCTATGGTCCTGGTTAATCAAGGGTGTTGGAAGGGGAAAATTGGATATAGGCCCAACTTTTGGCATTATTTGCAGAAAGTGGTTGCTATCAAAATTCAAATATACATTTTCACGCCTAACAGCCCGAGTATTTTACAACTGCAACAGGCAATGACCCCTACACTTAAGTGAAAAATAATTTCTTGTGCAAAACTAGGGTGTTATTTTTCCTCATTAGAGAGAAAATATTTGAAGAAATTAAAATATAGCGCTAAACTATTTTATTTTCCCAATCTTTTTTAAACTGTTTTATTTTCAAACTAGTAGAGCCTAAACTTCTCTAACTTTAGTACGTTGTAAGCATTGTTTTGAGACTCGGCCAAGTCTCTACATATCGACTAAGTTGTAATGAACTTGGCCGAGCCAGAGTCCTGTACGATATATCAGTGGGAATTGTGAATTGGAATCCATTAGCCTCGTTTGAGTCTTGAGGTCGGCTGCAAATGAACCGAGCTGAGCTTTGGCATGTTCAGGCTCGGCTCGCTATAGTTAGGAAGGTGCTTGGGCTCGAGTTGCGTTCGGGCTAGCTTGGCTAGGCCAAGGTCGGGCTCGACTTGGCTCGTTTGCGCCATATATATATATATATGCAATATCAATCTCAGATATATGTACATCGGGCTCGTTTGCGCCATATATATATGCAATATCAATCTCAAATGTATGTATCTATTAGCACAGATTCATGTATATATTATACATATACACAAACAAATCATATATTTAAACTCTACATATCTTCTGTATATACGTTGAGGTCATATGAAATCATCAACTTCCTTTGATATCCTCAAAGAATACAAAATGTTGATAGGTAGGTTGTTGATGATGACGTAGAAACAAGAGATGAAGGATGGAAGGGGGAGGTTGTCGTAGAAGATTGCAGAGAATGAGAGATGAGAGGTAGAGGGAAGAGGATGCGACAGTCAGTGGGTGAAATTAAAATTAGATTAGGGTTTTCTTTTTGTTGCAGACATAAATGGGCTTAAGATCTTTAAAGGGGAATATGGATATTTTTGTTTGGGCTTGTCATTCGTTGGATATTTTAAAAGGAATATGGGTCATTTTTGTTTGGGCATGTCATTTTGAAAATGGTATGGGCTTGTATTATACTACTTTGATGGATCACACTTGTTTTGCATATACGGGCTTGGACGAAAAACATAATAATTTATAAACAAGCTTGTTCACGAGCCTAACATACTGAGCATAACATTGTTCAAGTTCGGCTCATTTAGTAAATGACCTGAAAAGCCAAGCTCAAGCTTGGCTTGATTGCTTAATAAACGAGCCCGAACCAAGCCCAACTGTTCATAAATAGCTCGGTTCACTTGCAGCCTTAGTCCTGAGGGACTCGGTTGAGTCTATTCCTACTAGGTGGAGTCAGTACAGAGAGTGCAAGGCTGAGAAACTTTTACTACTGCGGTCTTTTATGCCATTACGTAACACCTGCTGCACCGTGCGGCCATTACACCCGACCACATCCGTGACTTAAAATTATGGTAGTATGGGAGCCATGGAAAGATTGTTCTCTTATTCTTCTTTCATCAAGCTTTTACAGTTCTTTGGTACCTTTGGTTTTCAGTAAGCTCCTAATTCTGATGAAAATTTCTTGGCAATCTGATCTTGATGGGGCAAGAGGTTTATTTGAGGCAACAAATGGGTAAAGTTACGAATATTCTAATGGCAGAGTTTTTCTTGCTTTTCTGACACTAGACAAAGGTCAGCATACTGGACTTCATATATTTGTCAAAATTATGTATATAAGAACTGAACTTTGGTAGGATTATAGTAGGAGGAGATCCTAGCAATATTATTGTGCTTCTACAAAAAATTCATGGAATGTCAATATCATCCTGTACCATCATAGAAATGATTAACTTGCTGATGTTTCTGAAATCCTCTCTCTCACTCTCACTCTCAGAGGTGTAGACAATGGAATTGTCACCTCTTTGAACTTGAATAATGAGTCCCTTTCAGAATAATTTTGCAATGTAAATTGTGAGGTCAACTTTTTATTTGATCTCTTTATCTTTCCCCCTTGGCTGTCCATTTCTTTTCCCTCCCTTGCAAATGGGGAGTAGAGAAAACTGTCTTCTTAATTATTCATAGATAAATATTAATGAACAGATCAATAATTGCAACTTTACCTATTGTTTCAGCAGAGGAAACATCTCACAATCAAGACCATAATTTCCATAGCTATTCTAGCATTAAGTTTCTATAGTCAGGCATCCAGAAAGAAAATTGAATAAATTTATCAGTAAGAAAATGAAGAACACGTATATCAAGTTGTCACATAAATTATAATATAGATTTTTGCAATTAGTTATCGGAGTTACATCTAAAGAAGTTCTACTTGAACTAGCTCCCATATGCCAATTGACTAATACTAGATATGATCTAGTGTGTCTCAGGATGATATACTGCATGTCAGACCAAGTTTCAGAGCTGAAAATGATCTTGTCTTCCTCATCCAACTCGAGTTTAACTTCAGGACTTGTTGCTAGAGATGATCGCGTTGATGCGTTGTCCACTTCTTCCGATACTACATCCACTGATTCCGATTTCACATTTCCAGCTCCCACTTCGACTCCAGCAAACTTCTCTTCCTTCAATCCCAATGCTTTCCAGCTGATAGTTCAGGATCTTTCAGCAGCTGAAATCTCAGGTCAGTCTAGTTTTCTTAGTGTCTCCTGTCTGTACTTAAACTCTGTTGCTAGTTGATACTGAGAACATGATCCATCAGCTTGTTGTCTACTTGACATCAAAGCTAATTCAAGTGAGAATGTAATTAATTCATCAAAGAATTCTCACTATCTGGCATGAGACTCTTTCTATTTCAGCCATCCATTCCATTTTTGGGTAGATATCTCCCATCGCTCCTTAGATAGTGTTAGTTATGTTCCTAAGTTATATGCCAGTTTTGTTTAAATAGGATGCGTTGAAAGTAACTGTATTATATATATTTTTTTCTCTTGATGGTTGCATTGTGCAGGATCTGAAAACTGGGAAAGTGAGCGGGAGGGGGCATTCGATGACTTCTTCTGATGGAACTTGCTCATTTTAACTTCTTGTATTTGTTTTTCTGCTAGGTAGATATTAGTTTAATGGGGCATTTTGGCATTATATAGTAGGTACCTCAACTCAAATTGATTATTATTTTTGCTTCATACTAAAATGAGAGGTACAATACTGGGACAGTTAATAGTTCCTTGGTGTCATTTACGACTTTTTTCCCTTCTTATCTAACAAATCATTTGAGTTTTAAAGTTTACTGGACCTCTTGTGTTAATGCACACTTTGTTTGGAGCCCTTACAATATGATTTTGGAGACAATGTTTCAGCTGTTTTGTTTTTCAGATGATTTCTTCATTACGTGAATTTCTATTGTATGTGGTCTTCTCTCATATTCTTTGCAAAATGTTTGGGATTTTGTGCCTATTCAATTTGGCTGTTAATAATGGTGATAATATCTTATATTGGGAAAGTAACATCTTACATATAGTTATGGGAGTCAATCTCTTTCCTGATCAATACAGTGAGAATCTTGAGAAAGTGTTTTTGGCTTTGACAAATCTTGTATAGGGAGAAATAAAAATATTAAAAGTTTGGCAATTGCTGAACTTCATAATGAAACCTGTTTAGGGTGCTTATGATGAGTTCAAACAATCCCTTTTTGTTGTAATTTTTCTTTGTGGCATTCTTATGTGCTATACACCAAAAATAGTGCAACTTATAGTTGCAGCCCTTCTTCACCATCAGTGTTGACTTTTACATATTGATTAATCTGCATTCCATTATTGAGTTTGGAATAAGACATTAAGTATTTGATTTTGATCCTTCTGAATCTATATTTTCATGGGCGTATTGAATTTCTAAGTATCAGTTTTCTCGAGTTTTCCGCAAATTATTTGACTTGCTTTGCAAGTCTGTCTCCATAGAAGAAAGATGTTATTCCCCCTCCCACTCCAGTACCAGTGGAAGGCCGGCATAAAGCAGCATCGTCTGATTCCTTTTTGTCAGGTTTTGATCCTCCAATTCTTCTACCTTTGTTAAGTCTTCGTTTTTTTGGTTTTGGTCTATTCTACCAAGTAGACATTAAATCTTATAGTTTATACTCTTCTTGTCTTCTCTTCTTCAACTTCTATGCTTTTGTTCTATATTCATCTAAATAGGTTGTCAACTGGTTGTATTGGGTGAAGGCTGTGAGTGAAAAGCTGAAAATTAAGAAAGAAGCATATATTCACCAAGAAGTTCTTTTAAACATTGTAGGATTCAGAATCTACATGGAAGTGCAATTGTCAGAAATATTACGTTCATGCAATTATTAATTTAGAAACTACACCATATGAATGAATTATCATCCAATCACTCCTTTGTACTCCCTAGATCATCAAACTAGTAATCCCCAATTCAGTACGTGAATTTCATAACCTTTATTTGGCTTAAGGTTTGAAAAGTGGTTATCATATTAAAGTATGGAAATGTTTAAGGGAGTTTACCTTTGAAGAATACTTTTCTTATTAAGAATTCTATGTATAATATTCCTTTGTCTACGCATGAGGTTGTGGATCCGTCTTGCTCACTGAGGAATATTGAAGGATTATATCAATAAAGCAGTCCAAATTTCGCTATTGAAGTGTTCTTTTGGATTGTTGACCTATTATTAGAGATGCATTTTGAGTCGGGAAACTTGAGCTACTATTAAGAATAATTTTGATCATGTGGAGGGGGCACGTAGATAATAACAGAAAATAGCTCTATTGAAGGGGGTGAAATTTGAGTGAGAACAACTAACAAGACTCCTTTATCTTCAAGCTGGTTTATGTGCTTGACATTGGGGTGGAAATTTTCATTATTATTTTGTTACTGATAAATGCAAAGCACTTCTAGGTGGTAGCTCCTTTTGTGAAATACTGAATTGTTGGCTTTGTGATACATAGCTCAACTATTCCGTGGCCTTGAGCTTCTTTTAAGTAAATTGCTAAGAATAACATTATATGCGACAAAATATTATATGCACATTAAAACTTAGAACTATTCTTCCTATGGTGAGCGTTTATGGTGGCATAAGGCTATGGGTTACAAATGTAGATTTTGGGCTTAGAAAGGTAAAATAGAGCTTGTATCTTTTGTAGAAGGGAAAAGGGTCGGAATTAGCTTAGTTTGGAAGGTTTTTATTTTTTATTTTTATTATTTTGACAAGGTAGTTTAGTTTTGAAGGTAATAGGTTGGTTCCAGCGAAATGATTGCCAGAAACTCTGGATAATAACTAATTATGGGTTTTGAAGTCTTAATTGAAGGGTTGGATTATAAAAAGGGTTAGTGTGGATTATAAAAAGGTTAGTGCTGCAAAATTAAGGATTTGAATGGAGAACTAATGAAAACATGCCCTGATTGTATTTGAAATAGCAAAATTTGATTGTACAAGAGGAGAAAAAGAAAGACGGCAACAAAAAGATACGCCACTACAAAACTTACCTAGAATTTCTAAGGCTTCAGCCTCTGAGGTTAAGTTGTGTTACACATCATAAAATTTAAAATTCAACACGTTTATTGAATTGAATTCATACCTAGATATTTATTGATTGGACTCCTACCATAATTAGGATCTCAAAATTGAGGCGTTTGAAACTTTTGAGTACTGAGGATATTCTAGACCTACTAATGGCTATGTATTGAGATCCAATAACATATCTTCTTTCTTGGCTAGAGTAAGACCCATGGACCATTGCTACAGCACTGGCCAACAAAATTTGAAATTACCGAAATCCTTTTCTCCTAAAGTGTTATAAGATATAAATAAAATTATGCTAACATCATACTTATATACAATAAACATAAATTAAGACTTGATTTGCATGATGGACATCTTCCTTTGGACCAAAGTCTTCTTGGTGTGGGCCTGTGGTCTTAGATTTAGGCTTCCATAGGGAATATGTCTTCTCCAAATAAGCTATAGATTACCACTGTTGGAAAACGGATTTAATTGCCACTTGTTTTTGCGAATCATGATTAAGAAGAAGAAGTAGATAATCACCTTTGGACAAATTGTAGATTGTCTTTGCGAGAACACTTCAATTCTTCAAGTTTATATTATGTTTTTAATGGCTTCAAAAACACCCCCAATATTCACTCTTATGGCCTTGATGAATTACACAAGCTTTGGATGTGTGGGCTCCAACAGTGTTGTCTAGGAACACTAGGGTGACTGGGTTCTCACTTCATCGGATCATCTCACTAATCTCACCTTATCACCATTCAAATGCGGACGCTATAAATATATATACGCAATTACAAGTGCGTATACTCGCCATTATCTACCTCAGTGGGTATCTCCTTGGTCCATACTTCTATACATACACATTCCTATTTCAAAATCTCACAAACTCACTTCAGTCCAAGTTTCGGTCGACTGGAGATCCTCCTTCGGTCGGCTGAAACCTGGGTTCAGCTGACCTTCAGGTTCCCAGCTCTGTCGGTTGGTTGGAGGATAGTTTCGGTTGGCCGAAAGGGGGATTTCGGCCGGCTGAAGCCTTCTTTCACTCGTTCGAAATAGGTACCCCATTTGCAAATTATTGATCTGTTCATTAATAGGTTGGCGGCGGCATCGATGGTGGAGATAGAAAGAGAAAAATTCTGAATCAAATCTCAAATTGCAAGAGAGATAATTGGTAAAATCATGTTATGCTTACATCTGTAATAAAGTGAAAAATTAATATAATATTAGGGAAGGTAATTTCGTAAAGCACAACAACGTCTTGACTGTTAATGGTTCCCAACTCTGATGGGGGTGTCAGAGTGATTTTTGCAGAACTTTAATCCTATTCTGATTCCCAAAACCTCAGGGGAGGTCAGGTATACCCAATTTCAAACATGGAAATGATGGATGGAATTTTTCTGATTTCTTAGATAAATTGATTTTTGTGCAACAAGCATTTGTCATGGTCGCTTTTCCTTTCTTTTCTGATAGTACTATTGCTGGTATTCTGGAGTTGAACTATTGAAGTTTTTTCTGTATAAACACTTCTGCAGAAGGATTTTGGTTTGTTCTTTTTATAGATTTGATATGGCCACAGTTAGTTTGTTGTAGACTTTTTGTCTATCTTAAAAGACATTATTGGAAGAGATTTTGATGCCCACATAAAAGCATTGAATCACTTATAGGCATCAGTATTCTGTTAGACAATGGATAAGGTGAACTATTAAATAATCCAGGAAGGTGTTGAGAACTCGTTTTAACTTACAAAGTTGATTTATTTGAAACTAGACCTGACATTCAAAATTTTAAATGAATACTCATTGGACCTAATATCACTTTCTCGTTGGGATTGTTAGTTTACTTAATCTCCGTGTCAAATGTCATTATAAGCAGCCAGAGGATCTTTAGGTGTTTGAAAAATGAACTCTAGAAACAATTAGGGCTCTTAATTATTGGAGGTGGCCAACATGAACAGTGTTGGAGACTAAACAGGGACCTTTCTTTTGATACTTAGAAATATTAATTAATATTCTGCTCCAAGTTGAAAGTTATATGTATTATCATCTTGTAGCATGGCTATTTTTGTACTTTTTTCCTTCTGTTAGTGACAAGGGGGGTCCTGTACAATGAGCACATATTTTATTCATTTTTTTCTCTTATTTAATATTCTCTTTCCTTTTTGTTCTCTTAGGAATACAAGGAATGTATCAAAACTAGGGCTATAAATGAACTGAGCATTTGCAAATGGGCTCGGCTTGACAAGAGCTCGGCTCTCTTCGTGTATTTGATAAACGAACCAATCTCAAGCAATATTTTTAAGCTCGTTTCGTAGACGAGCCAAGCTCAAACAACCTTAAGCTCGGCTTGTTAGTTCGTGAACATGTTTGTGAACAAAGCTCATGAAGAAGATCGTAAACATGACTATGTGTGTGTGTGTGTGTATATTATACATTCAAGTTAGTTTTCAAATTATATTAAGGCCTAATTTGCTTTAGACATAAGTTTAGCCGAAAACAATATTCTATACTGTTAGCCCAATAAGCCCTATGAAATTATAAAGCCCTACATTCTTTCCAAGTTGTTGCTCCCATCCCAGTCCCCATTCCTCATGACAAATTCATTCACTTCTGTCATCCCTCTCTCTCTCTCTAATAATGTTGTCTTCCCCTTTGTAAATGGGAGATGGTAGTAGCATTTTGGTTTCAACAACATCCCATGGAGATCCATTGCATTGTTGATTGAAGGAAGAAAAATTACAGCGGCATCGCAATGGAATGACGATTGCAGCTGATTGCCTCCTGGTATCTATAGACATATGCATACATCTATGAATCTGTAGTTGTATATATAAATTTGTTTGCAGGTCTTTGTGTGTGTGTGGTTGTATATATAGATTTGTATATGATCGGATAATATATATATGCCTTCATAAAAAACGAGCGTCGAGCCGAGCTCGAACTTGGCCATGCCAAGCTCGCTCGAACACAAGCTGAGCTCAAACACTTCCCATACTTTGGCGAGCGAGCTCGAACATCTCAAAGCTCGGCTCGGCTTGGATCGATTACAGCCCTAGTCAGAACTACTCTAGCTCATCTCATGTAGAATGGCTATTTTAGTGCTTCTGCCTTCTTTTAGTGAAAGGGGAATTGTGTAAAGTGATCATATATTCCCATTTCGTCTTCCTCTTAGCTATTACTGCTTCCCTTCCTCTTTTTTAGAGTACAAAAAATGCATCAGAAAAATACTTTTGAGTCCCATTCGTTGATGTATAATAAAGAAATTAATTCTCTTCAAGGGACTTAAATTGTATTTCAAAAGGTTCTTTTCTATAGGGTGGTAGTGATTGAGGTTTGGTTCCTTGATTACGTCATATGGAGACAACCAATTTGGTGTTGGACAAATATCTCTAGGATTTTTTGTACCCTTCATTTCCCCTTGCATCATTAGGCTGCTTCTTGTTGTTGTTGTTGTTGTTGTTGTTGTTGTTGTTATTATTATTATTATTATTATTATTATAACTTTTCTTTCTTTTGGTAAACCTACCATTGATTGAGGTATACAACTTCCCACTTCTCCAAACTCTTGTTGCTTTTATTGAGGCTTCAATTATAACTTTATGCAATTACGAATTTTCTGCCAATGCACTCCTCAATGACTGTATATCAAGTTTTCTCCATCTTTTTAGTACCCTTAGCACCAAACCTCCGACCTTTTTTGGGGTAACACCAAAGACTAATTACTATTAATGGCATGCTATCTCTTTATAGAACTTTTAAAGTACATAAACACCTTTTTGAATCTCTTGAACTGTTCCATTACTGTCAACTTGAACATATCCGCAATATTACTAGAGATGTAATATAATGGCACTTTACTGGATCTTCTGCAGCTGGAGTGGATGAGAATGTTAAGTTTTAGGTGGTTGTGGATAATGTTTAGGAACTGGTTCATTTATGGAAGTTGAAATTTAGTTACCGTGTTATGAGTTCTCTACTTGGAGAAATCTTTATGTTTCCAGCTATGGCATATAGAGGAGTAGATAACTTCTTACTTTTGCAATACAAACTTTTCAATTTTCGACATAGTTAGCTAGCTCTATAGTCACCTTGAATTACATATGTCTTGCTTCTTCTTTTTTTTCTTTTCTTTTTCAGGTACTTCATTGCCATTACTGGTTTCATTTTTTTTTTGAAAATGTAAACTAGCAATATCTTATGAAGCATTAATAATCTTATTGACAGTCCTTTAGATTAGCTGGCTTTTTAATACTTGATTGGAGATGAGGCAACTGAAGTATTGCTGAACATGTGGTTCATCATTTTAAGATCAAGAATGCGGCAAATAAAATAGTTCATCATTTAAGATCAAGAATGGGGCAAATTAAAATCAAATTAGTTCTTTACAAGAAAAAATCCTTGCGCGGTTGTCAACTTGTACTTACAGCTTGGATTTGGTCATTATGGAAATTACAACAATTCATAGATGTATGGAATATGGCTAAATGCATTAGGCTTTTGATCAGATTGAATCATATCGAAACCTAATGCCATGAGGAAATATTTGAATCTAAATCCTGTAGGTATTTCACTTCAGATCTTGATTTAATCTGTTGCCCTGTCATCAGCTATAGAGGGTTTGGACTTCAACTTAGTGGAATTTATTTTTTCAGTTTATGCGATGGTAACTGTCATTGATTCTTTAGCTATGGACAAACTGAAGTTGAAGAACCATTGAGAAAAGAGAAGTCAAACTGAGGATATCTTTTTGCTTTAAAATGTTAAACCCAAACCCAACCCCCACCCCCCCAACACACACACCCACACCCACACCAACACCAGAGAGAGAGAGAGAGAGCATGTGCTCATTGGGTATTTTTCAATCATAAGTTGTCGACCATTAAATATTTCAATCGCTGAAAGACATGCTTGACAGGCTTTTTGTTAATTGAATTCTATCTCCTTTTCTAATATGGGTAAAAAATAAAATCTAATTACATAGTACATATTAATATTACACATTTGTTGCTTTATGGGCCATTGAGGAGCGTAAAGTTTAGGCTTTCCCAGTTTTCTTTTCTGTCTATTCTACCCCCAGTCATTTCTGACCAAGGACAGTATTTTGGAATAACTCACATCATTATTGAGCTGTGTGCCAATGGCTAATTACTATATTTTTGGCAAATATTAAAAAGAAAAAATGCTAATCCATAAATTACGTTATTTTATAAATATATATATATTTTTTCTTGAAACGATATGCGTAGATATCTTTCTATGTATCAATATTATTCCCAGACTCGATACACAACTTTTTCTTGAATCAATAAAACAAAATTATTGATAAATACATTTACAAAAATAATCTATTTTGCACTTGAAAAATGGTCATTTCCACTGTTCTCCATTTCCATAGGGTGTAGTTAAAATTCTTGTCCTTCTGAAATCAGGCTTGAAGAGAAGCTCACCAACGTAGAATCAGAAAATAAAGTTTTTCGTCAGCAGGCTCTAACCGCGGCACAAAATAATAAGATTCTCTCTGGACGCTCTAGATCAATTGTTCAGGTATTTCTAGGACAGAGTCATGCATATTGAATTGTGAGATGTTATCAGTATGCTTACATCTTTTTTGGTTTTACTTTTGTCTGACATTTGGTAGAGGGCTGAAAGTTCAAAAAGCAATATGGTAAGTCAAATTTCTTGCAAAATTAAAATTCTGAATCTATTTTTTGCTGCACTCTTACATTATCATTGATCACCTCTGTAAATATAATAGGATCTGCACAGTGGTTCATTAAACTCAAGGGATCAATTGGAGGTAGAGGATAGACCACAAAGATCACTTAACGAGAAACAGCAGGAGTATCAGGACTTGCTCATCCGATGTGTTGCGCAGCACCTTGGCTTTAGTAATGGTAGACCAATTGCTGCCTGCATCATATACAAATGCCTTCGACAGTGGAGATCATTTGAAGTTGAACGAACCAGCATATTTGATCGGATAATTCAAACCATAGGCCATGCTATTGAGGTATGTATAGCAAACTCAGATGCTTATATGGTGCAATGCTAATTTGTCATTTTATATCCGAGGGCTCTTTATAACTTTAGAATTACTTTGAAATTTGAAGACTCAGGACAATAATGATATCTTGGCGTATTGGCTATCCAATGCATCAACTCTGTTGTTGCTGCTGCAACGTACACTAAAAGCAGCTGGTGCAGCTGGGATGACTCCACAACACCGACGATCCTCATCTACTCTATTTGGAAGAATGACACAGGTAAAACAAAATGTTCTTTTTCCATCTGAAAATTTATCCTGCTTGGCATTTATCATAAAGGCTGCTCTTTGTTTCTGTAGAGTTTTCGTAGTAGTACACAAGGAGCCGATCTTTCTTTAGCCAATGGTGAGTTGACTGGCAGAGTGGATACCTTACGCCAAGTTGAAGCCAAATACCCTGCTTTGCTGTTTAAACAGCAGCTGACAGCATATGTGGAAAAGATATACGGGATGATCCGAGATAATCTAAAAAAAGAGATTTCTCCACTGCTTGGGTTGTGCATCCAGGTACTTGAATGTACTTATTTACATAATCAATATTTTTTCAACTGTTTTGGGAATATGCAACTATCATAGTTATTATTTTCCTTCACTACCAAACACTTCAAATTTTAATATGGATGTGTGAATTGAATAGGCACCAAGAATATCCAGAGCAAGTCTACTCAAGGGGACAGGCCGTATGCTTGCAAATGCTGCTGCTCAGGAGATTTTGATTGCTCACTGGCAAGGGATTGTAAAGAGACTTGGAAATTTCTTGGATGCATTGAAAGCCAATCATGTAAGAATATTATCATTGTTTCTCCTTCATTTGTTTTCTTTACATGGCTTATGACATGATATATGTATATTTTTTACTAGTAAGATTGTATTAGATAGCGTTCAAGAGGGTTAACACATCCCGCAAAAGCTACACAAGGGCCAAATAGGGCCACTAAACTCTCAAAATATTCAAAAAAATCAACTATCTCATCCATGGATTTACAATTTCTCCCATAAACCCAACAAAAAAAGAAAAATAATAATACAGAATTTCAGTGCCCCAATAGGAATCTCCTCACTATCAAAAGATCTTCTATTCAATTCCCTCCACAAGCATCACCAAACACACAAGGGTGCCACCCTCCAAAAATCATGGGCTTGGGAATCCACCGTACAACATCTCCAAGCCTTTATCATGCCTCTCGATGGCCAAGGCATAACCCACTGGATCCCGAGTTAGACTCAAAAGCATACTCCAACTGTCTTGGGCCACTGGGAAGTGCAAAAGAAGATGATCTACTGTCTCTTCATCTCTCTTGCACATACAACACCAATTGACAATAACCTGTCTCCTCTTCCTCAGGATTCCAGTGTCAGGATCCTCCCAGAGCTACTACCCAAGCAAAAAAGGCCACCTTAAGGGGGGCCTTATTGCGTCAACCAGCCTTCCACGGTCAAGCAAGCCCTGGAGCATAGTCTCCTGTAGAAAGTGTTAGAAAAAAAGGGGTCTAGGCAGCGGAAGTTTTGAAATCGCTCAGATTGATCATTGTGAATCAATCCAAATAATTATTCATTTACCAAAGAGGGTTTAATACGATTACCTCGGCAACTTGTAGGTTGCTAAAACGAGATTGCTTGCTGAAGAAGTCTTAAAGCTCTTCCTTAAGTTTATTGCGAATTCTTTGAGCATTAACCATCACTTTCAAGCCCTGATCGGAGTGATCTACAGACCTCAAAAAAATTCTGAAATTTGTCAGAGTTAGCTTCGTTTTGATATAAAATCCGCACCAATCCAATATAGTATGAGAGAGATATGACCAAAACACCGACTGCTACTCTGATTGGGCAGAACCTGTGGGAATTGATTTTTGAACCTCCAATCAAAGATTCCTTCAACGGTGGATTTGTGGCTATTAAAGACCATTAAATCTTCACTCCTCTGGCTTTTATGGGAACTGCAAGTAGTGAAGTGTGGGCTTCTATAGAGAGAGAACAAAACCCTAGGAGAAGATAAAACTTTGTCTTAGGATAGATTAGGAGTGGATCTAACACTAAATAAAAATAGTTGACTACTCCAAGTAATCAAAGATATTACAATAATATTGTCAGTGTAAAAATACAAGTTTACCCCTCTATGCTAAATTAGTGTAAATTGGACAAATTAAAGCATCATCTAATTACTTATTTACCCTTTTATTATAACTACCAGATTAACCTCGTTTGATCACTTAAAAAGTTTTTTCTTTTTTAGAAAATAATATATTTAATAAATATATATATAATAAAACCATTTTATAAGAAACTACCAACACTGGATTTAGTGATCAAACTTAATCAAGTCCAAAAAAGAAACTAGTATAAGCACTGCAAAGATGCTTTCTTTAGAATATGTGTTCCAAAGTCGACCAATCAATGATTACCCAAAATATTCAGATTTTAGACCCTGAGGCCGACTAAAGTAAATCAAAGCAACCATGATCAAAAACAAGGGTTCACTATTCTCTCATACTTGAGAGTATACTTGCTAAACACCTGATAAGGAGAAATTACTATGACGACTTCCTGAGTTTCTAGTACTTATCTCTCGATCCGTTCAGTATCTCCTACATACCAACATGTACAAGTCTTATTTATAAAGACTAAGACAAGTCTATCGATAAATAGACACTTGCATGTTAGACCATTTCAATAGAGCGACCAATTCTATCATAAGGTGCGAACCACTTTTTATGAGTATGCAACATCTTGATTTATATCTCATGTGCCTTAACAAACCATTGTTGTAAGCACATAAATCAGACTACATAATCAATGGTACCTATGATTCATCTCTAGAGTTAACCAATACTGTATATTCACCCCCCCCCCCCCCCCCCCCAATACATATATGTAAAGCATGTTAATCATAAACTAGATTCTATAGACTTGTCAAATTCAATTAAATTGGCTTAAAGGACACACACAATCCCAACAAAAAGAGCATACACCAAACCTCCCATGAGTAGAGGGAACCTAGATCCAAGAATCAAGCCCTTTGACATCCACCTCCTGACGATATAGCGACTCTAAAAGCCCAATGACATCCACCAGCTCCCAATCTTGGAAATGCCTCACAAAGCGCACATCGCAAGTTCGCCTCCTGCCATCAAGCTGATAACAGTCAGCAACCAATACCTATATATCCAAAGCAATCTGTAAGAAGCTATGAAAAGAGCACCGCTTGCAAACAGTTGCCACACCAAACATCCTCCCAAAACTGAATATCTCTGCCATCCCGAGTCCTGAACATAATGTGTTTAGAAAATTCATCCCACCCATTCCTAATGAATTTCCAAACACCTACCCCTCCTGAAGTCCTCACTACCAGAGAGCACCAACCACATTTCTCCTCCCCAAATTTGTAAGAAACAACCCTCCTCCATAATCTCTGCCTCCACTCCAAATCTCCACAACCACTTGCCTAACAGAGCCTTATTAAAAGGCTCCAATCTCCTAATCCCCAGACCACCTATTTGAATCATTCCCAACAGAGAAGGTGGTATTTAAACTCCTCCCCCATATCACCTAGGGGTGCACAAAAATCCGTCCAAATTGGAAAACCAAACCAGACCGATTTTTTTACGGTTCGATTCTGCCATGGTTCCAAAATGTTGGAACCGTGAATTAACAGTTTGGTTCTGGTTTCTTGAGGACCAAATCGATCCGTTTATATATATATTTATATATAATATATATTATATAATTAATAATATTATAAATTAACATAAATAAGTAAGTTGAAATTGTAATTAGTATAGTAATATACTATAGTCTAGTCTTACACTCTTATATTATACTTCATGTATATTATATAATTTATAATATAATATATTAGAGGTGAACCGTGGAACCGAACTGAACCAAACCGGTTTTTCATTGTTCAAGTGGAACCGGACTAATACGGTTTGGTTTCAAAAAACACCAAAACCGGACCGAATCGGACCGTGTGCACCCATAATATCACCCCAAAGGAAGTTTGCTAAAGCCTCTCTAACCTCCTAGCCACTGAGGAGGGAATCATAAAAAGAGAGAAAGTAGATAGGAAGACTCGACAACGCGCTCTTCATCAAGGTGACCCTCCCACCCTTTGAAAGATACTGCTTCTTCCACCTCGTGAGCCTCCTCCCAAACCTCCCAATCATAGGATCCTAACCTTCCACTCTCCTCGAAGGCGACCCCAAATACAAAACAGGGAATGATCCAACACCGTTGCCAAAGATATCAGCCAAGTCAGCAATCCCTTCAACCTCCCCCACGGGAACCAACACACTCTTCCCCACATTTACTTTCAGATCAAAAACTACTTGAAAACAAATCAGAACAACCCTCAAATATCTCAATTGAGACTCATCAGCATCACAGGAAACTACGATGTCATCTGCAAACAAGTGTGAAATCTCCAGCTGATTGGAAGATTCCTTACCCATCTTGAACCCTCTAATAAAGCCCAAATCTCTAGCTGATTGGAAGATTCCTTACCCACCCTGAACCCTCTAATAAAGCCCAACTCCACAACCCTCCTCATCAACCTACTAAAAGCCTCTATCACAATAATGAACAAGAAAGGGGAAAACGGGTCCCCTTCCTCAAACCACGCGAATTACTGAAACAATCGGTTGGTGACCTTACTGAGGATACAGAAACTCAATCCATCTCCTCCACCTCTCCTCGAACCCCATCCTCTCTGACATATAAAACAGAAAACTCTAACTCACATGATCGTAGGCCTTTTCGATGTCCAGCTTCCAAAGAATCCTTGGGCACCCACTACTTAACCTGGAATCCACTCACACGCTAGCAATGAGAACTATGTCCAGAATCTAATGACCACCAACAAATGCATTTTGGGATTCAGAAATAACTCCATTCATGACCTTCTTCTATCTTGAGGCTAGGACCTTAACTATTAGTTTGTAGATGCATCCCACCAAACTAATAGGTTAAAGTCCCTGGCATCATACGCTCCCCCTTTTATGGGAATTAGGGCAATAAAGGAGGCGTTCAAAGATTTCTTAAACTGGCCCTAAGAATGAAATGCATGAAATGTGCCCATCACCTCACACCTAACCGCCTCCCAATTCTCAAAAAGGAATCTCGTAGTGAATCCATCTGGCTTTGGAGTTTTGTCACCATTGTAGCTCTTCGACGCCATTAGCACTTCCTCTTCACTGAATGGCCTCTCCAAATCACCTCTATCCTGCTCTGAAATCGAATCAAACTATAATCTCATAAGTAAGGGTCTCTAAAGAAACCTCTCCGTGTATAGCCTTTGATAGAACGAGGCTCACCCCTACACATCTCGTCCTCCCTACATAACAACTTCTCAATTAGTGGTGGACCTACGATGATTGCTTTGGGGGGGCCAATGCCAAATTTTCCTTATATACTTTTATAATTAATAATTTATATACATATGTATTAACCCTTGCTAGGTCCGCCCGTGTTCCCAATACTCGAATCCTCCCAATGTGGTTGCCCCTCTTATGGGCATTGACAAGTCTATGAAAGAACCTTGTGTTCGTATTACCCTCCTTAAGCTACAAAGCCCGAGACTTCTATTGCCACGATGTCTCCTCAGAAATTGCAATCTCCTCGATCTCGGCCTTGTACTCCTCCCTCTTCCTCCTTGTCAGATCCTCAAGACCTCCCAACCCCTCCAAGCAATCAAGCTCGATAATCTCTGACAACGGTCTATTCTTCCTCCACTCCAAATTCCCAAACACTTGCTTGTTCCACCTCTTGGTATCTTCTTTCAAACATAGGAGCTTACTCGCAAGAATGAAACTCGTGGTGCCACTCACTCTGTAACCCTCCCACTAAGCCCGCACTTTATTTCCGAAATCCTTTGCTTGAAGCCACATGTTCTCAAATTGAACGGTTAGCTCCTCCCTAATCCTCCGCAATCCAGAACCAACGAAATATGATCTGAGGTAGGTCCAACCAACGCCACCTGAACCACATTAAGATATTTCTCCTCCCAATCTCCAGATAAAAGGAATATATCCAACCAAGAGAGGGTACTGAGCCATCTGAAACTCCCTGCAATGGCAAATCAATTAGCTGATGCCTGTCTATAAACTCCGAGAACTACTCCATAGCCGGAATCCATCTCCCTCTTGTGGATCTTTCCAATGGGGACTGAACTACACACACACACCCAAGGAAGGGACCATCTCCTCCGAGTTGCACCTAGCTCCTCCCAAAGCAATCTCCATCCTCAATCGGACTGCAAACTCTAGAAAATACCCCAACAGAAACCATCCTCCATGAAAAAGGCACAAGAAACAGACAACCTTCCTCTCCACACATCCACCCTTAACACCCACCTCCTATCCCACATCACAAGGATGCCCCCTGAGGCGCCCATACCATCCAATGCTTCTCACTCCACAAATCTTCCAACCCAAATACTCCTCACCACTCTATTTGAGACCGAAACTAACTTCGTCTCTTGCAAACACGCCACATACGGATCCGATTTCTGCACAGCCATCTTCACTACCTTATTTTTGTTTGAGTCATTGAAATCACGGATATTCCAAGAAATAATACGGAATTTCGTAAGCACAGTATAGAGTCCCCCTCCTCCCCTAAGCACAGTATAGAGTCCAACTCCCTTCCTCCCACCCCCCCCCCCCTTCTTTCTCCGCCCCGTCCTTCCTATCATAGTTGACGTAAGATATGAGATTTTGAACCGTCCAATCATCATTCATTTTGGACATCACCCCTAAGCATTTACTCAAGTCCCCTAAATTCCCCTTCACCCGCTTCTCCCTATTATCCCCTCCCTCCACCATAAGCATATCATCCCTCTCCCTTCCAGGAACCACCATAGCCAACGGTTCCACACACCCAACCCTACAACCTTCACACTCCTCCCAAGGCACAACCTCCGTACCACAACCATGAAAATCCCGTGGCAGCCCATCCCTCACTTCCAAATCTGATTCCGCCCAACTACTAGTCACGGACGGAGTGTAGGATCCATCCATCAAATCTTCCCCGTCCCCTAGCCTATGAGGTTCTGATGAGAAGAACCGACCCCTCAAGGCTTTATTTCTTTCAACAAAATCATCGCCTTCTCATCACTAAGCCGCAATGGCATGTCCCAACCCACACAAACAGTTATCATCTCCGAATCAGACTCCCTGTCCTGCGGCTTGCCCGAAGAATAGCTTGGATCTCCTTGGCCAGTACACAAAGAAACTGCCATTTCGTCTCTGACCTAACCAACCTTCTGTCCCCAATCACGTAGTTCTCTCCCAGACGATCACCACAACTCAGATTCCTTTCAGTGCCTGATTCCAGGGCCGACGACTCACGTTGGACCACCCCTTGTCAATCATCAGTCCCCTTGCCCACATTCGACGCACCCAAAAAGCAAGAAGAAGCAGAGGAATAGAAGTTAGGTTGATTATGAAACCCACTGAGCTATACGTTTTGTTAATTGAGTTGGCTAACTCGATGCGACCCATTTTTATTTCTCGACTTAAGTCCATTTCTTTCCACATGTGATTTGGACTTGGTCCATTCTGGTTCTCCCTTGGGCTTGACCCACTCTAAAACTCCCTTTCTTGGAGTGGCCTATAACCTTTTTAGACACCTTAGGTTGAATTTTTAAAGGCCCAATCCTTTTTGTGTAATTTCCGAACCTTTAATTAGATGTTGGGTTAGTCTTCTTGTCATTACATTTGCAACCTAGGAAGCACGGACACGCCTAAAAAGGTAAAGAATCCGTGTCCGACACGAATACGCGTCGAACATGCCAAAAAACGTGTCTGATTTATTTTTATTTTTTTGAATTTTCGGACACAGCTCAGACACTGCTCGGACACGGCGCGGACACGCGTCCGACACAACTTGAATTTTCAGACACGGCACGGACACGACACAGACACATGTTGGACATGCCAAAATTTTTTTTTTTCTCTTTTTCCTCTTGTTTTCATGAATCTCTTCCATGAATTCTTACTTTATTTTTCACTAATCCCTAATTGTTTTTGCTTTTTTCTCCTTTTTTAACCTCTTTCTTTCTTTTTCCTAGCAAAACACAAGTTCTAGAAAGGTTGTTTTAACAATTCAACTATAGTCCATCTCATCTCTTCATCTTTGTTCTTTTTTACTCTTCTTTCTCTTACTGTACAACTGCTATCTTTTACATGTGACTTTATGATGATGCATTTGTATTTGAAGTAAGCTAGAATGATGATGTTTAAATGATAAGACTATTTTTTATTCTAATGTCTCGTTTTGATTTGATTTTATGACTTTGTGACATCGTTCTCTTATAATTATTGTTGTTGTGGAGTAGATTCAATTGTGTACTTGTGATTTATGATTTGTGAATTTTTTCTTTGTTAGGTTGATGAAAAATAATATTACTCTTAATTATTTAAAGTACGACATCAAATATTATATAAAAATAAATATTTATTATTTGCCATGTCCCCGCCGTGTCCGTGTCCTAATTTTTTAGGATTTGCCGTGTCGTCATGTCCATGTCGTGTCGTATCCGTGTCCCGTATCCGTTTCCGTTTCCGTGCTTCTTAGTTTACAACAATAGCCCATGCTCATTGGGCCCTCAGTCACTGCCCCTTCTTCTTCATTTGGGCCTTGATTGAGTTGCCCAAATTGATTCTGAGTTTTAACACTCGGCCCAATATTTTTCAAAACCCTTCGCTGGTGTCACGTGATCCCATATGAGTACGATCCACCGATTCCACCCCTTTGTTGCCACGATTTCCCCCAGCTGTCACCAACTTAAAATTACCGTTGCCTCTGAGATCTCCTCCCCTACGCACTCGTGCGCAGGCCTCCATCCCTGTCCTCTGGATGTCTTCTCCTAACACTAGTACTTTGCAACCTTGCTCCAACCATCCGCTTGCCTTCTCTACTCAGCTTTATCTCCCTCGACTTCACCATTGATCCTCTGATACGAGTTCTCGTTCATCCCGACCATCCAGAGATGCCACCATCGGCACTACTTCTGGCAAGCGCTCTTCAATCACCGCCACCTTATAACACAATCTCTCATCTTCCACCCATACAAACCCCGGAATCTTACCACCCTCTAGCGGTGATCGTAACTCTCGTAGCATCCTTTGTCGCATCAGCCTCAACTATTATGAACCCCCCACAAGCATCGCCAACTGCTTTGAAAAAGGAATCGCATCACACATGCAGGGGTAACCCATAAAGTAACAACCAACGCTCCTTTCTCCCCTTCAGATTGTCAGAGCACCCGACCCTAAAGCACCAAACATCAGCCTAAGAGTGGCTTCACCTCCAGGAGGACTCTTACCGCCTCTGCATGCGACAGCAGTTGAAACAACAAGGTGTCAGGCAATGGAGACATCCCCACACCACTGGCCACTCTCCATGCCTTAGAAGCCCACTCCGCTACCTTCTCGATCGAACCCACTGGTTTGTCCCACTTCCCTATGCGACATGCCTGTAACACGTCACGTCTCTGCCATATACCCCCATCTTCAACTTTGAAGCAAAGATATCTCGTCTCCGGCACCGGCAACACGCTGGTCTCACCTCTGGTGTATAGTCGTGGTAGTCTAGCTACATCTGCAAATGACCTCATCCCTCTCATTCCAGAATTTGATGTTTTCGTGATATTTTTCAATGACATGGTTCGCCACTCTTGTCATTTTGAGTCTGTCCCCAACTTTACTTTGCACTGGTTAACTCAGAATATTGTCATTCCATGAGCTGCAACTAATCCAAGCAATTCTTTCTGGAAGAAATCTGTAGCTGTATCATTAATTTTGTCATGAATTGTCAACAATTTATTTAAAAAATTGGCACTTCTGTCACATGAGTCAAGACCTATATTAGAAGCACTAAAATGGTCCATATTAGCGGTGGTTCCCCTACTTGTTCATGAACTAAATGGTATAATCATACTATTTCACATATGAGACTATGTCAGAGAGAATTAGAGATACTGTTAGAATAATAACCACAATCCAGTTGTACATATTATTGCATGGACTGTTCAGTTATCACTTCTCACCATGATCATTTTGAAACATTGTCAAATTTCATGGTATTTTTGGTTTCACCATCTGTTTTTTCTTGAAGTATTCTGCCTTGTTACTAGTGTTATTGAAAATTTGAATACTGCCAGAGGAATCAAGAGCCAACATATCAATAATCATCAAAATTGTTAATACAGTTCAATTTTCCCACTTGTTTATAACCTACACAATAATTAATTTTCAGTTCCCACGGAGACTTTTATAAAGTAGCAGGGACCAATTAGATAATAACTGTTAAAATTTAATATAATACAAATATTTCTGAACTCTTTCATGGGCTGGGCAGTAATCACCATAATACCTTTGAAATTTACTAAAAAATGTTCATGATTAGTTACGTTTTCGTAATTTGTTATCATGAATTACCCTGTTCGGTTCCCTGGTATTATTGAACAAGATTTGCAACTTTTGTTGCAGGGACCAAGAATGGAATAACAATAACCATCAGATTGTTAATATAGTGCCCATTCTTAACTTGTTTAATACCATGAAAATTACTATCATATTATTTTTCTCTGAAATGGGACTTTTGCCAGAGTGTTGGGAACTGATGAAATGATTGTAATTGTTAAAATTGTAACTATAATATAGTTTTCCTAAACTGTTCCAAGGACTGTCCAGCTATTATCGTAGTACTTCTAAAATTCAGCCAGAGATCATGGTGGCTGAAGGTTTTCTCGTCTTTTTCTTGCTTTGTTTAATTGTGGGCATCATCTAATTTGCAGATCTCAGATTTATGAATAGGCTTTGTTGCATGATGTGTCAATTTTTTTTTTTTCTTGAATTGCATTTAACTCAAAATATTTTCTCCATGAAATTTACTTTCAGGTGCCCCCATTTTTAGTTCGCAAAGTGTTCACACAAATATTTTCTTTCATCAATGTGCAAATGTTCAACAGGTTTGGAGTCTAGAACACTCCCATTTGTTGGTATATCTGTGAGACTCTTCTGTGGATTAGAGTTTTTCTTTTTGTTACAGCCTACTATTGAGACGAGAATGCTGCTCTTTTAGTAATGGTGAATATGTCAAAGCTGGATTGGCTGAACTAGAACATTGGTGCGATAAAGCAACGGACGAGGTATTTAGTTTTTTGTCATTCAATAATTATTTGTTCTTTTGTTTTTCCTGACTAAAGAAAAAAAAAATTTCCAGTATGCAGGTTCATCTTGGGATGAGCTCAGGCATATAAGGCAGGCTATTGGATTCTTGGTATTGCATTTTGTTCTCTGTTCAGTGCTTAAAAGCTTCCGACATTTCTTCTTGTGGTATTTATATGAAACAATTTGTTTACATTGCTTGTGGTTTTTCTGTTTCCTGATTTAGGTCATACATCAAAAGCCACAGAAGACGCTGGATGAAATAAGTCATGACCTGTGCCCAGTAAGTGGTGTACTAACTGACATTTAACTAAAAGAACCATTTATTTTAACTTATAGACCTCCTTTGTTTTATATCAGTTCCATTTGTTTATCATCTGCAGGTGCTTAGTATTCAACAACTCTACAGAATCAGCACAATGTATTGGGATGACAAGTACGGGACACATAGCCTTTCACCAGATGTAAGTCTCTGTTGAGGCCCCTCAACTAGGTTTGGCCTTTGATTATTGTACTGGATAATAATTCTTCAATGTACATATGCATTTGGTATTGCTGGAAGTAGATATGAGAGTTGGTAAACTCCTCTGACATATCTGGAGTCCAGAACGGAAACGTCGTTGAAAATAGTATACAGTTTTTAATAATATTTTAAATAACTAGGGTCAATGTAACTCCTTTCGTAATACTTGTAGAAAAAGTGAACTCCTTTCGTTTTTTGTTGGAGTGATTTTGCATATATGGCTTGGTGCACGGTAAAATTTTGGTCTAGTAAGTGTCAGATTATTGGCTTGAGTCTGAGAGCAATCACTCTAATTATGCAAAATAGTGTCAAATGTTAGGTTTGTCACCAATCTCCTTTCACCACCTCACATAAAGGGATCAGCACTAGGTAGGCCTTTCAGAAACAAGGGGACCATTTTTTTGGTGCAATGATAAATGCTGGCTTATCAAGTATGAAGATGTGAGTTTGAGTCTTAGAGTAGCCACTTTGTCTAAGGTAATGTAAAAAGTTAGGTCTATCTCTAGTCTTCTCCTCCTAACGCCTCATGTAAGCAGGAGCTGCAGGACTAGCACTGGGGTGACTGCATTTTTTTTCTTTCTTTATTTCCTCCTTCTTCTTGCCTTTATTTATTTATTTATTATTCTTTTCCTTTTTGGTTTTTTGTTTTTGCATCTATGTTACATGGACTTAGGTCCATGTGTCGGATGTGTCAAATCCCCAAACAAAAAGACTTATTACACTGCTAAATATTTATATTATTTAATATTTTTATTTTATTTTCTTGATAAAATAAGGTCTTTATGTAACATAGTGTTTGATATTGGCATTTCAATCATTTTGAAGCAATAATATAATAAAATTGAATTATTGAACATGGTTTTACATGGACTCATGTCCAACCAAAACTGTCGGACACATGTGGACCCATGTCCGAGCAATGTGTTGGATATGGGTACTTCACCTACTATTGAAGAGTCCATGTAACATAGTTTTGCATTATGAGGGTTTAATACTTTTATGTTATGCATCAGTTATTCACTCGAGTAAAATTAGCTTGACAGCTTTATGGCCATAATTGTGCATACCCCTTCTAACAGCTCTTATAGTACTCTTTTCCTTGTTAAATATCGATGGATGAGACTTGCCAAAAAAATAAAAAGAAACAAAGAATATTGATGGATGGGGTAAAGACTTAAAGAGTGGTATTACACATAAAGGAAAATAAGGTGAGATGGTTAGGATGGAGATGAGGGTGGACTCAGGAAGGTTCACTTGGGGGGAAACCTAATGTGATTTTTAAAATATATATATATATAGAGAGAGAGAGAGAGAGAGAATGTAATATATTTTTCATTCAATAGAAGTCTTGGTGTATACTTTTAGGATAAAAGGAATATAAGATAAGATTATTTATAAACCAAAAGTATTTCAACTCATTAACTTAAAGCAAAAATGTACCTAGTTCTTCTTCTTCTTTTCTTTTTGTTTTTTTGTTTCCTTTTGTCTTGGATATGCAAAATGGACAAAAGAATTAATTTTTCATACATGTAGTCAAGTATGACACAAGTGTGTACAAAAATGAAATAATGAAGTGATTGAATATCTTGTAATAAATCGAACAAATCCATAAATTTAATAGTGATTTCATCTACTTGATATTAATGAAAACATGCGTTATTTTTCTATAAGAAAAAAGATCATGTAATTCTCATCAACAACTATACGGAAATTCATAGAGTAATAATCCCTTGCAATAATACTAGCAATGGGAGATTCCAGTTAAGAATATACCTATGAATAGATGACAAGAGAAAAGCATTGCCAAAAACTAAGACATCCGGTTAGAGAGTTTACTTTTTGTGATGGAAATTATTGGGAAAACAACCACCATCACCAAGCCTTTTTCCCAACTACTTGGGGTCAACTTCATGAATCCTATGTTTCCATTCCACTCTATCAAAGGCCATAGCCTCGGTCAACCCATATGCTATCATATCCTTCTTTACTAACTCTATGCACGTTAACTTTGATCTTCCTCTTCCCCTAGTATTACCCTCAATGTGGACTATCATTTATTCATAGGATTCATGTTCATATTGGGAAAAGGAAAAGGAAAAAAGAGGAGCATCAAAGAAGAATGTGAAAAAAGAGAGAGAGAGAGAGAGAAGTTAGCCAGATAAGGTTTCGGCTAGAAGAAGAAAAGGAGGGAGAGAAAGTAAGAATATAGATTTATGTGGTAAGGAATTTTGATGTTTGGATACACAGTTCCCTTTCCCTAACTAATTGAAGAAGAGAAAATTTTGTAGTTGTTAGATTGATAGAGTAAGATCTCTATCTTGTTGGGTAGGGTTTAACTTTAACTGCTAGATTTCTTGCATCCTATGGTACAAATTTGATGGGCTTAAATGAATATACAAGCCTTAACAAGAAAACAAGATAGGTTTTTTTTTTGTTAATAAAAATGAAGGAAACTCAATACCAAATGCTTGGCAATCCTTGGTAGAGCTTATTCATGATTCCGTGCCGAACCCGGTAAATGAACAAATAGGTGGTTTTTCCGGAAATGTTAAACAAAAGTTTTCCCCTTGCATTATAAATCCAAGTTTCTTATGAGCCTGAGCTTGTTTATGAGCCTAGTGAGCCGACTTCTTTTTGAAACAATTTTAAAATCGAGCTCGAACATGTCTTGTATTCTGACTGAACTAGCTTATTCACAAGCCTAGCTCGAATTGTTTATGAACAGTTTGGTTCATTTGCAGCATTATCTGCAACTGAATCGGTTATGTACATGAACTTTGAATTTGGTTGTCAGTAGTCATAAACCTTGATTATTATGCTTCAAAATTTGTAGATTTATAGGCCCTGCTTGGATCGATTTTCATTTTTTAGTTTTCAAGAATAGTTTTTAGAGAATTAGAACATAAAATAGTGTTCAGTTTTTTGAGTATGAAAATCTACTTGATTGAGAAAATTACAAAACAGTTTTGAGAGAACAAAAATTCAGAAAACTGATTGGTTGAATCTACTGAAAATTGTTTTCTGAACTAAGAAAAAAAAATTGCACATTTCCTTTTTATTAATAAGTATTGGAGCTACATTAATTATTCTTAAGTTAATAAATACTCTTATAATTTCCCTTTTTTTTCCTCATTTACTCTTTTTCACCGTCTTTAGGAAGATTTGGCTAATCAATATATATATATATACACTATCAATTATACTAATTGTCTAAGCCTATAGTCAGCCAAATGTAATTGCGACCCAATCAATCTCCACTTGTTTTGATGGATCAGATTGTGTGTGAAAAAGAGTCAATTTTTTTTTTCATCCCCTCTAGTTCTATCCGTATTGACCCTACTACAGATTCACACGTTTGCCCTTTCTCTCTCCTCACATACTGATCTTTTGATTCTTTATAAAGAATCCCTAACAAGCGACGTCCCCTTTCCTTTATTTTTGTTCTCGTTTCTATCTTCATAGATTTTCAGCTTAAAATTGGTACAGCTTATGCTTTTTGGTTCTCTCACTCATCAAATTTCCCGAGAAAGTTGGGGTTTCTCTAACGTGGGTTGTTTTCTGTTTCTTCAGAAATGGATCCATTGAGGGAAAAGAATCGACTTTGGATTTTGGGTTTGTCAAATTCTGGGTTTTTGCGAATGGGTTTTGGTTCGTCATCGATTTCAGCTATAAAGGAACTTTATTCCTTAACGGGGTTGGCTTTGGGATCTTGAGAACTCACAATTCTTAAGAGAAAAATTGGTTTTGGTGTTTGAGTTTGTGAAAATCAGAATGGGTTTTGGTCTAAACAAGTTGATTTTTGTTTTGGAGGTTTGGATCATGGGGTTTTAGGTGAATTTCATGGTATAATTGGTTCTTAGGTGAATTTCATGAAATAATTGGTTCTTGTGGTTGGAGTTTCTGTTAAAGAGAGAGATGATGAGAAGATTATGGAACCAATGTGCAGCCAAAGAGAGAGAAAGAAAATAGATGTTATAAACGACGATAAGGGTTTACGTTATGTCCGTATGTTTTTAAGTGGCATAAGAGTTCTCCGTGTTTTCAATTATAACTTCTTAGGTTCCGAAAATTCCAAAAATATCATTTTGTTGTTCTCTAAAAATCAACACTCATTTAACTCGGTTTTCAAAAAATCATTTTTCAAAAACAGTTTCAAGCGGATTGAAAAGCTGTTTTATGGTTTTTTGTCACTCTGAAAACAATGCAGGGCCTAATAACCCTAAGTTTAGTTTATGTTTTATGGCCTTGAATGAGTTTAATTTGACCTTGAAAAGTTTAACAATGGTGGAAATTGGGACTCACTGTAGCTACTAATCGTTAGTTGAAGAAGATCCACTTTGGGGTCTTCCAGGCAAGGCTAATATTTATAACTAATTTTTAATTAATTTAAACGAGAGAAATTAGAGAAAAATATTATAGATATTCCAAAAATTATGAAAAATTCCAGAATAATGTATCTCATCACAATAAACTTAAATACGCTAAACTATTTGGATTTATATAAGGTTTAGGTGGTGAAATTATATTATTTATTTAAGGTTTAGGTGGTGAAATTAGATTCTGAAGTTCCTTACCAATTTTGCGTTTTCTCCGATTTCATGTCTTAAAATTTACTCGTCCCTTTTGGAGTTTAATTGCTCCCTCAGTCCTTCACGTTGAGCGTGGTCATAGGCTTTGTTATAGTGGAGATTGGAGACACCTGATTCCTATCAATTTTGTATTAAATCATCAATAATGTGGTTTAGTGATAATAATTCAGTAATCAAGGCCATAAAAATGGTTAGGTGATCTGACTAGCTTGACTTTTGCTATGTGATATTTTCATTGACAGGTCATATCCAACATGAGGGTGCTAATGACCGAAGATTCAAATAACGCGGTCAGCAGTTCTTTCCTTCTGGACGATGATTCAAGGTTAAAGATGAGATTAAATTGTGTTATTGTATATTTCTGCTGCTTCTTTTTTGTTTTTTTTTCCCTTCTGTTTTGTTATTATTACCATTTTATGGTAAATCTTTTACTTCATTGGTCACTGAGTTTTCTCCATCACTCATGGTGCAGCATACCATTTTCGGTGGATGACCTCTCCAAATCAATGGATCAAATTGACATTTCGGACATTGAACCACCACCGCTTATTCGTGAAAATTCAGGCTTTAGTTTCTTGTTGCCGCGTGCTGACTGATGAAGCTTTGTGGCTGTTTTTTCTAGTTTCTTTGCTAATACACGATGTTAGGTCATTGATTTATCAATCAAGTTCAATCAACCCACCCATTTTCAAGATTTGAACCTTATTCTTATTCAATTGACCCATACTCAATTCAGCAGATCATCAACATTCTTTCTGGCTTTCTCGAATTTGAACTTGCACCTGATGTGTTTGTTGTAACATCCAAAAGAACCCTTTCTACCTCCCAAAGAAACATCTAAACATCCATTTTTCTTGCAATTCATTTTCGGTGTAATTGTTCTTCGACTCCATAAACCCCATTTTTTTTCTTTTAATATAATTCTCTCTTTTACATTATCAGTTTGTTTGGATCTTGTCTTATTTTTATATTTTAATTCATCTTTATACGTATTTATTTGTTTTGATTATGACCTAATTTTAGGCCCGTGTATGATAAGCATTTTTTCTTTTAATAAGACAAGGGGAGGAATGAATTGGGTCTTTGGCAAATAATAATGCAAACTACTTTGATTAATTAATATGTGCAAGTGACAAATCAAATTAAGATAAATAAATTATAATCAATTATGAACCAACAATAATAGTGAGAGATAAAGGATAGTGAATGAATTTGATTATACTATGTGCAATAATGATCAAATAGAAATAAAGATTTGTAATCAAATAAGCACAAATAAAGTTAAGAAGATAAGGGATAAGAAAGCGAGTTGTAAAATGGTTCAAGTGTTTAACACTTTGGTCTATGTTCACGTCTCAAGATGCCCTCTTGGTCTAGTTTCTGGGTGTTTTATTTTTCTAGTTTAAGGTCAGATATGAAAAACAGGTGAGTTAGTGTCTGATAAACAATCGATGGTAAAACTTTTGTTAAATCTTCTTAAAAAAATTTCACTCAATCCGAGAAAATTTACGTGGTGGCCTATCCCATTTATATGAGATTAATAGAGGAATGAGAATGATGGTGATGAATGCATAGATTTGATTAGACAAGTCTACTGATGTGAATAGAGTAATCGACCTATTCTTGTTCAGAAATGCCTCAACACAATGGACAAAATCAATTTGACTAAATTTTGAAGATTCCTAGAATCCACTAATTCATGGTTTTTGTCTCTTCCTCTAACCTCTCTTAAAATTCCGGAGAAATGAGATCCAAAGTAACCTAGAAAGACAATTTTACAAGTTTCAAGTAGAATCAATGATTTTTTGTATTAATCAATCTCAACTTCTACAATATTTTGTATTTTTAAAACTATTTTCATAATAAAAAATCAACTCTTAAATTTCCATATAATTTGAAAAGTCAAGTTAATATGATTGTGGATGGGGGCTAAAACTGGAAAGTAAAAGAAGTTGATCCAGTTAGGCCAGCAAAGTTCCTATGGCTGATCTGGGCCCAATTTTTTCTATCTGAATTCTTCATGACTTCTATGAATTATTATATTGGGCCGCTCTAGGCCCATGACGATGGAATCTGTTCAAAATTCAATCATCACTATCCCTCCTTCAACGACTTAACAACTTATGGATTTGACCCACAAACCCGTCTTCACATCACATGTCGCAATTAAACTGTTTGAAAATGGTTGAATAGTAAGTTTATTGCAAATTCTAAAGAATAAGTAAAAATTTGTTGATTGACTATGCCCATTCAAGATTGAACAAGAAAGTAGGGCAAAAATAAAGTAAGAACTAGGTCTATAACTCCAATTGCCATGGACTTGACCCATCTAGTCAGAGGAGCCCATCTGGCACCACTCTTTTCTTTTTTTAAGCGAAAAATACGGGGCTAATATCACGATCACACTAAATAGGATGGTGCTCTTTCGTGCCCTCAATCACTAGATGAAGAGTGCGTCACGTGAGGGCTCTACATCCAATGGTCAAGGACATGACTTCACATGAGATCACCCCTCGTGATAATTTTTTCCTCAAAATATTTTCATTATCAAATTGCAATATCTTGAAATGAGATTGTATGAATTTGGCAAAGATGACAGTTTAATTTCGTCAAATGTTATCAAATAACGGAAGACAAAAGTGTAATTGAGTAGTGTAAAGCTAATCTACAATAAATGAATTTTGGCAAAATAAAAATTTGAAGGTTTTAGTGACGGAGCCAGAAATTTATTTCAGAGATCTCATATTGAACATGAAAAAAAAATTCTAACTAACATGTCAACTATAGTGTAGTAAAATAATCATAGTAAAGAACCGAAACATTCGGACATTCTGTCAATAAAATTACACTAATAAATTTAGAAAAAGAAGAAAAGAGAAAAAAAATAAGAAGGGAGAAAAAAAGGTTATTACACATGCATCATACATGAGTGCAAGTAGAAATTTTAAGAAGAGGAAAAAAATTAAATAAAAGAAGTAGAAGACAAGAAATATGAGATAACTTTCACAGAAAAAAAAAAGGGTTTGATTCAAAAAAGGAAATGCAAAATATTTTGAAGGAAACTAAAAGAATTCGAAAGGAGAAATTTTAGGGATACAATTTTTAAAATTTCAAAATATTACATGCATAAAAGTAAAAATAATAATAATGAATTAAAGTCCTCCCAAGCCTTAGCTGGCTCCATCTTTGCTTCAATTGTTATACCATCCTCTATCAAGTATCATGCGATTAAAGCCTGCAAAGAGTGGCTCAGTGGTTAAGGGGTCTCATTTGATAAGAATTGTAAACCCGGACAGCTTGAATTCGACTCTTACTTCTTAACTAGAAAATCTTTAAACTGAATTTTTTTTTAAAATTTTAATTTCAAGACATTTATTTGGTGCTTCCAAACACATGAGAGGACATTTAGATCTTTATTTAATCTGTCTTCTCTGTGGAGGTCAATTAAGAGAAACAGGAAACCTATTTCACCTAAACCAAAAATCATGATAATTATCGAAGGCAACAAAGCTAAAGTATAATCTGATTGCATCAATGAAGAAAGGTTAATAATTAAAGTAAAGGGCGAATGAATTATTAGAGGGTTGTAGTAGTTGAAGTACTCACGTTGTTATCGTCCATGTCCAATCTTCTCATTGTCCATACATAACCATAAAGCTAATCTCTTAATTCCTATTTATAATTCTCATGTAGACTTGTCAAGATCAACCTAGCTAGCTCTAATGAAAACATGTTTGTATTCTATCATAAAGCATTTTAATGCCTACACCTCTAGACAAAACCAATACGTTAACAGATTGCATTTGGTTAATTCACAATCATGGCTTTGTCTTCTCATCCTTTTTAACTACTTTGTGCCCTTTTGTCGCCCCAAGAGGTAAAGGGAAATTACAATTATGAACGAATGAATGTTTTGGCGAATTCTGTCATAGATTTTGAGATGGTGCTCGGACTTGTTCTTCCTTCCAACCGTTAATGTTGTGGATTTTAAGATGATGATTTCTAATTTTATATCTTAATTTGTCGAAGATACAAAATAATGAATCTAATTTGACAAAGATCCTCTCTAGTCAAATCATTCTTTTGAACTTCACATGCTTTAATTCTGTGGTCCAGATTCAGTCATGTCATCATCTTATTCAATTTTATCACTTACTAATTCAGTTCTAATAGAAAATTTAATCTTAAGTTTAATAAGATGATGATGTGACTAAATCTGAACTGCATAATTGAGACTGCAGAGTTTAGGAGAGATTTGGCTAGATATTATCTATTTTCATCCGTAAAAGAGAGGAGTGAGAATTTGTGGAATATGAGATAAATTGTAATATATATGATGGAGATTTGGCCTAGATGATTCCGTCGAAGAGCTAATGAGAATTTGGTGGAGTCTTTGTTCTACAAAAAAAAAAAGTAACTGTTAAAATACCTCTATATCAGTAAAACAATCGGTCAGGAATTTTCGCTCCAATTCGTCATCAAGACCAAAATTGAAATCCTAGCAATCGTTAAGTGTTAGATATACCTAGATATATAGATTGTTGATACAATGGTTGATTTATAGTGATTGGTGATTGAAAGAGTCGAGAAAAAGAGATAAATGATTGTGAGAGAGGGCTTTGATTTTGTGTACAATGGCAACTTGAGCTCGAGTACTTCCCACAATGGCTTCTAATGAAAATGGCAAAAATTACAAATACAAGCACTTTCCGACTAGGGTTGGATTTCACGAGCAAGAGAGAGAGTAGTTAGTGTTAGTAGTTCGCAAAAGTGGAGGGCTTATACATTTTGTTAGGGTTTGTAGAGGTGAAGATGAGAAGAGGAAAATGGGTTGAAGACGGGAAGAGGAAAATGGGTTAACCCATTAGGTAACGGTCGTAAAGGATGAACATGTCTTTCTAAAATAATGGACCAGCCATGTGACTTGTATTATGGAATTTGCAATTATTAGTTCAACAGAAGACTAACAACGTGGAAATCTTTGTAAAAAACAGAATAGTTTAGCGCTTGCTTGGCAATCGTTTCCGTTTAGTGATTCTGTTTTCATTCGAAACAAAAACAACATTTTGTTGTGGAGTGTGCTCATTTGTGATTGGTAGCATGTTGGGAAATGTAAAATTTGTCGCAATATTTTTGGAAGCAAAAACATGAAAACAAGTTTCGTAAAAAACTGTTGCATAAAAGCATAAAAAACGCTTGCTACAAATTTTTTTTTTTTTGTGGTAATGTTCACGCTATAATGTTTTTGTTGCATTGCAAAAACATTAGGAAACACCATTTCAGCCTCTTTTCGATAACAAATACAATACTATTCAAATGGTAACAACCAGTTACCAAATGTGTTATGGTGTTTTACTTCGCTATAGTTCACCATCCGCAACACAAAACATGCAACAAAAATGATTGTTAAATAGGCCCTTAGGGGTTTAACTGCTAAATAATAATTCAGAAGGTTTCTTTTGAGAGAAAATAGTTCAGGGGGGTTTATGCAATTAACCCTAATAAATATAAAAAATTAAATTTTGATGAACCAAAAAGGGGAGGGGGGAATTAGTTCAAAAACATTGCTAGAAAGATAATAAGTTTTGTGGATAATTTTTTAGCTTAATGAAAGGATATGAGATCAATGCAGTAGTGAAACAATGCAATTTGATGTTAAGGAATGGTCAGAGAGAGATAATTAAGAGAATAGAAAAGTGTTTGAAGAAATGTTCCAATGAAACCTTAATTCCTAAAAGATGTTTGATTAAATGTCAAGCAGTTAAAGGCACAATGATTTATAGAAGTAAAACTCCAAATGTGGGAAAACATTTTCTTGGTCGTGTGGCCTGACTGAACTTCACTATGTATGAATGGTAGTACTATAACTCACCTTGTCACTTTCACTAACCTAATCTCACACAATAACTCTCAATTCTCACCCAGTCCAATGCACCCTCTACTTGGACTATCACACACCAATCTCACACAATTCACTCTAATTCCCCTTTATCAAGACACCCTATGTGTATGAACACTCACAACAATACATAGATAATGAAATAGAAAGCTCTCAAGTACAAACAATCTGAGTTCAATATTTAAACGTAAGAGAAAAGGTAAATATCACTTATCTCCCCTAAGGTTAATTTTGTCAATATAACACATACCTTCCCTCTACATTTCATAATCTCACCTACCTTTCCTGAGGTTATGATGCATGTAACGGAGTCCCCCTATCGTAACAGTCGTTAACGTAGGCAAAGAGAATCTGATAACATTAGCAACAGTAATCAAATAAATGGTCATTTTTACCCTTCTTACGCATGAAATGAATTTTTAAACTTTGTTGACCAATAAATATTACTTATATATCACTGACCTATTAACTTAGATTTACCTCAATCCCCATTTCTTATATACACACACACACATATATAAACTATAACTATGGATCCATTATGAAATTAAAGATGGAGTCTTCTAGCACTCATACCAACCATGGAAGGGATCTAAGGTACAAAGAAAATTTCATGCCGACAAGTCTAATTGTAAAGTTTACTTAATCAGACGAGTCTAATTGCATATTAAGACTACATAAGTGCGATCATAACAAATCAAACCTAACTCAAAAGTTCAAACTCAACCGACCCACCATCTTTATCACCACCGCGTTTCACAACCACCAAGCTTCGTTATCTTTGTCACCATTTGTAACCCACTCCATGCGAAGCCCCAATGCCATAGCAGCTCCACCGAAGCACCATCTTCGCTGTCCACAATGAAACACCAATGTCATCTAGGTCTTCTCTAATACCATCACTATCGTCCACCTTTACTGACACTCTATCACCGCCATCTAGTTCTCCACCATCTTCATTATCACTATCCAAAGTTGTATGTTTGCACTAAGCCAAACTACATGCCAAAATTGTGTCTTCACTGTTAAGCAACCATTGTTGGGTCTCCACTATCTATTTTTGAAACTCCATGTCGAGACCCATCATCTTTTCCATTGAGCACCACCAAGAAAATCCAAAGTCACTACTAAAATTCCATGTAAGACCATCGCCGAAATGAGTCCTCCACGTCAAGCCATCATTGTCCAGTGATGGGTCCAACAGAGAGGAGAGAAATAGAGAGAGGAGCCATTGCAGAAATTGTGACTGTGTTTGGATTACCCGAATAAAGGATGGACATTTTGGTATTTTCCTTTTAGCTACAAATACCCATGCATATTAATATATAATACATGGGCATAATGGTAAAATCACACACTACAGTTACTTATTTGGATGGTTGTTACTAACAGGGGAGATAGGTGGGATTATGAAACATAGAGGGGAGGTATGTGTTGTTAGGAATGTATGCCCTTTATAGCACCAATTGGGTTGTAATGACATTGGCTTATCACTAAGAATCTGTTTGCTTATCAAAAATATTATTTATATTATTATGAATGTTATTAATTAATTTGATTCAAGACTTGAATCGTAGTGTCCATTGACTACGCAATGACTTGATGTGTGCATAGTATGGTACCAAAGTCGGGAGCACAAATCACTTATATCATAAAGTGTTTTGTTCGTTCAGCAATAGTGGGTGAACTCCCTATTGATAAAGAACAACATAGGATCGCCAACAAGGTATTATCAAAGTAATTGTAAAGTCGTCATTGCAATTACTACTTGTCAATGTTATGGCAAATGTTATCCTCAAGTATGAGGGAGTGATGAACCCTAGGCATGGTTGGTTAGCACTTTGATATAACTTTGATATATGTGGTGGGGCCCAGAGTCTGGAATCTAAATATGTTAGGTGTTGGTTTATCATGTGCTTTGGAATATGCTCCCAAGATTTACATTTATGCTAGCTAAGTTTATTATGGCTTAATTAAGTTTAGTCAAAGGTAAATCTAAGCACTTGGTTTGACTTTAATAAAATAGGTATGCAAATTGGCAAAGTGCAAAAGTTTTATTAAAGGCTTATTGATTGAACGGAAAGTAATCAAATGGCTTAATAAATATTCAGTTGTTGATTTGGATTGAGGGCACTTATATGTCCATATCCAATTATGCATAGAGGGGTAATTTCGTATAATTAACATGGGTGTTGTGTGTTGAGGCAACACAATGTTTAAAGACAATACATGGGTCCACTATTCTCGAGTTGGAATGTAACCACACTTATATAGTGGAGTTAAGTTGTGGTTAATGGATTATTATTTTTTAGGGTCATGGGATGACTAGGCCAATTATAATCCATTAGAGCTAATAAGAGTTTGGGCCCTTAAATAAGATCCTCACTTCTAACCTACTGGGTCGATTTAAAACCAACTAGGTTGTTAAATGTGAATTGTTAGCATTTGTAATTTAATTATATGCTAAGGGCACAAGTGAAATTATATATATATATGGGTACACAATTACAGAGAAATCAATTCACAAAACAAGGAGCTCTCCCACAAGAACTAGGTTTTTAGATAATCAAGCTCAAGGGTCATAGCAGTGATTCTTACGGGGCAGTACACCGAATGAGATCGATTACTTCATCAACTGTTGAAGAGAGGTTGGAAAATTATCCCCGTCAGGTATTTGACCTCAGAATCTCTTATATTCCATGCAATTATATTCGTGTTCATAAGAAAAAAAAGTTGTTACTTGCATAATCTTTCATACATCAAGGGGTTCGGTTTGTTTTTAATGAAACACGCTTCCACAAATTATTTTTGATATTTTTTTAAAAAAATAACCCGATTCCCATCAAGTCGTATCAGAGCCACCTTGATGTTTATGAAAAATTATGTGTTTAAATTTTTTCTAAATATTCATGAGTTCTAAAAATCATGTTATGCATATGTTTGCATTAGTTATTGATTTTATTGATTGTCATAAATGGTTGATTGTATGGATTCATTGATAAGGCTAGGGTTTTTTTTCTTTTTATGATGTAAGGCTTTGGGCCAATTTTATTTCGATGTATTTTATATTTTTGATGTAAATATTGAAAAAACTTCTAATAGAAAAACCCTAGATCGCAAAGAACATGAAGAATGCGAATAGCGCATCCATGGAGGACAGGCGAAGAAGAAAGAAAATCACCAACGTGCCAGAATCGGCAGCGGCAGCAGTTGCTGCTCACACGGCAGGCTGCACTGTTGCGGCACGCGCATAGTGTTGCCCTAGGGTAGCAGCTGCGTACGCGCGTGCATAGACCATTCCAACATTATTGTGGTGCGGGCACATTGCTGCCTTAGTGTAGCAGCTACGTGTATGCATAGATGCACCATGCTATGTGATGCATGGGTTGCCTCTGAATGATTCCCATGCGTGCACATATATGGGTTATGCGGTTTGCGTGCTATATGCCAATGGTTTGACCTTCTTCTACTTATCGGTGGGTCCAGTGATGGATTTCTCTTACACTAAGGAGCAAACCATGGAAGGAAGTGACCGAAAATAAAAGTTTTAATTTCTATTGTATTTCTTTTATAAAAATGTCTCATCTATAAATTTGGTTCCTTATTTGTTTATGTTTATGTATGCAATTAGATGTATGGACGTATGACAAAGGTAGTTGCATGCATTAGGATCCATGAATCTTATTATGTATTAATTTGATGATTGCAAGTTTATAAGAAAATTATAGACTTCAAAATTTTCTTAAGATAATTTAGAGTTTTGTTTTAGGAGTATTGAAAATTTGTTTTTGATAAAAATCCTCAAAATTTTGAAATTGGTGAAGTTTATGTTTGCTCAGAATAGGACAAAAGATTCAAATTGATATAAGCATGCATATTATAAACTGTAAAACCTTCAAAGTTAAATATCAAGTAGGAGAGGGGTCTTACAATATAAAGCCCCACAACATTCATTAGCAATCATAGTATGATGTTTTGTATTAATCCCCCTTTAAAGATAATATAAAGCATGGAGTATACAAGATTGATTTCTTAATATTATTCCATTATAATATTATTCTCATCGGGACGGTAATATCTCTTTTGGATAAATATTGAGATCGATAATGGTATACACTTGACTTAGCATAATAACATTTATTCTCATCAGAATGGTAAATATTATTATTCTAGTGAGGCCAAAGAAAAATTAGGAGTTATTCATAGGGGGCATAGGATGCCTAAGTTGAATAATGGGGCAAACCGAACTAATTAGTGGGAGTAGTATCCTCATTGGGGTATTACTTTCACAGTAACTAGTATTCTGATTATCATGCTTAGTGGTTAAGGGAACTATTTTAGTGATTGTTTTATTGCATAATGCTAATTCATTTTTCTTTTATAAATACGTGTTTGTTAGATTCGCCAAGTCAAATCTTTTCAAACCGTTTGCTACTACTCTCGAAGAAAACAAATTAACTGGTCCAAATTATGTTGAGTGGAAAAGAAATCTGAACATTATCTTTAAAGCTAAAGGGTTCAGTTATGTTCTCATTACACCATGCCCTGACCCTACTTCTACAAATGACCTCCCTGAGGTTTTTAACCTGAGGGAGATGTTTGGGAAATTTTGTAAGGGCAATGCTTTTATGGCTCAAGTTAGGCCCTTCGGATCTAAGTATAAGGGTAAGGCGAAGAAACAAAAAAGGACATATGGGAACCATTCCCAAATAGGGTAGGTCAGAAGGGAAATAATGTGGTTAAATAAGGCTCTAAGGGAGCTTATTTTGGGTGTTGTGAGAAGGTCTATTGGAAGAAGAACTGCCCCAAGATAATGGCCAAGGACAACAAAAGTAAACGTATGTTTGTCATTGAGGCATGTTATGTGACTGGATCTACCGAATCCTGGTGTGTAGATTCGGGAGCCACTAATCATGTTTGCAATTCTTTGCAAGGGTTCCAAAAGACTCGAAGACTTAGTGAAGGGGAGACATATTTGTGCCTAGGATCACAAGCCAGAGTTATTATGCTAGGTATTGGAGTCGTTATTCTGGAACTAGAGAGTGGGAGAGGCCTGTTTTAAATGACTATCTTTATGCACCAGCAGTTAAAAGAAATTTGATTTATGTTTCATGTCTTGTTTATGAAAACTATGTTTTTACATTTACAAATGTTTTTTCAATTAAAAATAATGAACATGTTATTGCTACTGGTGGATTGGTGGATGGTATTTATTTATTAACTTCTAACTCTTATGTTGTGTATGATAATGAGTTGAATGTAGCAATAAAAAATCTAAATGTCAAGAGGAAATGTGTTTCTTCTGACTCAATGTATCTTTGACATCTTAGATTGGGTCATATTAATCAAAATATGATTCAATGGTTGGTTAAAAAAGGTTTAATACCTATTGAAGCAGAGGCACCTATGCCAACTTGTGAGTCTTGTATTGAAGGCAAAATGACTAAGAGGTCGTTTACGACCAAAGGATATAAAGCTAAAGAACCATTGGAGTTAGTATATACTGATGTATGTGGACCTTTAACTGTATAGGCAAGAGGAGGGTATGAGTATTTCATTAATTTTCCTAATGAATACTCTAAGTTTGGATATGTTTATCTATTGCACCACAAGTTTTAAGCTTTTGGAAAATTCCAAGAGTATCAAGCAAAAGTGGAGCGAAAATTGGTAAACACATCAAAACACTATGATTAGACCATGGAAGGGAGTACTTCTTGGGATAGTTTAAGGACCACATGGTTACTGAGGGTATTGTTAGTTAGTTATCTTTACCAGGTTGCCCTCAGCAAAATGGTGTAGCAGAAAGAAGAAACGGAATATTACCTGACATGGTTAGATCGATGTTGAGTTATTCAACGTTACCTCCTTCTTTTTGGGGTTTAACTTTGGATGCAGCCACTTACACACTGAATCATGTTCCATCTAAGTCGGTACCTAAGACTCCTTATGAGTTAGGGATAAAGCGTAGACCTAGTCGATTTGACGCAATTCCATGTTTGGGGTTGTTCTGCACATATACGGATAGGATAGGTGACTAAGTTGGAAGCAAGATCAAAAGTGTGTTTGTTTGTAGGCTATCCGAAGGAAACCAAAGGTGATTTATTTTATGATCCCGATGATAGGAATGTATTGGTTAACACCAATGTTATATTATTAGAGGAAGATTATATTATGAACCACAGACCTAAAAGTAAAGTTTTACTGGATAAGATGTTAGATTCCTTTAAAGAACTAGTGGTAGATGAACCAATCATAGATAATAAGACTGATGGAATACAATAGGCTATCACTAGTATGTATTCATCTTCTAGTACACATATGCCCCGCCATAGTGGGAGAGTCTCACTACAACCGACATATACATATTTTTGGGAGAATCTTACGAGGTTATCCCTAATAAACATGAGTTGGATCCAATGAACTAAGAAGAGACCATCAATGATGTGGATGCAGGAAACTAATAGGTTGCCATGAAATCAGAATTAAAATCTATGTATTCCAATCAAGTCTGGAAACTTGTAGAACCACCTACTGGGATAAAAACCCATCGAATACAAGTGGATTTACAAAACGAAAAAAGGAATAGACAAAAATGTTGAGACATATAAGGCAAGGTTAGTAGCCAAAGGCTTCACTCAATGTGAAGGGATTAACTATGAGAAGACATTCTCACTGGTAGCCATGCTGAAATCTATTCGGACTCTTTTAGCCATAAAAGCTCACTATAATTATGAGATATGGCAGATGGATGTCAGGACGGTATTTTTAAATGGTCATCTGAAAAAGGACATCTATATGAAACAACCAGACGAGTTTGTGGTGAAAGGTTAGGAGCACCTAATATGCAAATTGAAGAGATCCATTTATGACTCAAGCAAGCATCCAGGAGCTGGAATATGCATTTTGATTAAGTAATCAAGGCATTTGGTTTTTATCAAAACATTGATGAGCCTTGTGTGTACAAGAAGGTACAGGATAGCATTTTGATCTTTCTTATTCTTTATGTGGATGATATTCTACTCATTGAAAATCATGTAGGGGCATTATCATCAGTAAAAAATTAGTTGTCAGATATTTTGACATGAAAGAATTGGGAGAAGCCAGTTGTATCCTTGGGATTAAGCTTTTGCGTAATCGAAAAAAAATGAAGATCGGCTTATCCCAAACTGTATATATTGATGACATTTTGGTCAGGTTTGCTATACAAAACTCCAAAAAAGGTTTCTTACCTTTCAGGCATAGAGTATCTTTTTTTAAGGCTCAATGTTCTAAGACACCTGAAAAGTTAGAAGAGATGAGACAGGTACCATATGTTTCGGCAATAGGTAGTATCATGTACGATATGTTGTGTACAAGACCATACATACGCTATGCAGTAGGAGTTATCAGTAGGTTCTAGTCTAACCCTGGTCGAGATCACTAGACTGTGGTCAAGAGTATTCTCAAATATTTGGGAAAGACCAAGGATTATATATTTGTCTAGGGAGGTGATGAGCTAGTACCAGTTAATTAGACATATTCTGATTTTCAATCAGATGAGGATTCTAGAAGATCTACCTAGGATTTATGTTTACACTATATGGAGGGACTATATAAGTTGGAAAAGTGTGAAGCAATTATGTATTGTTAATTCAACCATGGAGGCTGAATATGTTGTAACTTCTAAAACAACAAAAGAAGTCGTTTGGTTAAGGAAATCCCTCTCTGATCTGGGAGTTATGCAACATGTAAGGTCACCTATTGTACTTCATTGTGTAATAGTGAAATTGTTGCTCAAAGCAAGGATCCCAAAAACTATAAGTGTGAAAAACACATTAAGAGGAAGTATCATCTAATTAGAGACATAGTGCAGCGCAGAGACGTAGTGGTAGCTAAGATCGCATCAGAGAACAACCTTGCTGATCAAAGTATTTAATTTACATTTGGATAGCATGTGAGTTAAATGTGAGAGAAACTAGCTATAAAGTGCAAGTGAGAGATTGTTAGGATTGTATGCCCTTTATAGCACCAATTGGGTTGTAATGACATTGGCTTATCACTAAGAATCTATTTACTTATTAAAAATACTGTTTATATTATTATGAATGTTATTTATTAATTTGATTCAAGACCTGAATCGTAGTGTCCATTGACTATACAATAACTTGATGCGTGCATAGTATGGTTACCAAAGTCGAGAGCACAAATCACTTATATTGCGTTGTCATAAAGTGTTTTGTTCGTTCAGCAATAGTAGGTGCACTCCCTATTGATAAAGAACAACACAAGATCGCCGACAAGTCATTATCAAAGTAATTGTAAAGTCGTTATTACAATTACTACTTGTCAGTGTTATGGCGAATGTTATCCTCAAGGATAAGGGAGTGATGAACCCTAGGCATGGTTGGTTAGCACTTTGATATATGCGGTGGGCCCCAGGGTCTAAAATTCAAATATATTGGGTGTTGGTTGATTATGTGCTTTGAAATATGCTCCCAAGATTTACATCTATGCTAGCTAAGTTTATTATAGCTTGATTAAGTTTAATCAATGATAAATCCAAGCACTTGGTTTGACTTTAATAAAATGGTTATGCACATTGACAAATTGCATAAGTATTATTAAAGGTTTATTGATTGAATGAAAAGTAATCAAATGGCTTAATAAATATTAAAGCGTTGATTTAGATTGAGGACACATATACGTCCATATCCAATTATGCCTAGAGAGGTAATTAAAATATAATTAATACAGGTGTTGTGTGTTGAGGCAACACAAAGTTTAAAGACAACACATGATTCCACCATTCTCGAGTTGGAGTGCAACTACACTTATATAGTGGAGTTAAATTGTAGTTAATGGATTATTATTTTTTAGGGTCATGGGATGACTGGGCCAATTATAATCCATTGGAACCAATGAGAGTTTGGACCCTTAAATAAGATCCTCACTTCTAGCCTACTGGATCGATTTAAAACCTATTAGGTTGTTAAATGTGAATTGTTATAATGTGTTAGGGGCATTTGTAATTTAATTACATGCTAAGGACATAAGTGGAATTATATATATATATTGAATATTTTAATATCCTGAAATATATATTAATATATATATATATATAATTTAAATATATATATATATATATAATATCATATTTTTCGTAGGAGAATATAAAATATGGAGTGTGTATATAGTTTCCTTTTACATGAAGATATGATTTATCATATCTTGCATATATGGAAAGGAAGACTTGACTTAAGAGAGACTCTCCTATAAATATATCATATTCTCTCTCATATCAGGGTACACAATTATGGAGAAATCAATTCACAAAATTTAGGGTTCTCCCACAAGAACTAGATTTTTAGAGAATCAACCTCAAGGGTCATAGCGGAAATCGATTGCTTCATTAATTGTTGAAGACTAGGGGGTTGAAAAATTATCCCCATCTATCTTTTGATCTCTGAATCTCTTATATTCCATGCAATCATATTCGTGGTCATGAGAAAAAAAATTTGTTACTTGCATAGTCTTTCATACATCAAGGGATTCAATTTTATTTTAATGAAACACTCTTCCTCAAACTATTTTTATGTTTTTTTTTTTTTGGAAAAAACAACCCAATTCCCATCATGTGGTACATTAACTTGCCTCAAGAGAGGTAAATGATATTTACCCTATAGAATGGAATGAAATGAATAGCCCATTCCAATCTTTCTTTTGTTTGGTATGGATTTTAAAGTTGGAATGGTCATTCCCTTAGAATGAAAATCTATTTCAGAGAATGAAAATACATTCCATAACCAAACCTACTGAATGATCATTCCATTCCCAAGTAAAATTAAAAAAAAATTGACATTTCCAATAAAACCTTCATCACATCGCCACCTCCACTGCCTTCCACATCGCCTTCCACCATTGCCACCGCCGCCGCCTTCCACCATCACCACCACCGCCGTTGCCTTCCACCATTGCCACCACCACCTACACCACTATCGCCTTCCACCACCACCACCGCCGCCACCTCTACTGCCTTCCACCACCATCATCGCCTTCCATCACCACTACCTACACCACTGTTGCCTCCACCATCACCACTGTCGCCACCTTTCACCATCGTCGTCACCTTCCACTACATCCACTACCTTTTACCACTGTCGATGCCTTCCACCACTACCATATACACCAATGTTGCTTTCCACCACAACTGTCTTCCATTATTTCCACCACCACCACTGCTATCACCTTCCACCAACACCACTATTTTTTATATAAAAAAAAATATAGAAGAATATTATTTTGTTAGTTTAATTTATTCATCACAAAGAGGGGTATTTTGAATAATTCAATTTGAACTTCATTCTATTCCTACATATTTTCATTTTTGCAACCAAATAGTAGAATGAGAATGACCATTCCATTCCCATTCTCATTTCATTCACACTTGCATTTTATTCCATTCTTGCATACCAAACGTAGCATAAGAGAAATTGCAACCTTGACTTTTACTGTAGCACAAAAGACTGAATATTGAGGTTTGAGTAGTAAAAATATATTGCAGCCTCAGATTTTTCATGATAAAATCTTAAACAGGTCAACACGAAGTATTGAAAGGTGCTTACACAAAGAAAATCACCAAAGGAATGAGGCTTGTTGATGATAGCAACCTTTGGGACACTTCAGCAGCAACCCAGCAAACATGGCTTCCAGGAATGAGAAATTGATGCAACTTTCTTTTGGGATTTTTGGAGCTGAAGTAGGCTTTAAAATGATAAGAGACATTTGCTCAAAGCTTCATTTAGCACACAACAACCAAAATGGACTTGACAACAGCTTTACTATGATTCAGCATCAAGAACAAAGCTGAAAATCTTAATGTGATTCAACAAGCACAATTTTGACTTCTAAAACATGCTTCATGAAGATTTCATACAAATAATACTACAATGAATCTCATGAAAAACACAATATAGCTCTAAGGGATGAAAAAGACAAGTGTCCCTCAACCACTGGCCAATTAGCATCCATATTTGGCAATTCTGCCCTCACTCATTCAAAACTCCTCTTTACAATCATTTGAGAATCATGGACATGAGGGACATTCTCTGTACCATGGATCTATATAGAATTATGTGAGCTGTTTGTGCCACGTGTAAGCCTGAGGACCCTGCAAACTACCAAAATACCCTCCAAGGGGCTATCAGTGCAAACCTGCATATATAAAACACTGGAATGGACTACTTAGCATATAAAAGCACTAAAATAATATGACAAACATGTAAAGCAATCACAAACACAGAATATTAATACTAAAATGACAATGACAGAAATACCACTTAACCAAGAAACTGTAATGCAGATGCAAACACTATAAATGACCATAAAACCCTTGAAGACCAAAATATGCCAATGCATAATACTCACCAATTTAGAATGTATCTTTTAGTTATAAAGACATTCTTTTTACATTAAGAAGTGCAAGCAGAACTTAAACGGTCACAGACCAACCAATTTTGATTATAATATTTTTATTTGTGACATTTTCAATTGTTCTCGATGAATTTTTATATTAAGTGAGATTTTCATACAAAATTGAAGAGAAAACTCATTTATATATAAGTAACACAATTACACAGAAGAAAACAAATTTAAATGTGTGTTTGTGTTCTAGTATGTATCTCATTCCCTCTTACAGAGTATATTGTTAAGAATTTTTTAACAATTTAAACTTGTTTTTGTATTGGAAACTTGAACTATTTTTAGTTATGTTCTCTAAATAAAAAATTAATTGATAATTAGATTAAATTAAATAAATAAAGAATTGTGCGCTTTACAATATAGGTCTTCACATTTTTATAATGGATGTATATCCATGATTTCTATGTATCATATACAATAAAAGAGTCCAAAGAGAAGTAGAAGATTTTTCTATTTTGATTTTTTTTTTAGCTTATTAGAGATTGTGATCTTTCATTAAATAAAAAAAAATAGTTGAAAGAGAATCACGTACCATAGAGAAACAGAGGATTGAAGATAAATATATATGGAGTTGTCCAATGATAAGAGAAATAGAGATCAAATGTGAGGTTAAAAATAGAACATGGGACAATTTTAGAATTTATAAGATTATATATATAGAAAATAAAAATATAACAAAATTGTAGGGGTCAGTTTTAAAATTTTTAGTCTATATATACAAAAAGCTAGTATAAAACGAGAGGGAGAGTCGAATAGACCATATTCAAAAATATCAGTGGGAACGAATTTATATATTGAGTTTTTTTTATAATTTTGATGTGGGAACTTTCAAGATTTTATAAAATTTATAGATATATAATATAAATAAAAGAATTCAGTGCGAGCGTCCACCCCGCTCGGCACTACACAGATCTGTGCCTCAAAAACTACGTCGATTGAACAACACAAGAAAAACATGAAATACAAATTGATGAGATGACACAACATTGGTTAGTCAATCTACATTTTCTTTTTCTTTTTTTTTAAAAAAAATATAGCATTACTCCTTTTACATTCGAGCTTTTCATATGAATATTCTAGTATTATTTTTTTTTCTTTTTTTAATTAAAGGTCAGACCTTGGTGCAATAACAAGTGTTCTCATCCAAAGTGATGTGTTGCGGGTTTTAAATTTGGGGACGGCTTCTTCAAAAGCAGGAGTAAAGTTTTTCAACATCCACCTCTTTCAGATCCCGTTCAAACGAAAACCTTGTGCGCTGACACGACATTTTTTTTAAATTCAAAATAACATGAAAAACCCGTGATAGTAAAAAGTTGATCAAAATAAAATCACTTATCCAAAAAAAAAAAAACAATAAATGGACTCATGATTTGGAGAAGACATGCGCAAATGAAGGAAATTTACCAAAAAAATTGGACAATGACTCCTTAAACAACTACAAATCCATGATTTTCACAATTGTAAACGGAGGGTCCAGAATCAGATCTATAATTGATATACGAAGGTGAATTAGGGCCAGTCAAAATCTTAGGCGACTTAGGGCTTAAAGCCCCAATAGGATTCATTTATTAGGCCTCTAAACAAATTTATTTATTGTATTTAGGCCTCAATCAATTAAAGTAGGCTTCTATAATTTAATTCATCTTATTTTTTCATCTACTTCTAGATTTTCTCTATTAAACTCCTATTTTTAATTTTTTATTGTTAACGCTTTCGTTTTCCTTTCTCTTATCCTTCTTACAGGCATTTTTTTTTCTCTTCTCCTCATTTCAGCCAATAGGGGAGTATTAATATTAGTACATTCTCTCCATGAACCTATTTGTCTCACAATCTCACTTCATCTTCTATATATGTTATATATTTTATTCTCTTATATATTTTGTTATTTTTAGACTCTTTTATATTTGTTTCGTTACCAACAAGAAAGTACAGATTTTCTATTTGGGTTCAATAAATTGATGGAGAGTTACAAAATAGTAGTAAAAGTGAAAATTTTGTTGAAGCATTGGACAAGATTTTTATATCATCAGGTTTTATTATTTTTTAACTTAATTTATTTTATACTTTTATTATTATTTTTTATCATAGAAATTGTATATTTAATTTTTGGCCATTTTTATTTATATTATTGATTGTGTCTAATAAAAAATACGAATCACGATATTGAAAAACTTAAAAAAAGAGTAAAATAGATAAAATAATTCAATCTAAAAAAGAGCTCATGATAAATTTGTTATAACTAGTAATCAAAATGTAACAAAGAAAAAAGTAGGTAAAAATTTAACAATAAACAATCAAGTCATCTAATTAATAACTTTGCATCTCAAAAAGTACGAATAATGATTTTTAAATAAAAATGATTAACTATTATTTGATATTAATATTTTAAACATAAGGCCACTTTTCTACTTTTCGCCTAAGGCCTCAAATTTTATTGAACCACCCTGAGGTGAATGATTTATATGGACTAGAGAAAGATGGTAACAGGGCTTAGGATTTCTATTGATTTTTTCTTTCTTTGTCAGCACAAATAACCGGTGTGAGTTGTTAATATGGGCCTGCTTGGTTTACAATTGTGAAAATCATCGATGTGAGTTTATGTTTTCTGAGTGACAGAAAATAAGAAGACTCTTTTTTGACATGCTTGGATCTGTTTTTGGAGAATAGTTTAAAAAAATCTAAGTGGAGTTTTTAGAGTACTACTAACAATAATTAATTCTCTCTCCATTTTTTAAAAACATATTATCTTTTCAATATTAATTTTCAAATCATTGAAAAACTAGATAAATAATGAGCCAATTTGTTCATTAATCATAGCAAGATCTAATCTAAGAGCTACCCTCTCATTCATGGAAAAATCTCCCTTGGTGCCAGGGAGCAGGACAATGCTAGAAAACCTGCAGTTACCTGTGGTGAACCTAAAACTACCTTGTTTTGTACTTTTTAATGTAAATTGTTGGCTCCAATACACTGAAATTAAACTACTAGTAGAAAAAAAATTGCATTCTAGCTACGAATGGAAAAACACCTTCCCCCATCGGGTACCCATTCCACCTTATCACGTTTCAAATAATTTTTGAGGGCCTATTTAAGGGTTTTGGGTAGGAACAGGTTTTACGAGTGAAAACTTGCACGGGAGCAGGGTGAGGATAGGAGAAGGTCACCCCGCCCTGCTCTGTTTATATTGAGAATTTACCATATTACCCGCAATATGTGTGTGTGTGTGTGTGCACGCGCACCTTAAAAATCATAATCTCCCCATTATTCAACCATTGGAATAATGTAGTTTGGATAGTTTACTTTGGTATGTTGGAAACTTTCAAACTTATCAATGTTAATATTATTTGGCTTGGGTTTGAAATAATGTTTATTTAATTTATATTCTTAAATATGACATTTTAAAATTTGACTGAGAAAATTTAGGGGGGAAATTAAGTGAGAGTTTAAATAGGGCGGGGCCGGGGAACTTAAACAAGGACGGGGAAGGGGAAGGGGGCGTCACCTCAAACCCATCCCTTTACTAACAATTTTGGGTGGGGACGGGGAGGGAAAACTTAAACAGAAACGGGGACAGGAAAGGGTCTGCCCACCCAAATCCAACCCCATTGCCATCCCTAGTTCCATTCCAGCTCATTTGTAGGTTTTAAAGTAAGAGAGAGAGAGAGAAAGAGAGAGAGAGAGAAAGAGAGAGATTGGGGTTTGTAGGGTGGGTTTTATAGTTTTGAGTTTGATTCACCGACGATGAAGAGTAATTTTCGACGAGGAGGCAGGCCGATGGCTTTTTTTCCTGATTGATTCGTTCAGATCCTTATAGAGTGTTGTTTGAATATAGATCATGAATTAGAGTTTGAAAAGACAATAAATCAATTAGGGGCGTCATCATCTTAGGAAATGTTGTGTTCCTCGTTCATGACCAAGTAGGTTCCTTTTTCATTTTTGCTACATTCCAAAAATGAAATTTTGTATATATATAAACTAATCTTGTTAGGGGTGCACACGATGGACTAATTTTGAAACCAAATTGGCCTTAATAGTTTTTAAAAAATTGAAACCAAACCTAATATACCATACCCTGGGCAAAGAGTGTTTGTACACACTTTGGTGTTCAAAGTTTCTACCGGTGTAATTTCTCAAGAGGTAGTGTGATTGTTAAGTGTTTATATTCTACCATTATAATATCTCTTTCATGATAGTGGAATTTCTTCTCTATGTGGACATAAGCTAGGTGGGATCGAACCATGTATATCTTATCTTTGTGTGTATGATTGCTTTATTATTTTTGGATCTCCATGTTTGTTTGTGTCTTACTTCCTCTAGCCCTAACAAGTGGTATCAGAGCTGAAGGTTCGTCTTGAAAATATTAGCATTTGTTTGAAGGAGATCCAAAAAATACAAGGAGTCTTAAAAGAGTTTATCGATTATTTGGTCACGATAGGTTAACTACTGTGATGGGATACACGACATGAAGCTCGAATAGTCAAGGTGAAGCCTTGGAGGTTTGATTAGTCGAGCAGCATAGAATGGAGACTATTAGAGTTACGAAAGATTAAAGTCGCATGAGTTGTCCGACTCAATTGCTGTTGGAAGCAATAATTGATTTGATGAAATTTGAGTTAAGGTGGAGATTTGTTGTGTGTATGAGTCTCAAATTGTAATTGGGTTGGATTTTTGACTTGTAATACATGTCCCACATCAAAAAAATATAAGGGAGATGTGAGCAAGAAGAATTTATAATTAATAGGGTCCCATACTCTGAGTTGAGACTTAAAGAAGAAAAAAGAATGGAAGAGCCAGTGAGAAAAAAAGGGAATGGGTGGGTAGAATAGTAGAAAGATGTAGCCTCATAGAAATTAGTGAGTTAGCGTGTAAAATACCAACGATGAGTGAGTGGTAGACTGTGAAAGGCTCTAGTATCCCTGAGCAGATATTTGTGTGTACACGATTTGGTATTCAAAGTCTCTATTGGTGTGATTTCTTATGAGGCAGTATGGAAGTGTTGAGTGTTAGTATTCTATCATTGTAATCTCTTCTTCATGATAGTGAAATTTTTTCTTTCCATAGACGTAGGCTGGGTGGGGTCTAACCACATATATCTTGTGTTTGTGTGTATGATTATTTTATTATTTTGGATCTCCATGTTTGTTTGTGTCTTGCTTTCGTTAGTCCCAACAGAAAGAATGCTTATTTAACTTAAATTCTTAAATATGAATTTTTAAAATTTGAGTGAGAAAATTAGAAGAAGAAAAATTGAGTGAGTTTAAATGGGGTGAAGTGGGGGAACTTAAATAGGAATGGGGAAAGAGCCCTCGCCCCAAACTCACCGTTTTGCTAAACGATTTTGGGCGAGGATGGGTAGGGAAACTTAAACGAAGGTGAGAACAGGGAAGGGTCCCTCCACCCCAAATCCAACCCATTGTCATCCCTAGTTTTAGTTTGTCTCTATTATACATTTTAAATTAAGATAGAGAAAGATTGGGGTTTGTAGGGTGGGTTTTACAGTTTTGAGTTTGATTCGCCGATAATGAAGAGTAATTTTCGTTGAGGAGGTAAGCAAATGGCTTCTTTTCCGATTGATTCATTCAAATCTTTATAGAGTATAGTTTGAATATAGATTAGGGATTGGAGTTTGCAAAGACACTCAATCAATCAAGGATATCATCATCTTGGGAAATGTCGTGTTCCACATGTACGACCAAGTAGGCTCCTCTTTCATCTTTGTTACATTCCAAAAATGAACTTTTGTATATATAGACTAATCTTGTTAGGAGTGCACACGGTTTGAATTGGACCAATTTTGGAGTATTTTGAAACCAAATTGGTCTTAACAGTTTTATAAAAATTGGAACCAAAGCGAACTGTGAGGTAATGATTTGGTTTGGTTCTTTTATTCCAATATAAATATAAAATAAAATATATATTTAGTTGAGTAGCTAAAAGGTTAATCTTATTATTTTATTATATATTATATAAAATATATAAATATATATATTTATATAACGGTTCGATTCGATTTTGTAGAACCCCGTATCAGAACTGAATTGCTTATAAACAGTTCTATATTTTTGAAATTGGGATGGACCAAATCATTACAAAATTGAACTAAATCGACCGGCCCGATTTGGTCTGATTCAATTTACCAGTTCAACTATTTTTTTGTGAACTCCTAACCCTCATTAGGAGGAAAGGTTCTTATTTTGAAATTTTGAGAATTTATATATATATATATATATATAGGTGTATGTATGCATGTATTCCCGGCAACTCCAAACCAATAAGTTTTATTACTCCATATCTTTTCTTTTTACGTTAAAGTAAAACCAAACTTGAAAAAATGTTATAATTTCAAGTAGAATAGTTCACAAATTCAAAATATGATGGGTGAAAATCAAAGAAAAAGTGGTGCAAATTCTAAGTCCAAGTGGTGCATAATGAAATTAAAAACAATAAAGTCTGAAAAGAAATCTAGTGAATACATCCAATTAAAAATGACAAAGTCTAAACTTGATTAGTTCACAAACTCAAAATGTGATTGATAAAAATTCAAAAGAAAGTTGGTGAATACATTCAATTAAAAATAGTGAAGTTTGACTGGAACAGTTCACAAGTTCAATATGTGATTGCTGAATATTTAAAAAAAAAAAAATTGGATAATATACATTCATTTAAAATAGTGAAATCTGAACTAGAATAGTCCACAAATTCAAAATGTGATCGGTGAATATTCAAAAATTTTGATCTGTGATTAGCGAATATTTGAAAGAAAGTTTATGAATACATACAATTAAAAAAAGATTAAATTTGGAAACTTGAAAAGATCGAGAGGAGAAATATATATATATATATATATATATATATATATATATTTGAAGTTAGAGGATTTTTTTTTCTTATGAATTTTGAATTCAAAAGGTAATGGTGCGAGTATTCCGTTACTGATTTTGCAATTTTTAAAATATGCACTGTGACGCATTATGAATTAATAAATTAGCACAACAGAAACCGCGAGTTTCTAACAATGGAGAGGATTATAATCCTGTGTGTGAACATACATACATGTGCTTACATATTGTTATATTGGCAACTTGAATTACTAACAACTTTTAAAAGGTGGTACGTCTTTACATTTGGTTCATAATCATGGCTGTCTTTTCATCCTTTTGAACTACTTTGTGCCTTTTTGCCGCCCCCACATTAAGGAAATTTTCTTTTCTTGGGGAGAAATTAAAGCAAGTATATATATATATATATATATATATATATATATATATATATTCCTAATTAAAGCAAGTATATTAGATGTGTGATAATTTCAAAAGGTAGTAAACCCCATTGGGCCAGCTTCGCCAGACACAAGGTTTAATCACTTCGGCTTGAATCGCCCATTACAGCGAGTAAAAGACAAGGAAAATTAGATTCGTGTAATTAAACTTTCAAAAAATTAAAAATATAATAATAATTATAATTTTGTGTAGAGAATTTTCTCTTTATTTTTTCTATTTTGTTAGTTTATACAGAAATCTGTAGTTATATGCATGGAATGAGTAAGATGCTTCTTATGGCGTGGATTTAGAAATTTTGATTTGTGAGGGTTGAATTAATAGTATGTAATTAAAATTATAAATATATATATATATCAATTATAATATAAATTTCTTTATAATATTAGTCTTAGTACATGTATCTTGATGAAAAATACAATTCAAAAATGAGAATAATGCAACTTAAATAAATAGAGATAGAAAAGTGATATGAAAAAGAAAAAACATTGATAGAAAACTCATTTTCCTTCAACAATTGTTTCAATTTAAAAAAAAATCAATTTCTGAAAAAAGTTTCAGTACTTTGATTCCACTTTGGAAAATATAATCATTATTACAGTGATGAAAGATTAAAAAAGTAATAATTTTAACTAAACAAAATCTCGTAACTTTAACTAAACACAATTATCACAAGAAAATAGAGAAACATTTTAATAAAATATACAAGAAGTAGTTAAAGAATTTGTCTAACAACGTGACAATTAAAAATATTAGCATATATCATATCATTGTTGTTGTTGGTATTCTTGCCAACTTGGTCTTCCAACACTTTAGTTTTTCCTCCTTCTCAATGGTCCAAGACTCGTCGATGGAGATTAGTATATAATTTTAGATATTCTTCTTATAAACACCAACACCATCTTACGAAAATGTCTAATAAGAAAGGTTCACACATTTTTATTAAATATAAGTGGATATTAATCTAATTTTGTTTTTCTCTCTTGAATTACTATAATGGATAGTATACATGTATATGTAAGAAAATGATAATTAGACAGAATTATTAGACCTAAACTTTTTCATTCATGTTTAGGCCTAACAATTCTGTCTAAGTAGCATGGTGCTTATATGTAAATGAAGTAATGATACGTTGCGGTGAGGATTACAATAATTGTATACATGTTTATACAATTGATTTACCTTCCGAAAAAAATAAAAGGTAACAATAAGTTGTGGTAAGGACTACAATAATAATGAATTTACATATTTTTGTTTAACAAAATTTGGACTTTCAAAAGTATTAAAAGGGTTCGAGTTGAAAAAATTTATGAAGTTGGGTGGGCAATTAAACTTTCTAATGAACTTTGGGACACATAATTAAGTGTTTTAAAAAAATTTTGGGTGGGCAATTAAACTTTCTAATGAACTTTGGGGACCAAGGGGAGGTTTATTTACGAAATAATTATTTTGTGGGGCCATAATAAAAAATTTTGGGGCCCCCCTCTAGCTCCCCCTGGTTTCTTACATATTGTTATTATTATATACACACACGGGGGCAGTTGATTTAACAAATTTCAAGAGGACGAATGTTCTTCACTGCTCCGTAAGGAAATGTTCATGCAACAAATAATTTAGGATGCAATCTTTAAGCAGTTATTAAATGTGGCTGATTTATTGTGTTCTAGTTATTATATAAAAATGAATATATATGTTCATATATTTGATGTCTCAGTGCTGGCGCTTTCCATGTATACAATTATACAAAGCAGCCATACATGATAGTCACCCGTCAAACAAGACCAAACCGACTTTAATAAAATAATTTTGGCCTGCAAGAGAGAGGGAGAGATTTCTCTTATTTCCATATATAAATATGTATAAATATTTGAAGTGAGAACATGAGACTCCTTGGAATTCAGTTTTCAGTCTGTTGATTCAATATAGTAATCACACACACACACACACACACACACACACACACACACATATATATATATATATATATATATATATATATTTGATACGAAGAAACTGAATTAGTCAAAGGCCAGACCCATTAAGGAACTAGTGGGGGCAGCCGCCCCCCACTGACTTTTTATTTATTTACACAATTACCTATAATTTTTGTTAAAATTTTAAAAATGCCCTCACTCAATTTTTTATAATACTCCATTATATATTCTTGTTGTTCAAAGTCGCCAGAGAGATATATATAGATGCTTAGCAATGAATTTTGGGCAGAAAATTATGATTTGTTTAACTCATAAATGATGCCTTTAAAGCTGGTTGAAAGGAAAGGTATAAAAGATTTTCTCTATATCTCAAGGATAATGTCATCTTTTTTTTAATCCTCGGTTTTCTATTTTTCAAAACGAGCAAGCACTACTAAGCTAGGATGTGTGGTATTTCATCTGTTATTCGAATACTATATTTAAGAAGATCAAGAGTAACAAAGTTGTATTATATGATTCATTACCAAAAAAAAGAAAATTTGTATTATATATATATATATATACACACACACACACAACCATGTGGCATGTATGTAATCTTCTTCTTAATTTGTTGACTAATAGTGAGATTATGTAGCTTGATATGTATATATGTATATATATGAATCAAATTGATTTGATGCATCTGAGATCATGGATTTGTTAATCATCAGCAGTAGTCGTCGGTTTCCACATTTTTGTTTTTCGTCCGCAGCAGCATACAACCAGATCATAATTATATAATTTTGTAGCAAATTAAATTAAGTATGAGTGACATCTAGCTAGGACACAATGATATATAAATAGATTCATACACGATTTTGATTGTCATGACACCAAAGATGGTGCATCTCTGATTAGAAATGTTGCAAAAAGTACTTGTAGGTTTATTCCACGACAAGTATAAGCTACAAAAAGGTGATGTTGTTTGCTCAAGTCTAATCTCATGTAGGAAGGTTCCTCTATTTTTTCTTAGCAACATGATAGAAAGCAGCTAACAGTTTTGTGTCATATATATATATGATTTGCCATTGCGTCCATGACAATTAAGTTTGCGTATCCAATGAAAACCATGACAAGATTGAGCATGCCTTGAAGGTATATATTTCGTTTTTTGGAACTGCTGCATGCAATATTTATTAAATCGTTTGCCTTGTTTGCGTACGTACGAGCAAGAAATTACAACTCTTATACCACGTAAAAAAGTACAACAAACTAATAAAAACACTGACATGTTGAAAAAGTCTACAATACCTCAAATGTATTTTGCCACGGATTAAGCGGTGTGTTTCTATTGGTCCTGTGAAACAACGGATTAATGGGTTCGAATAGCATTAACTTCTTTTGTCTTGGGAAAGAAAACTTGAGAGGGTGCACTTGGTTCGACGAATTAGACATAAAGTCAAAATCAATCTGATTCCAATGAATTCATAAATTTTGAAATCAATCCAATCCAATGGGAGGCTTAAACCGATTTGATCTAATCCTTGAAACATCAAATTGGATCAGATTGAGTTTTATAAAAAGCCCAATAGTTTTTTAAATTTTTTTAGCCCAATGTGAGAATAAAATTAAATAATTCGTCTTTATCATTGTTCATCCTTTAATTTTGATAGTCTACCTCTGCAGATTAATTGAAATCTAGGAGCATGTTAAGACCACTTTAACAATAATATATCAACATGTCTTACCTGTAAAATAAATAAAAGAAGATCAAGTTATAAAACATTGGAGAATGTGAAGAAGAATTGAGGTAAAGGAAGTATATCTAATCAGTGAAATAAATAAGGGTATTTATAAGCATACAATTTTAGCTACTAAATAAACTTAGGAGGTAAGTAAGGGTATTATGGTATATGTATCATTGTGTGGTGTACAAGAAACTCTAAAGGTATAATGGTACCTGTAATCTAACAGTCCCTCTCAAACTCAAGGTAGGTTATATGAAGTCAACTTGAGTTTGGAGACAAGATCGTAAAAACAGCTTGCAGGTGGATGAGATTTTGTGAAGATGTCTGCCGGCTAATCTTTTGAATCAATAGACTGCAACATGTAAGGTATCCTGAAGAAGATGATGATGCACAAAGTGACAATCAATCTCAATGTGTTTGGTGCACTCTTGGAAAACATCATTGTGTGCTATCTGAATTCCACTCTTGTTATCATAGTAGATAGGAGTGGCAAAAGAAGAAACTCATATGTCCTGAAGGAGCCAACACAATCACAGAAGCTCAGAGATAGTATCAACAAGTGCCCTGTACTCGGCTTTTGTGCTAGATCGAGTAATCACAGTCTTCTTTTTGCTACGCCAAGAGATGAGTAAATCACCAAGCAAGAAGCAAAAACATGTAGTGGAACGACGATCTGTGGCATCACATTCCTAACCTACATCAATGTAGACGAAGTACAAGTGGTGATTGTGAAGAGAAATAAAGTCCAGAACCTTTCAGATAACAAAAAAGGCGAAATACTCTTCAGATCTTCTTTCTCGAGCTAGGATAACAGTAGTAAGATTATTGATACACCTTTTGAGTTCAATATAAGGCTCACTCCACATGATGGCGAACCTCTTTGTGATAGTAGTTTGTAGACTACTCAAGCAATTCACCATTAAGGAAAGCATTATTGACATATATCTGGAAAAGATTCCAATGACGAGAGGCAGCCACAATAATAAGAGTGCGAACATAGGAAAGGCAAGCAACAGAGGCAAATGTTTTTTCAAAATCAAAGTCAAAGTCATATTCATATATGAACCCTTTGGCTGCAAAGCAAGTCTTATAACACTCAACAGAACTATCTGAGCGAGTCTTAATCTTGTATATCGATTTGCATCCTACAACAGACTTTCCAGGAGGCAAATAAACAGATCAAATGTATAAGCTTTAGTAAGTGCATCCAACTATTCTTCCATTGCTTGTTGTCATTGAGGGTTAGAGGATGCCTCACTAAAGGTGTGGGATCTAGTTAAAAAAAAAATTGACGTGGATGATAAAGAAGATGTTAAGTGGCAAGGTGCTGACGTGTCAGATGACATGGCATTAGTGCTGGCATGTCAGAAAATTCAAGTCTCTGGGATGACGTGACAAATTACGTGTCGAGACCGGTGATGTGGCAATATATCAGCTTAGAATCTAATGTGGCTAATGACATGTGTCGACATGGCTGTTGACTGTGCTAAGGTGTGTTTGGATACGCTAGGGCATTTAAGCACGCGAATAGGAGCAAGTGGCGCATGGGCGCATGATTCGGTGAGTGTTGAAAGGCAAAACCTTCTCGTGGTGTGTGTGGAGGTGTTTCAAACTAATTTCAATGGCTTTTTAATGATATTCTTGTGTTCTTTCATCTGATATTCTCGGAATCGTGAAACGGTGTGAAGAAGACCCAAAACTTTGAATGATCAATTCTTGAATGACAAAGAGAATGCCGTCAATGAGTGGCACTGCTGGTGAATGACAAAAAATGGTTGGAGAAGAACCCGAAAAGCTAAAGAGAATATTTCAAAACCCTTGTTCTAATACCATGTTAAAGTTACGAGAGAGTGAGAGGAATCTTTGTATAATACATTGTGTATTTGAACAATGCATAATGAATATATTATAGGCACAAAATATAAAATATATATAATATAATATAAGTAACGGATCAGATCAGATTCACATCGAATCATGGATTACTTATTTACATATAAAAGTGCAACCGAACTAATGGACTAAAAAATTAATTCATATCATATCATGTTATGATATTGGATTGGATCGGATTCACAAATTTAACATTTGATATTTTTTAAAAGTGGGCTTTTAACTCACGTTGGTAACACCAATGCCTACAAATGCAGTGTAAAAACACGACTGTGAACCGTACAGGATCTAAATTAACCATGTGAGATAAGGTACATTATATATTGCTAAATGTATAAACCTAATAGATATATATAGAGGTACATTATATATTGCAATATATACATAATAGATATATATATATATATATAGAGAGAGAGAGAGAGAGAGAGAGAGAGCAGATGACAAAAGGAAGACCGCGTTAAGAAACGAGACCTAGCTGAAAGCTACAAGAGATACCATGGGAGACAAATCAGAGAAGAATAAATAGATTATTTATTAAGTATTTGTTTGCTATATATGGATCAATTAGTGGCCGGCTAACGGAATGGGTCACTCAGCAAACATCTAAGAGACCTTGTCTCCCTCTCCACACCCCCCCTTCACTCAGCTCACAATGGCATTGCCTATGCTCTTTAATTGTCCTTTGCTTCAATTCACACCCTCCTCACCTCATCTCCCTCTCTATAACACCACCACCTCCTTGACTCTATCTCAAATATCCAAACTCCCATAAGAAAACAATTCAGTTTTATCAAGATTTGACCTTTGTCGAACTCTGTGTAAAGTTTTCTCGGATTATTTTCACCATGGAAGAATCTGGTAATCACAAAGACTCGATGAACTCTAGCGAAGAAGTTGATCAACAGGAGCAAGAGAACAACGATGTGGGCACTGGTAGATCATATGATTGCATGTTCTGCAGGCGAGGCTTCACTACAGCACAAGCTTTGGGTGGACACATGAACATCCATAGGAAAGATAGAGCCAAGAACAGGCCTTCTTCGATGAATTCCAATCAACATGATCAAGAGAATCACGCGACGCCCATATTCTACCAGCCAATTTCAAGCTACCCACCACGCTTTCCTGCATCCCACGAGGCTCGGATCAATTACCGGACATATATTCCAGCTTCCACATCAAGTACTGCAAGGCCCTCATACTCGCACCATAAAAGTACTGATGATCAAAGGCCACAGGATGATGATCACTTAAATTCAATAGGAGAGGACTGGCGGATGAGTTTAGGCTTGCAATTTGGTTTTGGTGCCCACGCCGCAGAGGTAGATGTTGAAAAGAAGAAAGAAGACGATGGGTTGGATTTGGAGCTTCGGCTTGGTCACGATCCGTAGAGTAAAAAAGGGCAAATTTAGTGCACGAGCTCCCGTTATTGTAAGGTCTGAAAAGGGCCAGTACCCAGCCTTACCTCCACATGCAGAAAAGTTGTTTCCTTGATCCATAGAGTACTTAGCTCTATTACATGTAGACATATTTTAATTTGTTATATCATCAGCCTGTGTGATACTGTATAGCTATGTGTTCATCAGAGTTTTGCAGGATTTCCTTATGCAAAAACACCATTTCATAGACTTCCTGTGAAGTGTGGCATTCTTTGCATAGGGTTATCTTAATTCGATGTGGAAGGCATGAAGGGGAAGAGAGAATTGTCCTGTGGTTGGGAATTTTCGATGGATGATCATCACTTTCAGGTAACATATATATCTTAGAAGCAGCTATGTTGTTCCGAATTCCATCTCAATATATATATATATATATAGCCCTCATTTGAGGGATATATATATAAGTTGTTAATTCTATTTCAATGTGTTTGTAGCTACAAGTTATATATATATGGTTTAATTTCTAGTAAAGTGTGAGTTCCAGTTATGCTGAGATATATATATATAAAATAAATTTGTCTACCATAGCTTGTTTGTTGAAAAATAATTACCCTTTCATGCATTGAAGATCATGTTATTGTTCACACAATAAGAACTATGACTTCTTAATTGCCCGAACTAGTTGTGAGCTTTACTAATCTTTTGTGCTATTTGTAAGTTATCGAAAGCCCTAGTTAGGTAGCAAAAGAAATGGAGGAAAAAACCAATGGAAGGTATTCTATCCGATACTTTGTCTGAGGGACAAATTATCATCTTAGGCTGATTACATATATATATATATATATATATATATATATATATAGATAGATAAGTTACATTGATTACATATATGTATATGTATATGACACCTTGTCTTCGCAATTGTTAATCGGTTATCAGATATTATGATCATGTAACTAAGTTACAAATGGAAACTAGCATCATAAGGGGTATCAATTAATTCTATTGTGTGAATGCTCATAGACTTGGTGGGATTTAAGGAGAAGAAGAGAGTGGATTATACTTTATAAATCTATTTAGTTTGAAACTGTTACCTTGGATTATGGTATGGACATGTTCTAAAAAGGGTATGATCCATTGATTCTACAGTACTATATATAGGTTCAAAAATTAGAATAAAGTACTTTAGATATATTAGATTATATATGCATGTCAAATTTAAAAGACATTAATGGGACTTGTTCTAGTTTGGGTTGCAAGGAACATGGTGATTTCAATTCATAGCTTTCTTCGATGTTAAAAATTCATTCAATAGGCTTTTTCTCTATGAATGCCAAGGGAGAGCTTTTTTGTTGACCAAACTCTTCTAACTTTGCAAAGATCTTCTTGTAAAATTATTTCTCGGAATTATGGTAAAATTATTGGAATTTAGGGCTATAAGTAGGTTTTATTTTACTTATCTTATATTTGTATTTTCACTATTTTTATTCATAATAGCATAATCAATTACATTATTAATTATGAAAATCATCAAATATTTAGTGAAATTAGAAACACCAAGAAAAACTTGACTCTAAAAATTAGCAACTCTAGAGCTTAGGCAAGGTAGTTAGTGCCACAATTGTAACTGATCAATTTGGCTTAGGCAAGAAAAACTTGACTCTAGAAATTAGCAACTCTATAATATATCAATTGTTGATCAATTCATGTATTTTCTAGCCTAGAATCACAGCATTTATTGATCATAGGACAATGTCACTCAAGAGTGTGTGTGTGTGTGTGTGTGTGTGTGTGTGAGAGAGAGAGAGAGAGAGAGAGGAGGGTTTTGTGGTCGATTTTGCTTCTACTCTCACAATGTTCTCAACAGCATATTTCAAATGAAAAATATGCAACATTAAATTGTACTTCTTTTGATTTGGTTTTTAGTATTGAATTATGAATGTTGCACAATGGCTTGTTTGCTGGGATTGAGAATGGAAACAAGGAATATTGATGTGTTTACATATTGGATTAATTGATTATAAGGCATTTATATATACTGCTTTTCATCTTAATAAGGTTTTCTAATAGTACTGAAAAACTAATTATGAATGAAGTAGTGGGCGTATCAGAAATGGATTATACTAAGTAATGCACAAAACAAGTGTATTGCAAAAGTACTAAGGTTTCAGTGTTTAATCATGCATATATATATATATATATATATATATATATATATATATATATATATATATATATATATATATATATACACAACTTAAATGGGACATGAGACAATAATTTTGAATAATGTCAACTTCCTTTATTTCAAGGAAGTGAAGGTGTTTCTTATACACCATAACCGGTGTTAGGAGTTCTTCTCCCATATCAGATCCGAATGGAAAGATCCTTTGGGTAAATTTTTTTCCGATCCATGCCGGATCGAACTACCAGGACTCGAGGAGGTTGTTGTGAACCTTGTCATACTTGTCCTCGGGATATAGATACTTGTATTAAAATGCAGAAATTTTCCATTTTGTATATGGAAGGTGATCATACATATATATATATATATATATATATATATATATATATATAGCTGCATGCTTTTAAGGAGTCCTGGTATGACTTGACCAACGTAAGTAAGGCAACGAGAATGTGGTGGCCGGTTTGATTAGAATGGGCAAATGTACCTTGACTTGGTCTCAAAAACACTTGTCAAGTCAAGCTCAACTATGTTTATTTACGCCGGCAATTACCTATTTGGTTCAGTGAACCTGGCTTGGTTGGGTTAACATTCTCTTAATTCTTATTAGATTTCTCAGCAAGCTAGTCCAACAAGTTATAGAACTCGAATTCTACCTAAGAGAGAGGAAAAAAATATAAAAAAGAGAGAGAGGACTATTATCTAATATTAAATCACCTTGAGCAGACACTAATAGGGAAAATTAGGGAAAATTAGTAAAATTAAAAACAGACTTAACATTTAATATTATTTTTTGCAAACGAGACTCAAATTTGTATCTCAATTAGGAAACAATGGCCTCATCAATTTTACTATGAAAATGATTTCAAGAAAGAAAATGATAGTTATGCAGAATTGTAGTATCGTATTGCACCTACCGTCTAGTGTTGTAATAGACTTACAGCAAAGGGTGATTCCCCATGTAATTTTTTTTTTATCCCTTCAACCTCACAAATTTTAGCCAAATATTAGAAAGTGCCAAAATTACAATTTCCATTGTGTTTGGAACAAATTGGATATAGGAGACTAGGAAAGGATAGAGTTGGACAATTACAAACTTATCTTGGGAGAAAAGTGTATTTATTGGATAACAAAATCTCATGAAATGTGATATTTTTCATGGAATTCCAATTATATCTTTTGTTTAAAATCCTTTCGAATCCAATCAATTATGAAATTTTCTCGATTAAGTAAATAATAAAAATCCCAACAAAAAATCCGAATTCATCACAGCCCTATGGAATTATATAACTTTATACTATATTACGTGGCAATTTCTATTCAATGTTGTGTCAGAAATTCGTAATCTCAAGAGATGATAAAAGTAAATAAAAATCTTTTTTAAGTTACGATTAAAGATCGAGGAAACAAATTCGTATCATTGTGAAACGAGTTATAATTTCAATAATAGTTACAAGGTACCATCCGTCAAAGCACCAGTGGTCTAGTGGTAGAATAGTACCCTGCCACGGTACAGACCCGGGTTCGATTCCCGGCTGGTGCATACTTTTTGACTTTTTCTTTGTTACAAACTTCAGAATGTCCAGAAATACTAATGAATAATTTGTTGCTAACACAATCACGTGAACATCCTTTTCGTTGTTGTCCAGTGCTATTGAATTTATTGTCATTGTCGTATATTTTATTATGTGAAATGATAATCTGACCCTTGATTGGGATGCAATATTATCTTCAAACCCTAAACCCCAGTTTACAATATTATCTTCAAACGCAACGCTGGGATATATTTTTTTTTGTGTTTGGTATAAATTTTTTTATAAAAAAAAGAGTGAAAGAATTTGAAAGAATAATTAAGGATGAAAAGTAATTTTTGTTATCTGTCCAAAAATGGAAGGAAAGAAAAAAAACGACTAGCATTTTTAAATAAAACTTTGTTAATATCAACTTTGCTCTTATTTTGATAAAAATTAATATTTGCTTTTTAAATATAAGAAGATATTATAGTAAAAAAATTTAAATAATTTCCTTTCCCATTTTTTTTTCCAAAACATGTCAAGGATCATTTTCTTTCTTTTCCTTTATTAATCAATCAATATGATAAAAATTTAATAATATCATTTTTTTTTTCTTTCCTTTTTCTCATTCCTATCATTTCTTTTCCTTTCCTTTTTTATTACTAATGTCATCATTTCTTTTCTTTTCCATTATACCAAACATAGCCTTAACGGTTGGCAACTTTAGACATATCAACAATCAATTACCACTCCTAAAACATTGTAAAATGACAATTTCTTTTATTATATAATTTTTAATAAATAAAGATGTAAGCTGTCCAATATGGTTACCTTAATAAATACTTTTAAAGGAATAGCTAGGCATCAATTAACAATAGTTTATAGCATTGCAGAAGAACTATTCTGAAAACACCCTTGTGAATTTCTAATTATTTCAAAGAAAAAACTAAATCCCACTTACGCCCAACAAATTAATTTATCAAACATTTTCAAGCCCGATCTAAAATCAAGCAATCGAACTAAAGTTCAAACAGCCACGTAACTCGCTCAAGCTCAGCTCTGCAAAAACTCTGCCATGATAAACTAAGCACCAAGCAGAATATAAAGAACACCAACTAAAAGAGTCAAAATTTAAGTGGCCAGAAGAAAGAGATTGAGCCTCTAAACCTTTTGATGGTTGGTTGGAGCCCTATCCTGGGTGTATTAATTTTCACACACATATATCTGGATAGAAAAAAAAAAAAGGGAAGAAGGTGATTCCATATTGCTGGCATTATAATGCAAATGGGCATGGTTTTTTCTACCAATTCCACTCATAAAAATCTGTCACATGTACATATATATATTTATAGAAACCCAAATGCCAAAGTATCTTACAAAGCAAAACTGATATCGACTAGAGAAACAAAGAGAAAAGTCTTCCCGGTCCTAACATAAAACCAGCAGACGCATCACATTTAAAAGACTAGTTACCTAGTCAGAAAGTAAATGACCAAGAAAATGACCACGAATGATACCACAAGTGAAAACATCCTTCGGCTTGATTTCGTCTCGAATACCTACAGTATAACAAGCTCTCACCGTCAGCAATAGAACAACAGCATGTTCTCTATATAATATGAGCCAAATAAATTTGGGCTGTGTTGGAACTAAAACAAAGACACTATAGAAAAGGTTATTTGACATACCATTTTGAATTTATCCATGGTGCCTGATAGGACTCCCCTTGATGCATCCATATCGTTGCCCTAAATGACCAAAACATAGTAAATGCAACATAACACCAACAACAATAACAGCACAATGGCACATGGGCATTTAAAAGTGCAGAATACACACCATTCGGTCCAGCATCAGGTTATGATTCTCTACTTCCTCATGTATATCACCTGTCATCTGTTATGTAAAAGGCATTAATACTCGCTTAGAGGACTTCCAGAGTCATGAAGCTAAACCATAAAAGATGCAAAGGATCAACCCAGATATGTTATGAATTTGTAATATTTAAACGATGTGAGAATGAATCTTCGTTTTGGGTGTGGAACTGGTCCATTGCAGTTGTCAGAGCCAACCCGAGGGTACTACAATATGAGTCAAGGGAAGTATTGTGCAAGTCCCATGGGGAGTTGTGGTCCCCCTTGGAGGGCGCAAAGGGGCATATGACAGAGGGAACCTGCAAGCTTGTCAAGGATGCTTAGATGTACTCCGTCCCACATCAGTGAGTACTGGGGATGATCCTCAGGTTAATAGATGGGTGAGGAGAATCCACAAGTGACTAGTCCTTTTTGGATATGGAAGCAGCTTATGACAGCCTTCAATTTAACTTATGATCCTATAATACCTTAAGACAGCATATACATTTACAACCGGGCCCTTGACCTAGGTGGCATAACCGTCTGGGACGTATGACAAGTAGGGCAAAATGGGTGTGTGTTGCTTACTTGCTAAAAAAAAAATTAAATACAGAAACATGCAACTTGGGAAACATTGTGGCTGTAGACATTTTACTTAATAGTATGTTTTATCTAATGGAACCAATCAATTGAACTTTCACTCACCAAATCATTACGAAGGAGAGAATAAAAGTAAACAAAGAACATAACAACAACCCCCAACCCCCCCCCCCCCCCCTTCTATTTCTCTTGTGAGTCCCATTTCCTTTTTGATAGGCATATCCATTTCCAACAAATAACAGAGTTCATAAAGCTGTAAGCTTTCTCTTCAACTTTTAATTGACAAACCAAACATTGTGCAAAACTATCAAATTAGAGGTGGCAATTCGTGTTTTAGCGTCATATTCATGTCGTATCATGACCATATTTGTTAAAGGCTCAAGGCGCTAAGGCCTCCTAGAGCCTGAGGCGAGGCGCGGGCCTGACTGAAGCGAGGCGCAAGTTGAAAATAAAATAAAATTTGTAGCCAATAATAAAAAGCTAGCAACAACAGTTACTCAACAATCTCAAACTACTCTTTAGTCAAAAGAATGAGAACATCAAACCACAAAATAAGAATACGTAATATTCCAATTTCAGGATTTTCAATGTGTTTTGTGATGATATGCTTTAGCAACTCTTATACACATTAGAGAAATAAACTACAAAACATAAACAAATTAAGAGTTCATAAAAATATTTGAAAAAAAAAAAAGAAAGAAAGAGAAAAGAACAGAAAGACCATAAAAAGAAAAAAAGAGTGAATAGAGAATAAAAAAATAGAGCAATAAGGATGAAAAAAAAGAAACACAAAATAGAGAAGAAAAAGTTGCAGGAGAACACGTCCCACTATGTAACTTCCAAAAAGCCTTAAATCGACTGATTGTATCTAATCTATCGATCAACCATTTTTATTTCTTTTACCGTTAGAGATTGTATTATATGGTTAGAGTCCACCATAACACAAAAATACATCACATGCTAACAAGTAGGGGAAAAAAATAAGTGTTTTATGTTAGGCGCGCCTGAGGCGCGACTTGCGCCTGGGGCCTCAGATGCAAAGGCGCGTGCCTGATTGAAGAGGCCTGGCCTGACCTTGGTCCAAGCGCAACTACTGAGCCTTGAGGAGCCTTGAGCCTGAGGCGCGCCCGAGGCGCGCCTTTGACTACTATGATCATGACATGAGTATTCTGATATATGGATTGACACGAACACATGGTTATTAATCAGGTAACACGACACAATACTCATAACATGTTTAATAAATAGGTCAAGACTAGAAACGACACGATACAAAATGACAAGACACGTTTAATTAAATTTTCATACTATTAAGATCATTTTTAATCCGAACACGACATGTTTAGTTAAACGAGTCTAATCGAGTTATAAACAGGTTGGCGGACAAAACACAAGAATGACAAATTTAATTAGCATGTCAATTCGGGTTGACACGATTACAACCAGAACACGATTAACCCAAACCCACTTATTCTGTGTAGTGTTAGCGTGTCATGTCAAGTATTGTCAATCCTATATCCTACTACTCCGGTGATACTTACTATTGAGTCACAATGGCAAAGTGATAAATGAATTTAAGAACTATAAGAAGTTACAAACTAAAAAGAATTTGTGAATAAACATGCAACTGCTTCTCACAACTGTTTTTATCATTTACTTTTCATCCAACATTTTTCAGTATTTGCTAGATACCACTCAAGAAGGGCTTTTTAGTCTTCGTGGATCAAAACTTGCCGATTGGTGGGAACATGCCTCACCTAATGTTTGATAAATCAGAGCACCTCCCATCTCCTTTAGGATGGAAAAAACAGAACCGCTCAAAGATGGAGAAAAAACTGAGCATTACAACATTCCAATCCAAAGTTGAAGGATTCCAAATTTTTCTTCCTTTTTCTCACCTTTCCAGCAACAGAAAGACATGAACTTAACTGAATTAAAACAATGTAATTGTAAGGCTCATACCAATGTTGCAATTACCGAATAAACAAATGCAGAAGAGTCAGAAAGTGCCATGATTGCATAAACAGTCGAATTTCGAAGCCAGGATAGAACTTACTCTTTTCAAAAGATTCACCCTATCATGCAACCCATCAATTGCTCTATCATTGTCTTGCTCATCAATTTCATGAGAGTAAGAAGGCGAGGCTCTGATACCACCCTCCTCAATGCCATCAAAGAGAACAGCTCTATTGTTATGGAAGTCCCTGCATTCAGGAAATTTCATACTAGAATTTCTAAAATGACTGGATGACAAATCATAAAGAAAACAAGTTTTCTGTCCTTTTAATAAATTTGTGGGAGAACTCAGCAGAGATGAACATGAACTTCTGCCAAGTAGAGAAAGCTGGAAAATTTTCTTCTCAAAAAGAAAGAAAAGTAAAGAAGAGAAAAACTTTTAAACATTTTTTTTATTTTGATAAGTAAATACTTCTAAACTAACAAATGGGGAAAGTAAAGTACAGAAGGAATAATACAAACTCTCTTTCTCTCTGCACCGATCGTTAACTATGATTTCCAGTCGGATTTAAATTCTTCAGTAGGCATTTCTTTTCATTAGCCACCAATGGGATGCTATCAGATCTATCGATAATGTGTATAAACATATTACACACACAAAAACACAGTTTTTAGATCTATATATACATTTTAAACATATATATACATGGTTTTTAACTGTGTAAGCTTATTAGTATATACTATCAATTTATATCTTGACAGTTACATGGTTATTGTTCACTTTACCACTAGTATATAATTCCAAGACTGCCACTTAAAGGGCCTGTAGTTTGTGAATTTCATGGGGCTATATGGATCATCGTGAATATCACTTGAAATTTTCAAAATTATGATTTCTCATACAGTGAAGGGTCTGTAGTTTGTGAATTATATGCATTATCTGCTGAAAGTTGCAAAAGAGGAAAAAACCATTTAAAAACAAATTTGCAACCCTCAACCCATAAGATCTCCAACCCTGGTAAATCAAATCTATCTTCCAATTCTGCAAATCCAAAAACCACCTAAGTCTTCCAATTAAGCCATTTCTTCCATGGTGTAGCTAACAAAAATAGGTCTAATTTCTGAGTTACGCAGCATTCGTTCCAAAACTACACGTTACTCACTAGAAATATCATGCTCTAATTGCTTACACTTGGCATTCCATATTCTTAGAAACAGAAAATTCAACGCAAGTATATACAGACCCGATGCACCATCACAGGACTTTGGAATATAAACAAACACGATTATGGTATCACATACAAAATTGTGAAAGATTAGATAGAGAGGGAACGAAGGAGATAGAACAAAGCAAGCAACTCCAAACCCTGATGCAGTCATAACACTAATGATCTAAATTGGAGATAATTTAAAATGGAATAAAATAAAATAAACCAGACATGATAATTAACAAAATTAGGCAGAAAGGCTGATGAACTAACCTTCTGGAATTCATGGCTACTGAGATGCAAGTTTGCTCGGTACTCTCTGCCAATCGAAATACAAGTCGCAGCTTTCGACGATCTAATTTGAATATCTGTATACAAGAATCAAATCGAAACTCAGAAATGAAAATACGATTTTCAAATGAAGAAATTTAACATCAAAACATAAAGAATCCAATTTAGTTAACATCAAAACATAAAGAATCCAATCTAGTTAGGTAAACTAAAATAAAAATAAAAAAAAGTTAGGGTTTGAACATGAAAGCAAAATTTTCGAAACCTAGGTTGGAGAATTCAGGTGGTGGAGCAGAAGGAAAAAAAAAATTCTCGGAAAATTATCGTAACTGAGAAAATGCAGATCTGACGAGAGAGGAGTGGACCTTCGGAGGGAAGATAGAATGTTATGTTCCCTTCGACAAACTGAAACAGATGTGTAGTAGTAGTAGTAGTAAAAACAGAGAACTGTAATTTACTACTAGTATATGGGGGGGGGGGGGGCGAAACGAACAGTATTTGGAGAAGAAGTAGCGTTACTGGATTGATTGATTCGTGTGGGTCCCAAAAACGGGTACGATCAATGGCCAATTGTCGGAAATTTTACTCTTGTGTGGGTCCCATTTTGATGTGATTGGTGCAGCTTGATTTACAGATTAGTAATTTCAATACTTGGGTTAAATTAAACTTTTAACTCCCCTCTTATTAGAGTTTATCACACTCGTCACCTATGTTTTGATATATTATAGTTATCTCTTTTTAATTTACACATTTGTAATAAAATACACCTCGGCCTTCGACCAATTATGATCCATGTAACCAATTTTTAAATATTATATGATAAATATGTCTTTCAAATCTCTCTTACGATACTTTTGTCCAATGCATCATGTGTTAAAATACAACTATACCCCAATTAGACCAATTATACGCTCTATCCAATTATACCCCAATTATCCATGAATGAATATATCCACGCTCCGTAGATAGAGCTTTCCTAGACATTGTGAAGTTGGAAAGTACTCACTAAAGTTACCAAAAGTTAGCTCTACTTTTATAAATATTTTTAAACGACAAAACAAAATTACTGCAAAAATAACAAACACAAACACTAATTTAAAGATTCACGAAAAAAAAAATAAATAATAAAAACAAAAACAAAAAATAAGTGAGTGTGTGGTCTTTCTTCTTTTATTTTATTTTTTTTTAATTTAAAAAAAAAGAACAACAAATAAAATAAAGAAAATAAAAATAAATTGAAGAAAGTGTGACCATATGAATATTTCTAAGTTATTCTATCCTTGAGTTTGCATGCAAAAGTTATCAACCTAGAAAAAATAATATTTTTCTAATCTAAAAGAAAAAAAATGATGTAAAAGAATTAGGTACTTACTTGGATGACAAAGCTATTGTTTCCCTTGTGAGAGCGGCTGATGGTGGCATATATAGAAGAAGTGCATCATAAGAACCTGCCATGGAAAATATATATATATAAATATTATATTTTTCTTCCTTTTTTTTCAAAAAAAAAATAATAATAAAAAAAAATAAATTAAAAAAGAATAGAAGGGAGGGAAAGAAAGTTTGGGTGGGCTCCCCAAAAAAAATTGCAATGTTGATATTTGTGCTTCAAATTCTCAAACTTGATTTGGCAACGACGCCATTTGACAGGTGTAGAATAATGGAATGAATGTTGTTGTTTCTCTACACTTCATACAAAAATAAAACCTGCAAAAACTTTACTAGAAATTATATAGTAATAAGCAGGGTCGAACCACTCATAAGTGAGAATCAATAATAAGTTTCAAATTCAAAACTTCAATCTTTTGGGATGAAAAATGATTATTTGTTAGTCTAGGTCTCATTATTCTAAGTTTGCCTTTCTAAACAGTCAAAAAGAGTTCATTAAGATTCTCTAAGGCATCTGTTAAACACCTTCTTTTATATGCATTTATCAGAAGGCGTTTCTATAATTCCTTCACATTGCTTTTAAATCTTTCATACACTGTAGACATTGTTTGTGCGCTTAATATTACAGCCCTAGCTTATATGTATGAGTTACAGTCATTTATGTGTTGCAATTGTTCTCATGTTAAGTCTATTTTGCAGAAGGGTATTAACATAATTTCATTTCTGTCACTGTATTGCATTATAATTCATAGTGATTTTTTTTTCTAATGCAGTTTTTTTCCTATTTGGTTCATGTTTAATTTCAGTCCATATATGCATATGTGCACTAATAGCTCCAAGAAGGGCAATTGAGTAATTTCTCAAGTTTAGTCATATGCTCCTTGTCTTTACTGAATTCTAGAATGATCCTCTAGCATATAGAATGTCTGCATTGTCCTCTATTGTCTCAATGATTAGTCATAATCCTTTTGGAGCAAGTGAGGGCAATATTGCTTGTAATGGAAAGGTTATGTATTGGCTAAATTCAAAAAACAAAAAAAGATAAATGTCTTTGGGATCATATTCCAAATCATTGGGAGAGGATAAGGTTATATCCATTGGAGCCTTCTCTCTATATATATAGGCATATCAGTTTATTATATAATAGTGAGTGCAGAGAAAATACAGGAGAGTGTATTGAGAGCCTTTCTTTAAGAGACTTAGGGTTTGTGGAGCTAAAGGAGAATTTTGGGTAGCAAAATGAAGATTTTATATGCCAAAAAAACATTGTTAGAATGAGCATCAGCAACTGAAAGAAGCCACGGCAGAACCATGTGCTGGTGTGTTCTTGTCATGACCACAGATTCTTCTCAGAGTTGTTTGCTGATCTCCTAAGCTTAAAATTTGTTTGGTCATTATAAGTTCATTTTTAGACTATTTGTGGTGAAGATATAACTACTTCTAAATTATGTCTCTCAAACCCCAATTAGTGCTTATTTATAGCTATTTTGAGACCTTGATGATGCATCTCTTATACTTCTGGTCTTCTGAGCATAAATCTCTTAATTGAGCACACAAATTTTAGTCACATATATTTTGTGGTTAGTTATTTACAAGTTATTTTAGGTCCTCACAAGAAGTTCATACCTGAAACCTTATTTATGGTCTATGAATGCTACTGTTAAGTCCTATTTGATGTTGAAATGATGCTTTTGATGAAGTTAGGACTTTGTATTCATACTAATACCTGTATTTCACTCTTTATCATATGTGCAATCTAGTATTTGATTAAGATTGAGGTTGCATTGAAGTTCGATTATTTGATCCTCATTCAGCAGTAGTAGCAAGTCACATACACTCAGATTATGTCTGTAATTCCTATTTTATGTATTTGAGTGATATGCAACACCTATTTTATTGTATTTCTTTGATTGTGAGAGTTCAAGCAAGAGTTTGTTTGGACAGGGGGAGTGTTGAGTGATTGTTATGAGTTGGTGAGAAAGGTTCAGGCCACTAGGGACAATGAACTTGGGAGAATGCTGAGTGAACTATTGTGAGCTTGGTGAGAGGCTGCAAAGAGAATTGTAACTCAATGACTTTCATAGTAGATTACTTAGGCCTAAAGGCCAAGAAAATATTTCCCCATCATGCAATTTTACTTTTATAAATTGTGATGTCATTTTGTGGTCGTTGTAGCTCAAGAATTCTATCAAACACCTATGACATGTTAAGATTTCAACTAAGTTCTTTGAAGACTTTCATCAAACATACTTCTCCAGTGTATTTAACCTAACAACAAGCCACAACTATCACCAGAATTGTTTTCACTCATTAAGTCTAGATAGCAGAGTAAATTTCAATACCAATTCACCCCTCCCCTCTTGGTCTATCAATATTTTAAAATAAACTTTTGATTTTTAATAATTAAAACTACTACTAAATGCCTTTGATCAAATGATGGAAAAAATCTCAAGGAAAGAGAATCACTACCACAGATCCATATAAATAAAATTTCTAATATTCTTATCTAATTTTTCCTCCAATAATTAGTACATTTCACCAATCCAATTAGAACTTGGAAAGATGAAGAAAAATATGGCATGACAAAACACTTGATTATATATGAGAGAGCATTTTTTTATTTAATCTAATGTACATTTGCTTGGTTAATAGAGGTAGGTATTATTCAAATTACCATTAATTGGCAAACATGAATAATCCTCTCTCTAATTTTTGAAAATAAAACTCAGAATAAAAGGATGCTCTTGGGAGGAAAAATTAGATAAGAAAATATAAGAACTTACTTATATTTCAGTCATGGTGGCTTCATCACTCCATTGAGAAGGATTCTTATGCTTGCATATCAACAGAAAAGAAACAAATAAAAATAAAACTATTATTCTTCATTGAATAAAGAAAATGAATATACTATTTGTTTCTGCAATTTCTCTACAATTTTCTAACTCATTCACCAACCCCTAAGACTCCCTATTTATAGAGTTAGAGGGGAATGATTTAAATGGAAAAAAGAATTTAAAATACAAAAATTTAAAAGAAAAATTCAAAATAAAAAATTTGAATTTAACTTCATTTAATCTCCATATATTCAACTTGAATTCTGGACTGTTGACGTGGCTGTGTAAAAATATATTTTTTGAAGTTTTGAACTTGAGACCTCTTATGGTGTAATTTGTACAGAATATCATCTCTCTTACAATTCTTCTTATATTCATCTTTTACTATATATATCATTTTCAACCATTTTTTTGCTACTTTTCTTCTCATTTGGAAATCAACACCTATAAAACATAAAATGTAAAGATAAGAACATGTAAATAAAATAAAAGAGTAATTAAATATTTATTTTGAAATATAAAATAGCAAGTTTTGTGCACTTTTCACAAAATTACTTAAACTACTTGAAATTAAAATTTTAACCGCAATTAATGTGACATTTATTTATACCCATGTTGTCTCCACTGGCCTCTCTCTTCACTACCATGGTTGTTCCCCACTCTTTTTCTCTCTGTATATCTTTCCACCACTATTTCTCTTTTCTTCATTTGTGTAGTGTATATTACATGTATGTGTGTGTGTGTGTGTGTGTGTATATATATATATATATATACACAACAAATCAAAATCAGAAATTTTGGTTTTTGTAACAAATTAATTATTTCTCTAACCAAAATCAAATTCCAGACAATGACAATCATCATCAATCTTCTTATTCCTTTTCAAATCCATCTCCCTCCTGAAACGTCTCCTTCAGTCGACTTAACGCTCAGGCACCTGAGTTCGTCCCTCACAGCTCATCATTGTCTTCACAAAAAATTAAAGAATATTTAACTACTAAAACACTCTCAATATCGTTTTTCCATTTTATCATAATCATGTCTTTCCAGAAGAGGTCATGCCCTAGTCGCAACATCAGATCTTTGTAAAAGCTAATAAATTTTAAAATGGGGATTTCGGGTTATGGTTTTAATTAAATCTAAGAAAATAAACCAATATTTCTTTATAAATCTGACTCATAATTTGGGATTTCGAGTTATGGCTGTACCTAAATCTAAGAAAACAAACTAAGAAGACACTTCACAGTCCAGAGTTCCAAATATATATTCCCAAATTCAGTTAACGTAGCTATTTTAGTCAACTCGATCTGTGTACTAACAGTAAGACTATGCACTTGTTAGTAACTGGAAGAAGAATAAACTTGCAAGTGTTCCAAATATCTAGATCTTCACGTGTCGAGATATTGGGTTGATAGTCAATGATCCTTGTAATTATCCTTGTGTTCTTTCCTATTCTAGAGACAATGTTGACTATCAACCCAATATCTCAACATTCCCCCTCAAGTTGGTGCATAGAGTGAAAATTGAAGATTGATCCGAGAGGAAAAAATATTCTCCTCATCATTCTCTTCAAATTGATCGATTCAAAACTCAATTTGGTAAATGCTGAAGATTTGGGCAAATCTAAGGTTTGAAATTGGGAGTAGCTCAAGAAGAAAAAGTTATTCTCCTCACTACGATCTACGTGTCTACTATTTAAGAATCGAATTCAAAGTAATTCAAACTTTTGGTGATTTGGGAATTTTTGAGAATTTGGCTTTGAATTGAGGTGTAGGTATTCTCTCCACCTTATCAACGATTCCTTAAGAATTGATATGGTTTTGAATTGATTAGCATGTTTAGGAATGCTAAAAAGTGAGTCTTGCATCTTTATTTATGGTTAATTTTGTTAATTGAATCTTCACATGATAACTATGGTGATAGTTATATGCATTGATGTTATATGTATATGTTTAGATGAAATTGTTGAATGCAAGTATGTTGGAACATGTATCAAAGTGAACTATGCTGTGAATTGTGTATGCATGTCTTATGTGCTAGCAATTGTGGATATATGTTGCCTATTAGCATGATTTATAGTTGTGGAGACTATGTTGTACATGTTGCGTTTTACATGTTTGACAAAATGCATGAGATTGATCTTTCTACAAAAATTACATTTTTGAATACTTTGTGAAGAATTGATATTGTATTGTTATGTGTATGAAAATTACATGTTTTAGTATGGACTCAAGTGGCTTATGATGTGCTTGGAATATGAAATTGTTGCATTATTATATGCATAGAAAAAATATGTTTTAGCATGTAAATCAAGTAACTTATGATGCACTTGGAATTATATATGTTGTTATACTTGAATCCTATGTGATTGGTTATTGATTTTGAGAGGATGTTAGAAATCAATAAGGGCCGGAGCCTTAGGGTGTAAAGCTCAGAACTTGGCTAAGGTGGTTCCTTCTAAACCCTCGAATTAGTAGACCGTAAAGTTAGATGTCTTAGATAATTAACTCAATTAACGATTATCCGGTGGTTCTACAAATACTCCCATTTTGTATAATTTTTGAGATTTATGTGACTTAGTGTTTAAGTCTTGTTATTGAATTGTGATATTCATATTGATGCTTGTGTGACTTCTTATCAATTGGACATTGTTGTGTATATGTTTCATTGAAGTATTGAATTGGAATTCCACAAACATGTGCATTGTTGTATGTCATGTAGTGTGTAGGGATGTTATGATAACATCTCACGAGCATTGGAAGTAGTCCATATAGTACATAGGAATATCATGCTTGCATTTCATGTAAGTCGCGTTGAGTCGATGTATAAGCTGGTTTGGGTATTTCTATTGGGCATGTTGATGCTTAGCCCTTTCTCCAAATATTTTTGTAGATAAGGCACTAATGGTTGACAGAGTTTAAGGTATCGGATTTGGATAGCTCGATCTCTTGTCCAAGATCATTTACCTTACGTTTTTGTGTGCCATGTTTTAGGCAATACTTGAGACTTTGTAATTCGAATATGGGATTTGGGCTTATGCTTTAAACACCTTATGTTTATTTCAGACATGATCCGTTTCAAATGATATAACTGAGTTTTGGTTATGATTTCCATGTTTTATACACGTGCTTAGAGTATATTAATGTATGTTAAATATATGTTTCGATATAAATGGAAATTAGATACCATATATGTAATCACGATAGAACAAGCCATCACATTCAAGTGATTGCGATGGATCATAATCCCTATTACGATGCATCGTAATACTACAATGTATCAAAATGGGCAAGTCGATGGATCGAAATAATACAAGAAAATTGAGCTCCAAAATAGTGTATTTCGCAACATGTTATAAGACATCAACGATAGATCATAACCTCACTTAGGATGTATCATAATGAGGATGATGATGCATCATAATAAGTATCTGAGTATGGAATTGAATGATATATTTCAAGTACACATATACCTTAATAAGGGACCCACATGCAGGTATTGACTTGTATATGTATACGTAAGGGTACCAAAGCTCCCTTTCAGCTGACCAAATCAATCCTCCAGCCAACCGACAGAATTAGGAACCTGAAGGTCAGCTGAACCCAAGTTTCAGCTAACTGAAGAAGATTTTAGCCTACTGAAATTGGACAAAAATGAAATTTCAGAAACTTTAGAACATGAATGAGTATGTAAGGGTACATAGACCAATGTGGAACCCACTGAGACGAATAATGAAGAGTTTACACATAGATGATTACATACATAATGATAGCTTTCACAATTGGGTGGTTTGGATGTTTGACAATCACCGTTCACCCTTATTTCCCTCGCTCTTAACCGGGTGTCAGAAATCGGAGCGTGAGAACTTGGTATCAGAGCATGATATCAAGGATGAGTGATTGTGATTAGAGTATGGATGATTATCTTAATCACCCTCGATTCTGGGAGATAGAAATCGAGGCGTGACACCTCGCCTAACACTACAACCAATCATCTACTTTGTTTGGATGCCCTTAAACACACACAATTCAGGCCAAAAAATTATAACACAAAATATGTAACATGGTTTAAATGGTAAGATCATGAGATTAGATTTAGTAATTAGTGAAGTACTAATTATTTTATGATTTTGACAATTAAAATATTTAAGAATTCATAAGACGACCTGAGATAAGTTATACATGATCTTTGTATCTTTTATAAGTTACATTTATGTATGGAAATATAAGGTAAGGTTAGCTTGCTGAACGATGATTGTGAAAATTAAAACGTTTTAGAATTCATAATACGGCCTGAGATAAGTTATACACGATCTTTGTATCTTTTATAAGTTGCATTTATGTATGGGAATATAAGGTAATGTCAGCTTGCTGAACGATGACTATGTTTAGCATTTTTTTGCTGAGCTTGTGAGCTCACTCATTTATCACATTTCAGGTGTTCGATGATAAGCACGTGATGGAGACACATGGCATGGATGGAGATTAACTTGTTCATTGTTTATTCATTTTTGTTAGTTCGGTACTTTCATATTTAAAATTCTTGTAGTAAGGATGATATCCATTAGTAGGTTTTGTTCGGTGATGTTGACTTTTTGAATTTATTTATGATTTTATGAAAAAATTAGTTAGAGTTGATATCATTTAATATTAGTGTGGATGGTTGTATATGTGATATATAAGTCATGCACGTGGTTTAATTTTAATTATGGAACCAGAGCTTTCCGTATTATTTTGGAGCGTGACCAGGGGGGTAGCCATTAAGGCACTAGTGGGTACATTAGTACCCACTTAACTCTATAATTTTTTTTTTATATATATAGTAAATGCAATTTTTTGAGTTTTAGAATTGTAATGAAATATTAAATCTCAAGTGATGTACTCACTTAGTTTTATAAAAAATAAATTATAGTCCGAACTTTTGCGTTCGTATCCATTTATACAAATTCCTGACTACGCCCTGGGCGTGACATAGTGTAAGAAATATTCAATGTGTCCATAATGGGTTTGCTTATGTGTGTACCAAGCCACATTCAGATACTAGGATTTTAGAATTCAACCCAAATACACGAAGGAGTGGGCAAGTTTCTGTTCATGTCATGCTTCATCTTGGGTTGGGCTTGGGACTGGCCTATTTATATATTTTTTGAAATTGGTTGACTTTGTTAATTATATGTTTCATATGGGCTGTCCAATTTTTTTCCTTTCAGTTTTGTTCTTGGGAAAAAAAAGAAACCAGTTGGAGACCACATAGTGGGAATCATGTCACCTTCAAAGCTGATAAAGCTGAGGCTTTGTTAATATCTTGGAAACAGACACATAGTGGGAGTCATGTCACCTGGTAAAGTTGAGGCTTTGTTAATATCTTGGAAACTAATTATTGTCTTAATTGCTTTTATGTTCCAGAATGTAGCAAGATGCATGACCTGGTAAAGTTGAGGCTTTGTTAATATCTTGGAAACTAATAATTGTTTTAATTGCTTTTATGTTCCAGAATGTAGCAAGATGCATCAGCAACACTGGTCAAACCCATAATGCTTTTGCTCATTTTACTTTATATATCACTTGATCTTATCAATCTATATTTTTATTTTCATTTGTTATATATATATATATATATATATATATATATATATATATATACTTATTCCCTCTTTTGCAATATATATCTGTAATGCTTCCTCTCCTCATTCGTATATATATATATATATATTCCCTCTTTTGCAATATATATCTGTAATGCTTCCTCTCCTCATTCGTGTATATATATATATATATATGTCAAATGGTAAATAATAATTTCACATGGGATTTATCAGCAGAACTACCAGCTGTAGGGCTTTCCTTGTTATCCTTTGAAATCAGCAATGCTGCTAACAAGAAAACAAGAAGTGAGTGCGTGTAGGGATAACAATGCTTCTGTCAAATAACAAAAAAATATATATATATGTCTAGTTGTGCGATTTACTATTTAGTAAATCAAAATTCAAAAAACTTGTTAATGAATAAAAATACCAAGTGCTGTATAATGTATCTCCTCTATGTTTTAAATAAAAAGTCTGAGAGTTTGAGTTCTTGTAGAAAATTTGAGTTTGTGTAGGAACAAAAGTGAGTGTGCATTATTTGTCTAAAACAAAATAATAAGAAAAGAAAATAGTCAGTTTGGGTCCTCCACAAACAATTAAATTATGACAATTCTCATGGTGTTGGTACACTATTTTAAGAATTTAAAATTATTCATTTTTGTCTATAAATATAATCAATGAAATAAACTTTAAAACTCTCGTATTCGATTGAATTTTTGTAATTCAATTAGTTTCTTGATTTAAAAATAACTCTAATTTTTATGGAGTGAATGTCATAATTTAAGAGAAATTATTATATAGTTCTGAAACTATGTGGTCCTGACCAATCATAAGCTGACTTACAAACAAATATATTAACTTTATTCAGATTTTTACTTGCATGTCAGTTTGTGATTGGCCGAAACTATTGATCCCAAAACTATGTAATAATTTTTTTATGATTTAATTGTCAACATTAATATATATAATAATAATAATATATACATACATACATATTACACACAATTTCATGTAATTAAGAAAAGAGTAAATTACACTCACCTCCCCTAAAGTTCAGTCAATATACATTAACCTTCCCTCTTTTTGTTCTATTACACTAACCTCCTTAAGGTTTGAATACGAGATAATACAAACCTCCCTTTCGTTAGTGGTCAACACGGTCAATGACAAAGAATTATGATGTTAGCAATTTGTATATTTTAAATTTTATTTCTATCCTTGAAAAACATGTAAATATTTAATTATCCCTATGAAATCACATAAAATATTTAGATACCTTTTTTAACTGAATAAAATTGACAAAATTATCCCATTCTTCTTATCATTTCAAAAAGTCAAAAATTGATTTCCAACGAAGATTGTTGATGATAATTTCTGGTGGCAAGGGAGATAAGTGATAAGATATTTTTTTCTCTCTTCTTTTTTCTTTTTATTATCACCCTCTCTCTACTTTATCTCTTTTCACTTAATTCAATCAATAGTTAAAGATCTTGAAATTAGAGAGTTTAATTGTGTGGCTTGACTTCAATGGAACATATATGTGGTTTCAGAATTGGGTTTAGAAGAATTAGGGTTAAATTATTTGAATTGAAAATTCTGGATTTAGTTTATGTAATAATTTTTTTTTTCTTTTTGATTTTTTTTTACGTTTTTAAAAGTCATAGTAAAAAAGTGGTTATTTTGATTACATATATATATATATATATACACACACACACACACACATACTAATTAATATATAAAATTTCAGAGCCAAGTAGCCAACTCATATATAAAAGTTAGTAGCAAGCCAACCCATATATAAAAGTTATTAGCAAGCCAACCCATTTATGCTTTTCAATTCACGGCCACGTCTCTAAAAAAATATTTTTTTTATGTGGTTCCATACATAAATACAAACCCATTTCAATTCATGAATTTGTTTGTTAAATTTGTGAATAACAGCTTCTTCACTTATTTATTTAAACTACAATTGGATTTAAGTTGTCAAAAATATTTTATTTTTCATCAATTTTAGATCTTGTTTTCTAAATGAACTGTTAATCTCACTAGTATCGTTAGTGGAAGTAGAGCGAAAGGAGAAAAGTGAGCAAACGTTGGAATACAATTGAGTAATTTTGTCTTTTCGTTTTGCTTTGTTTATGAACTAAAATAATATTAAAAAAATGAGAACAAAAATGTAATTTTGTTACTTACGCCATCTACCTAATGACTCTAACAAGATAGGTCAGTGTAATTTGACAAATAAAAGAGAATGTCAGTGTTTATTAACTAAATTCAAAGAAAGTCAGTATAATTTATCCTTTGAAAAAATTATTTTTAAAAATAGAGTAAAAGCCCAAATTAAAGCTGGGCCAAAACAAATTGGTGAATTGAAATACAAATGTTTGTTTAGGATAACTTATTATAAATTGTGAGAAAATTTTATGCTAAGCATATTATAAGTTGCTTATCAAATATAATTATAACAATTATTATCAAATATAATAATAACAATTATATAAAAGGATCAAAGTGTTTCATTCCATATTACTGTGGTTGTAAAATTGGTGGATTGGAACTTGAAAGCCTTAACGTCTAAACTTTTTGAATGACACTCCCAATTCTAGCCTAATTCAATTCTCACTTCATACTCAAATTCACTTCAGATTTTTGGTAGAAAGAAAAAAAATTGGACGGAAGAGAGAAAAAAAAAAAGGAAAGAATGAGCTATTATAGAAAAAGGATAATTAGTGTTTCTCTCTTTTTATTTGGTTGGATGATTGTTTGTTAGGAGAGAAAAAAAAAAGAACAGTTTTAATTTATTTTTACCATTATATCTATCACTATTTATAAAACTCTTTTTAAATTTTATTACACTATGTTTCTTATTCATTTCACTCTAATTGGTTCATGCATGCTAACAATGATTGTCTATTATTTTATTTTTCTAAAGTAGAATCATATTTCTTCGTGAAAAAATAGTTATTGCAAGGAAAAAAATAGCCTACTTAGTCATTTGGGTAAATTACGAATTGCAGTGGAGAAATAGTTATCGAGTTAATTTGTGAAATTTGATTTATCTAATAATTAGGGTTTATTTAATAATTATGAAGGATAGTATTGTAATTAAATTTTTTTTTTTATAAAGTATTGCCTTCATTTTTTTTTTTTCTTTAGTTCATATTTAGAAGAATGAAAATTTGTGAAGGAAAAAAATAAGGGTAAAATGCTCAAACACCCCCTCAGGTTTGGATTTATTGCCCACAGATTAAACTTGTGTCAAAAAAAGCTCTAACACCCCCTCAGGTTTGGTTAAATTAGCCTTAACACCCCATATTGCCAAAAATACCCTCAGATTCTTTGTCTATAAACTATGTAGCTTAAATAATAATTTATTATTAAATATAAACTATGTATCATAAATAATAATTTATTTAAAAAAATAATATATTTAATAATAAACTATGTAGCTTAAATAACAATTTATTTAACAAATATATAATTAATAATAAACTATATAGCATAAATAATAATTTATGTAACAAACTATGTAAATAATAATAAACTTTATTGCATAAATAGTAATTTGTTTAACAAACTATGTAACTAAAAATAAACTATGTAGCATAAATAACAATTTATTCAACAAATATGTAATTAACAATAAACTATGTTGCATAAATAATAATTTGTTTTGAATTATAAAATATGTAACATAAATAATAATTAATTTACAAACTATGTAATTAAAAATTAATTTAACTAATAATGAACTATGTAGCATAAACAATAATTTATTCAACAAATATCTAATTAAGAGAGAAAATTTGAGGGTATTTTTGGTAACAGGGGGTGTTAGGGCTAATTTAACCAAACCTAAGGGGGTGTTAGAGTCGTTTTTGACACAAGTTTAATATGTGAGTAATAAATCTAAACCTGAGGGGGTGTTAGAGCATTTTACCCAAAAAATTAATGGCTCATCTAAATTCTAAACACTTTTCCTTTTTCTCATGTTCTATATGTCAAGTTTGTTATTTAGGTTCCATTTGTTTTGACGTAAAATATTTTTTGAAAAATATTTTTAATTTTTTTGGTATTTGGTAGCATCAACCAAACTAGTTATTCAATATTTTATGGATTGATTGCAACAATTCAAATATTTTGGTGTGAAAATGTTTTATGAATATAACATTTTTCTTTTTTAAATATGTAATCAAATACTGAAAATTTTTAAAAATATTTTATGTCGAAACAAACGGAGCAATTTAAATTACAAGTTTGATTTGAGTTTGAAAATCCGAGTTTAAGTTGAGTTCACTCTGATCTGTCCAAATTACATCATAACTAGAAATTTCACCAACAGTTTAAGAAATAATATAAAATAGAGAGTTACTAGTGATGAAATTTCTTCTATACATGGATTTTTGATGGTATTTAATAATTTTTCCTAACTAGGCCCTAATTTAAGGAAAAAAAATACTAATAATAAGAAATTCTTAACTAATCTTGGCCCTAATTTAAAATAATAATAATAATAATAATAAGAAGAAATTCTAAAACTGGGAAAACCCACACGAGTGTCAAAAGAAGCTTACATAGGAAGCCTCAAGATTCATTCTAAATATTCAGTAGACACAAGACTCCTCCATTGCTCTCAACTACTACGTGTATATGTACATATAGAGAGAGAAAAAGGGAGGGAACTATTAATTGCAGAGAGTGAGAGACAGTTTCATAGAGATAGAATGGCAAACCCTCCAAAGCCATGGAAGGCAGAATATGCCAAGTCTGCAAGATCGTCATGCAAGACCTGCAAGCAAAGCATAGACAAAGAGAAGTTTAGGCTCGGCAAAATGGTCCAAGCCACCCAATTCGACGGCTTCATGCCTGTATGTAACTCTCCTCTCCGTCTTTCCCATTCCCCCTTCATTTCACTCTTATTTTTCATCTCTCTCTAGGGTCGATTGTATCTTATACACTGAAATTTGTGTGATTCTCTCTCGTTTTGTGAACAAAGTTAAAATTTTTTATTGTGGGTTTTGTTTTCTTTCTTTCACATTGCTCTTATACCAACTGATTTTTAGGTCTTGATGTTTATTTTCAGTTCTTTTCAGCCATTAACATGTTCAACTTGAGGGTATGTGTGTGTGTGTGTGTATATAGACACACATATTATATAGATATTTTTTAAAGTTTAGAGTTTATGAATTGATTCGATTAGTGGGTTGTTGACAATGTGATGATTCTTTAGGGTTTATGATTTGATTTGATTAGTGGGTTATTGACAATGTGATGATTCTGGGCCTTTGGTTTCTTGTTGGGGCTTTCTTGGGCTGATCGGCAAATATTTTTGCTCTTTTGTAAATCTTTGCACTTCCTCCAGTCGTTTAGTAAATCATTACACCTAAAGCATACTCTATAATGATTTTAATAGCTGAATACCTTTTTTTTTTTTTTGTTTCTGTTTTTGTTTTTTCCAACTTGGTCGTTTAATTTTCTTGTTTTCTATTTCTGCCACCCAATGCATGGATTCATTTTTCATTGGAAGAAAACCTGACTTGTGCATATTTTTGGAATCAGATGTGGAACCATGCTGACTGCATACTGAAGAAATCAAACCAGATAAAATCGTATGTATTATGTGGTTGTTGTTATGATGTCCAGTGAATTACAATGGATGATCTTAATATTTTGCTTAATGGCTGACTTCTATACTGTTGTTATGCTTTTAGCCCTGATGATGTTGAAGGCATAGAATCGCTTCGATGGGAAGATCAACAAAAGATAAGGAACTACGTGGAGGGTGGTGGGGACCAAATCACTACACCTAAAGGGTATGCTATTATGGAATTTGGTGTTGAAGTTTCACAGACTTCCCGTGCTACTTGTAGGCGCTGCAATCAAAAGATTATGAAAGGGGAGGTGGGTTACTATGCTCAATCTGTTCATATATTTAGGCAATAATTCATAATGTTTTTACATACTAGGCAGCTGAGGGCTAAAGGATGGAGCATGTATTCTGACCTGTCAACATAGTTCCTCATTTTCTCTCCATTAATTCTTATTGATAGTGTGTCTTTTTATGCATAATGTTTATTGGTCTTAACCAAACCTTATAGGGAAGGTCTCCAATGTGGCTTGATGAACTTATAAAGTAAATTCCCTTTAACAAAGCGCAAATTCAATGATAAACCTTGATGTTGTCACTACTTGAAAACCCACTTTTAGCCATTCTATATTCACAATGACCTGATTATGGATATGGAAGTAGGCCAATTTTAGTGTCTTGTAAGTTCACCTATCATGTAGATATAATACGCTGCTGAAATGTGTTTGTATGAAATATAGTAAGATTCACTTTCTTCTTAGTCAGCTTCTTATGAGCATATGTTGTTGTAAATGTTATCTTCTAAGGAAAAATAACTTGAATATATATATATATATATATATATATGATCTTCACCCCAAGGGGTTGGCTCAAGTGGATAAAGAACTTGGCCCTAGTGCCTAGTAAGCATTAGGTCTAAGGATCAAGCCCTCTTGGGTGCAAACAATTCTTTGGGGGTGTGTGTGTACCAATTAGGAAAAAAAAGTATATGCTCTTCAATATTTCAATAAGTGGGTCACAGTTCCATTACTTCTGCTAGGATTTGGTAAAATATAAGGTAAGGTACCTTTCGTACTTAATTTAACACTGGGGATAGTTCTTTGGTGTGATACTTAATCTCACCATCCGCTTGGTGTGAGTTTGTGACTCACAATAGTCTTTATTCTCTTGGAAAATTTTGTCTTTACAGGGGTTGTGTCTGTGTTGATGCTTTTCTATAATACAAATTCTTATTGCTTATGAAAACATCAATAAGGATTGTGTTTGATTTATTTCCTTACAAACTGACAAATTCAAATTCAACTGAAAAACTATTCTAGATTTGATCATCCTATTATCGTCTCATTTTAAAGCAAAATGGCCACTGTTACCATTAGATTAAATACCTGTTTGAAAATTTGATTTTCTCCCTCTTTTATATATATGTAAGTGTATATATATGTATTTGCTACTTTTTTTGTCGATCACCTAAATGTAGCTTGTAAGTTGTAAGGCATGTCAGACACAGTAGCGAGTTAAATTAATATAGTTTATTGTTTTGTCATCTTATGGTAGGTACGCATATCCACCAAGCCTGAGAGCCAAGGTGCCAGAAGCTTAGCATGGCACCATGCTAATTGTTATGTGGAAATGTTTCCAACCACCGAAGTGGAGAAATTGTCCGGATGGGATGGCCTCTCAGCTTCTGATCAGGCAGCTGTTAGTGCGCTGGTTAAGAAGGTTCCTTCCACCACAAAAAATGGTAAGGAATTTGTTTCTCTTTTTCCCTATTTCGATTTTTTAACCCAGCCTTGATGCAGTTGTGATCAGTTCTGTGTTTCCTTGTCCTTTTAGGCACAAAAGGTGAGCTACAGGAGGATAAAGAACCTTTACAACAATCAACATCCAAAGGTGGTGCTAAACGTAAAAGAGCTGTGAGCGGTGATCAGAAGTCAAAATTTTCTAAGACTGAAAGTGACGCTGAAAAGAATGCCACTAAATTTGAGGGTGAAGACTCAAAAGCATCTGATTTTGAAAGTAAATTGGAGGCCCAGACTAAAGAACTATGGGCTCTAAAAGACAATCTTAAGAAGCATGTGACAACAGCAGAGCTGCGAGAGATGCTTGAAGCCAATGATCAAGATGCAACAGGATCAGAACTTGACTTGCGAGACCGATGGTAACTTCTTTCATTTGCAATTCTTTGTAGTCATCAATCATTATAAAAGAGCTCTATTTGCTTTAGTTAAATGATCTGAATCATTAGACCATGTCATAATGGTTTTCTACCGTTTCTGTTTTCTAAGAAAATACTATGGATATTCTTGTCAGATGCAGATCATTTGTTAAAATGACAAGAATTTCTTTTATATTTATCTTGCCAGTAACGAACACTAGTTTATTGTGCCCTGAGAGAGAAGTTTGGTTCTACTTGTGTGTAGAGTTGCTGGTTGTTTTTCTTGTTAGTAACTTCAATTAGTGTTTCAATTTACTTAATTGTTAATATTGATATTTTGTTTATCGGAATTACAAATGTCTGGTTCGTTTGTTTTTCGTGATATTATATGTTCAGTGCTGATGGGATGCTTTTTGGGGCACTTGGTAAATGCCCACTTTGCCCGGGGTGTCTGCGGTATTCTGGAGGAATGTATCGCTGCCATGGTTATCTATCAGCATGGAGCAAATGTTCATATTCTACCACTTCACCTGAACGTGTTAAAGGGAAGTGGAAAATCCCAGAAGAAACAACCAATCAATATCTTTGCAAGGTATTTAACTTAATCTCATGCTATATGTCATGCCTACAAGACATAACATGATTTATATGATCATTCTCAGTGGTCTAAGTCACAAAAAGCAAAGAAACCTGTTCGAATATTGCCTCCACCTTCATCCAGTACTCCTTCGGGAAGTCAAGCTGCTAATGGGCTATCCCAATCATCCAAGGGTGAAAAATTGGGAGATCTGAAAGTTGCTATTGCTGGAGGATCCAAGGAATACATGGTATGATTTTTTAAGCCAATCTGCTTGTGCCTTTATTATATTTCTACCATTGAAAAAATCTTTGGGAAAGTTGGTTCTGGCCTATACTATGTTTCACGATCAGTCATAAAGGGTGATTATGCAGGAGGAATGGAAGAGCAAAATTGAGGAAGTAGGTGGTCAGGTCCATGCCAAGATCAAGAAAGGTATATGGTCTGGGTACGAAGTCTTGGATTAAAATGTTTGTGTCGCCTCATTATATTGAGATGCCTTCTGTTACTATAATTTCATAAATTTCAATTGCAGACACGAACTGCCTAGTCATGAGTGGAGTGATGAATGATCAAGATGCTGAGATGAGGAAGGCAAGGTAAAACTGCCTCTACGTTGCTAGCATCAAGTATTTCATTTCAATTTATTTTTACTAAGCTGGGTTAAGTATATTTTTCATAAGTTGTTTGCTTGACTTAGATGGTTTCATCTTGACAGGAGGATGAAATTGCCTATTGTCAGAGCGGATTATCTGGTTGATTGCATTAAAAGACATAAGAAACTTCCTTTTGATTTGTACAAAATTGAAGCCATTGGAGAGTCTTCTAGCTTGGTCACTGTTAAAGTGAAAGGACAAAGTGCTGTGCATGAATCATCTGGGTTGCAAGATTGCGGTCACATCCTTGAGGATGGGAAAAGCATCTACAATACAACTTTGAACATGTCTGACCTATCAACCGGTGTTAACAGGTGGATCTAATTTCTTTTCTCTCTCTTGCTTAGGAGTTTTTCCTGTATTGCGATAATCACTGTAGCTTTAATTAGTTACTGGTTTATTCGAGTAATGCCATAGGCTCAAAGATGAACTTGATTTATAGGATCTACACTGATTACGTGGTAAGGTTTCATTCATTTTTATTCTATAATCTGCTAACTTCAATGTGTTGTGGTGATTGGGATTTTAATGGAGTTTGGTAGTTTTCAATGTTCACTGTGGTGGATTTGAACCTACATTCTCATTTCAATTCAGACAAAATGTGAGCAGTGATAGTTTCCCAGCTATCATACATTCCATTTCTAAGAGCTGCATACCCTTTCCTACTGGAAACCTAAATGCTATGGATATTATTGTCGGCAATGCATGCCGATATACTGATATCCTTTCCTATGGGATTGACGGTTCTTTACGATATGTAAAATTAAACTAGAAATGTTGGTTTTCTTTCTTATTGATGATTTTGTTGTATAAAATTATTATGAGTACAGTTATATGACCATGATGATATGCTTCTGATTCTAATTCTTCAGATTTCTGTTCTGCGGTACCTAAATTACACAAGGCAGCATTTTTGCTGTATCTCTGATATTAATGTGACCATCTACCTTGTTTGTAGATTTTCATTCATCAGTAGTTTGAAGTCGCTACTTGTTAGCACAAATCTGTTGCAAACTGAGTGTTTGAAAGAACAGAGCTTCCAAATTTCTGGTGGTGGGTTATTTTCTAAATGTGTCTCCACCTCATTGACCCTTTTTAACATTTTTTATGTATGAAACTACTGGCAAAGGTGACTTCTGAATACTTTGCCTTTGTCAATTCCACTTCCTTGCCCTTGTCATTTTATCATTGCTGTATGCCTGTATTTAGGTACTATATCTTTCATTACATTCAAAGGGGACTTCTGAATTAATATTTTGCCTTTGCAAGTTCCTACTTCCTTGCCCTTCTATTGTTGTCTCAACATATTATAACTCTTGGTTGTTTTGCTGTATGAAGTTACTATATCCTTCAGATCATTCAAGAAGATAAAGGAACAGATTGTTATGTGTTCCGTAAATGGGGTCGTGTTGGTAATGAGAAAATTGGAGGAAACAAGCTAGAAGAGATGTCTAAATCAGAAGCAATCCAAGCATTCAAACGTTTGTTCCTTGAGAAGACTGGGAATCCATGGGAGGCATGGGAAAATAAAAAGGATTTTCAAAAGCAACCTGGCAGATTCTTTCCACTGGACATTGTACTGCTGATTTCTTTCCCTGATCTTTTCTTTCTTTCTTTTTTTTCCCCAAATGTGAAAGATATTTTTTTTTGTTTTCCTAATACTAAAATGTTGGATTTTTTAGGATTATGGGGTTAATAAAGAGTCCTCCAAGAAGAAAAATCTTAATGAAGAAAAAAGTCAACTTGCTCCCCCATTAGTAGAATTGATGAAGATGCTCTTTAACGTGGAAACATACAGGTTACACCAAATTACTCCTTGCTCATTTTACATTTTTTTCCCCTAGAGAAGGTGTCTTCAAGAACTACTCATTTTGCAGAACTGCAATGATGGAATTTGACATCAATATGTCAGAAATGCCACTTGGAAAACTCAGCAAAAATAATATTCAAAAAGGTATTTTCTTTTTCTTTTCTAAAAAGTTAAACAGAATGCCTTTTCTTTATAGATATTTTTAAGCAGAATGTTGAATAAATTTATAGATGCTTCATTTTAACTTCTAAAATACTTTGTAAATATGTATTGTGAAGGTTTTGAGGCATTAACGGAGATACAGAATCTATTAAATAGTAATGATCACGATCTTTCAATCAAAGAAAGCCTGATTATTGATGCCAGCAACCGATTTTTCACCATGATTCCTTCCATTCATCCACATGTGATAAGGGACGAGGATGATTTTAAGTCAAAGGTACAAGATGTTCTGGATGTTAATACATCTTCCAACTTTGGCACATTTCCAAGTTCTGTTGTCTCTTTTGTGCTTGGCTTATGACAAAATTAACTCAAGTGTTGGAAAATATGTTTTTACCTGTTGTATTCTTCTTCATCATTTTCTTTCTAACAAATATTATAATTACAATATCCTCATCTCTTTAGTTATTATGATTTGGTCATTCAGTAATTTGTCTCCTATCTCTTTGGGTGAAATCCTAGCCTGAAGCTTTAATCCATAGGGGACCCCTGTCCCTTTGTTAGCTGTTTTTGGCTATTAAAGACTCAAATTTTGAATCTTTCCAGGCAGCTAGATTCCACTAGGCCAACTAGTCCATATGATACATGTCTCATGAAAAGAAAAAACTAGTGGTAATATGTTTGATTGTTATTGTTAGTTTCTTTCCGTGAATATCATATAGGGTCCTACCTATTGACTATAAGCACACACCTATGGTATCTTCTACATGCTTCATTGCTCCAGTATACCTTTTTCAAATCATGTAATTGTACAAGATTATGCAATTGTACGAAATCATAAGATATACTTAAAAAAAAAAGACTGAAATTGTTAATGGGCCCTTTTCCTATTGTTGATTAAAAAACTCTGTACCAGAGGATGGAGGCAGTTGCTTGGTGCAGTGGTAAGAACTCAGATCACCAAGAATGAGAATGCATGTTCGAGTACTAGGGCAAGTGAAAGGTTAGGTATATACCTAGTTTGCTTCTCCCAAGACAACCCCAATTAATAGGGACACTCCCATCACCCCCAGTTAATGGGGACCACACTGCTTAATGGCCTTCTAAAAATGGCAGAAGCAAGCTATGGTTTTATGTGTATTAGTGTATGTACCTATATGAGTAAGTGTGCAAATGTTGTGCAAACCATTATGTATCTTTATTAATTACACTTTATTATTATTTTCTTTGCCGGTGGTGTTGAATATGGGGTTTGTGGGGTGGTTCACTTTCTTATATATATTTGTATATATTCTTTCACTCTCAATTTTATTTGCAGTTCCATGAAGATATCTTTCTGGATAATCACTTGGTGTAAATAATGTCAAAGGTTTAGGTCTATACCCAGTTTGCTTCTCCCAACACCCCCAATTAATAAGAACACTTCCAACACCCCCAGTTAACCGGGACCACAATGGATAATGGCCTTCTAAAAAAATGCCAGAAGCAAGCTGTGTTCTATATACTTATAGTGTGTGTATGTTGTGCAAACCACATATTATCCATGTGCATTACACTTGATTTATCCATGTGCATTACACTTTGATTATTGTTTTCTCTTCTGTTGGTGGTGAAAATGGAGTAACTCACCTTAAATACATATATATACCCTTTTCACTCTCAATTTTATTATATTCTCAAGATGGTCCGGACGGTTCTAACAAGGTATCTTTCTGGAGCAAAAATGCATTTTTGATCTATTCCACAACCAGAAGAGGAGAGAGTACACTTTGTGCAACGATTTTGAATCAGCTGAATAAGAAATCCTTGATATATAATAAATAATCTACCACGGATGCTCCATAAATTTATGGAATTAGTATCCACAGTTTCTGAGAGTTGGTTTATCTATGCAAAAAACCTTCGATTGATAACAAGATAAACAAACTATTTTGGAAAGCTAAATGGAACTGGTTAGTCTTTCTGAATCTGAAAGAGATAATATAACTGGGGATTATTATGTGATTAGTTGGTGGTTAAAATTTATGATTTGATTATCGTGCAACACCATCTGGGCTTAGTTACTTAAGTTGCTTGGGGAGATTGAAGCATTTGTTTCTACATGTATTAAAAGATAAGCTGCTAACTCAATAAGACATCAAATGCTTCAAATATTAATGCTAGGAACTGCAAGTGAAAAGTGTTTGCAGATGTTGATATGCTAGTAGATGTGATAGCTTTGAGCCTGCGACTGTTTTATGTAAATTAGCATTTTGCCTGCCTCATGCATCTCTCTCTCTCTGAGCGGGTGTTTGCAAGGAATAACAGTCATCCGCTTACATTTTTTTGGCAGGTGAAAATGTTAGAAGCTCTTCAGGATATTGAAATAGCTTCCAGACTAGTAGGTTTTGATGCTGATAATGATGATTCCCTTGATGAAAAGTATGAGAAGCTCTGCTGTGATATTGCCCCACTTCCTCATGATAGTGAAGATTATCAGTTGATTGAAAAGTATCTCCAAACTACTCATGCCCCTACACATACGGTGGGTCTTATTTCCGATAGTTTGCGCACTGAATGCGCACTGCAGTGGTGTAGAAAATGAATCTCAGTGATGTGGGACAGTGTCACCACTTGTCTTTATCACTTAGTGTATTGCTCCTTGTATTTGTATTTTATTTAATATATACACCAAACTTTGCTATATTCTCAGGATTGGTCTCTTGAGCTGGAAGAAGTTTTCTCGCTTGAAAGGGAAGGGGAATTTGACAAGTTTGCTCCTTACCGAGAAAAACTTGCAAACAGGATGCTTCTCTGGCATGGTAAGTTAAAACCCCACTAATGTTTGAAAGGAAAAATTTCAAGTGTGGAATGTATAAAATTATAATGTAATTATTTATTGCAACTAGCTAAAAGACTATGTTGGATACCTGTGGAGTTCCTAGGTCATGAAAATAGAATAAGAGGCAGAAGCAGTGCCAAAAGTATAATTAAAATTTTGTGATTGCCACAGGTTCTCGGTTGACAAATTTTGTGGGTATACTTAGCCAAGGACTGAGAATAGCTCCTCCTGAAGCTCCAGCGACTGGCTATATGGTTCTCTCTTTCTCTCTCTCTCTATATATATTAGTGTGTGTTGCACATCTACGCATGCATGCACAAACTCATAGATACAGCTGATATATTTACCTATATTTCTGTTCAACTAACTGATAATAAAAATTTTCTAATGTGCAGTTCGGCAAAGGAGTTTATTTTGCTGATCTGGTCAGTAAAAGTGCTCAGTATTGTTTTACTGATCGGAAGAATCCTGTGGGTTTAATGCTTCTTAGTGAAGTTGCCTTGGGAGAAGTTTATGAGCTCAAGAAGGCCAAGGTGAGTTCGCATTCCATAATGTGCATGCATTTTGCTATTGCAAATGCATCCGTACTCATAATGGATCCAAAATTGTTACACGTATATTCGCATTCATTTGAATTGTATAATATCCTGAATCAGTGCATGGCTGCACTCTTTCCTTGCAGCCATGTGTACCAAAGGTCACCAGGTTGGAAGGGTTCCTCGTTACCAGGAGGGAAAAAAAAAAAAAACTTTGGAAGTATATTTTATGTAGCCAATATTCTTTTCCACAAGCCTTGTAGAAACAGTTTGTCTCATATGCATTGAACTTGCCTTTCTCATTTTGGCGTGTGTCTTCAAACTTCCTTGAAGTTAACTCGTCTACTTTAACTGCTATTTAGTATATGGATAAACCTCCCAAAGGAAAGCACTCTACTAAAGGCCTTGGCAAGAAGGTACCTCAGGAATCAGATTATCTGAAGTGGAGGGATGAAGTTGTTGTGCCTTGTGGAAAACCAGTGTCATCAAATGTCAAGGCATCAGAGCTGATGTATAATGAGTATATCGTCTATAATACAGCTCAAGTAAGTATTGATTTGCATTTATTTGATTTGTATATCATTCTTGTTTAGCAACTCGTGAATAATTTACAATTTCTACATATTTGTCTCTAAGCCTAGCTGAACAGTAGTTAGTAGTTTAGTAAATGGGAATAGCTGAGTTTCTCCAGTTTTGGTATGGAGCTGGTTCTGTTTCATTGTGCTTTAGTTGAAGGTACCTTAATTGCTCTGTCACTCTTACTGTTGGTAAGTTGTCCATGGCCTCCCAAGCTCATAAAACATTAACTGGAGGATTTATATAGGAAAATGTTATATTTCATTTTGTGTGTCAGTTGTGGCACTGATTTTCAGTTAAATTGAGGTTATCATTAGAAGAGAAGGTTTCAAAATTGGAGAAATTATTTTGTAGGAGAAATTTGAAATCTATTGAAGTAGAGAAGGTCTTAGCTTGGCTCTTCGTCTAAAAGAAATGTCCAGATTGTACCAAAATTATCAAACTGGCTGCCATATCGGTTTGACACAGTTAGTGCATTCACCAAGTTAATTCACTTTTAGGGTTAGAGATGCCAGCAGCACAAAGTGATTGAAATTGATAATGGTCAACTGCCTAGAATTGAAATTGATAATGGCCAACTGCCATAATGTGCTTGATGATGCTAGGTAATGTGCCAAGTGAATGAATTTGGAATTGGTTTCTTGTGCAGGTTAAGATGCAGTACCTATTGAAAGTGAAGTTTCATCACAAGAGGTGAGGAGCCACAGGTAAATAGATGGCTATAATGTATGGTTTGTAAAAAGTGTTACTGGGTTTTTTGTTTTGTTTTGGGTGCTAAACCTTTTGGCAGTCAATATGTTGAGTACTGTGTAGGTACTCTGCAAGCAAAACTTAGGACTTCGTTTTATATTTCATGACAAATCTTCCTACATGGTAAGATCTCATTTTGAAGCTTGCTGGAGATCTTTCATTTCTTGTAATATATATGTTTTGTGAGTAATGGACAGGAGAACTATTAGAGTTTTTTCAACTGATCCTTCATACTATGATGTTTAATGTAACTATTATGTAGAATGCCTTCCCTTATTGCTCACTTGGGACAGCTTCCAATAAATAGCAAGAAGTTTGCATGTTTTAAGAAATTAATAAACGGTTCCATAGCATTTCAAGGGGGGCATTCTTAAGCTCAGACCTAGATATGATGAATCTATTATAACTTGAGACACCAATTGAAAAAACTGGACTTGTACTGGTTTCTTGAACTGGTAAATATTATTTCCTCCTCGTGGTCGGTTTTGCTATTACCCAAGTTGCCTGCCTTACTGTTCTAGACTACTGAGAGCCCACAGTTCTTTCGATGTTTGAGTATTGAATCACCCCTTGTGTGTGTGTTTATTGAGAGATGACCACCTGATGTTGCAGTTTGAACTGAAGGCTGAACTCGTTTTGTCCCCGACTTCTGACCTCTGAACTGGTTTTTCATGGAGCTCTACATTCATATACTTTCGAGTCATTACCAAATTTATTACTCCTCCCTCCCCCCCACCATCCCCAACCACCACCCAACACACGAAAAAATAAAGAAAAAAATATAAAAAAATGTCATTGGTCATTGATGTTATATCTGATAATTTAATCATTATATTAATCTGGAACCCAGTACGAGTGATCTATTGTGATTGCTGGTAGTTCTAATGACATGGGATGGTTAAGCTTTTTATTTAAAAATTCTTGTAGGCAGCTTGCATGTGTGCCACGTGCATGGGTGGTGGTGTTGATAGAATGGTAGTAAATGTGAATTATGTCATATATGGTTGAGTAGATTCGAGGGAATGTAAAGATGGCTCACAATGGATCAGACATAGATTAGTGGATGCTATTGCTATAGGGGTTGAGAATATGTCCAGAAAGGAAGATGATATATGTGGTGCATACTGCCATTTTCCTTTGTTAAGCTGACGAAACCACTTTTCTTGTTGTGACTTCCCTTTGCTTCATATGATGTATGCTGACTCATTATTTTTGGTCCGGAAGATGTGGCTACTGCTGCATCATAGATCTCCCTCCTCCCTCTCTCTCTCTCTCTCTCTCTCTTTATATATATATATATATATATATATATATATAGAAATGATCTCTTGCACATGGGTGAGCAAAAAAGTTTCATTTTAATGTTCAAAACTTGTTAAATATGTGTATTGAACTATCAGATACATGGTCAAAGTATTTAAAGTATCGGATATATGTTAGAAATAAAAAATATATTTTAAAATTATGAATACGTTTAGGAACATCCTTGTGAGTATCAGTATTCAACATGAATACCATACGTATGCATCAGTAACCCCAACGTCTTAGCACAAGGGGCATTTTCTCGTCCTTCCAAAGGGAAGGTTGAATGAGTAGTTAGATTCTCCGATGGGACAATAATGAGTTTGGGATTATTAGAAATTGTTTGAGTAGAAATGGTCCAATTAATGAAGTTAGACACTTGAAGAGGGATGTGAATGATAGATAAACAAAGGAATTGGGACAAAAGACCACAGAATTGAAATTGGATTTGTTGGGTGGAAATGGAATGGTGGACTTGGGTTTCAAGTACTTTGCAGCTGCTTTCAGTTAATTTTCTTTTGTCTGATTTTGAGTAATGAAGCATTCTACACGAGGGAAGGGAGGGGTGTCACAAGTTCAATAACTCAAATTAAAAGCAAGGACGTTACTCTTTGAAAGAAAAAGTAACACTCACTTCATGACCATTTTGTGATTTCAATTTCCAAGCTTCTTAACTAAAAGCAAAAAAGTATCTTCTTTTTCTACACGAAACTTCAAAGTCAAATGGTCAGTTAACTGACTTTTTTTACACTTTAGATTTCTATAATCTAATGTATGTGTGTGTGTGTCTATATATATATATATATATATATATATATATATATATATTCAAATGTCCAATAGTACCCACTCAGTTAGGGTTGCCTAATTGTCCTCTTTAAGTCTTGATTCTTTTCTTGGTCCTTTTATTTATTTTTTATTTTTATGCTAATCCAGCCACTGATGCTCAATTAATTAACTCTCACTATTGCTCAATCAAAAGTCCAGTCTTTAAAGTCTCAATATTGAAATTTCTGAAAACAACAAATAACAGCAGTTCCTAGGTGCGGCGTTCGGCGCAAAAAAATACTTATAAAACACTGATATATATCAAATGGATATACTGTAGATTAGTAAAAAGAAGGGGTGGAAAGTGCCTCACTTTATATATATATTTATATTAAAGTATAGTAGAAAGTGTTTTACATATCATATCCTCGTATTTGTTAAATTGAGAGACTAATCTTAAAATCTTTCCATCCAACAATTAAAAGAGCATTAATCAATGAGAAAGCTCTCTTGGTAGCCTTGTTCATATATATATATTTGATTATATAATTGATCAATATTAGTTCAGATAGTATAATTTCTGTTTTTAAAGAGAGAGTTGAGTATTCGAGTTATTGAGCTTTCGGAAATAAAGAACATTACTGGCTTATATATATATATATATATATATATATTTATTTATTTAATTGTAAACTGGTCTAAGCCATTAATAAAGAAGCATTACCATTTGCATCAACCATTAATAATTGTTCCCTTAAAACCCTACACAAAGACCTCCCATGTCCCCATAGAGACCCCCTTATAAGAACCCCCTACAAGCTCCACTTTCCCCTAGCCATCCATACCTCACCCAACTCCTTCATTTAGCAGTTAGCACCATTTCCTAGTGTGTCCGTGTGCCCAAAATTTCTTTCAACTCTCTCTCTCTCTCTCATGGCAACAACAACCAGTGGCACTGGCTCCCCTTGTGGTGCATGCAAATTTCTCCGGCGAAAGTGTGCCGCCGACTGCATTTTTGCACCATACTTCTGCTCGGAACAAGGCCCGGCTAGATTCGCCGCGATTCACAAGGTGTTTGGTGCTAGTAATGTGTCAAAGTTGCTGTTGCATGTCCCGGTGGCTGATCGCTGTGAAGCCGTTGTCACAATTGCTTATGAAGCTCAAGCAAGGATTAGAGATCCTGTTTATGGCTGTGTCTCCCATATCTTTGCCTTGCAACAACAGGTTCTTAGACTTCTTTTACCATAGCTAGTACTGTTACATTAATACCACATATATATTCCTGAACTTCGTAATATATATATACACATACTTGTTCAACAGTTCTTTTTTTCTTTTGACATGATTGATGAGGTTTAATACAAGAAATTGTCCCTCAAAACAAGTTAAAAAGAGGGTCCTGCCAAAATTTTGGCTTCCATTAATGGAGAGTGAGGAAGACATTAATTTGCTTATCCTCGGACTCTCAACTCGCATTCTTACACTTGACAATTCAAACCTATATATATATATATATATATATATATATACCAACTAATGACCCTTGACCTCACAGAGCAGCCAGTGGAGTCAGAACACACACTATTCCTAAGCTAAAATTTCCACCAACATGTATATATCTGTCTTGATTTTATAAATTTACCTTAGAGCAACCAGTGGAATAATGGAACACACCATTACTAAGCTAAATTTTTAACCAGCATGTATTTATAAAAAGGACAAGCAAAGTCCAAAGTTTCGCCACTAGAATGTTTGGAAAGGGTCACACAGTTTTATTTTTACCGGTGAATATGCTGTTTTGAAGCTGTGACATCCAAATCAGTGGCATGTATATATCTGTATTGTTTTTATAAATTTATCAAGTTATTGAAAGACTAGTAAGTTGGTGTCTATATAGTAGTATATATCAATTAACTAAGAACAGTTATTATTATTTTTGATAGGTGGCATGCTTGCAAGCACAACTGATGCAAATGAAGGCTCAACTGGCACATAACCTAATTGATTTGAGGAATGTAGAGAATCAATGGCCGGGGAATATGGCCGGAATGCAATCTTTTCCGGCTCATCCGACTCAGATGATCATGAACTCTTTCTCTCCTCAGAGCTCACTTGAGTCTATGGATCACACTATAGATGGAATGGGAATGCAAGAAATAGAAAGCAGGGTTGAACCTTCATACCAAACTTACAATAAGAAGAGACCTTCCCAGACTGACTTGGGTGAGCTTCAAGAACTGGCACTTAGGATGATGAGGAATTGAGTAATTATCATATGCTTTTTATATGAATGTGATGTTGACAATAGTGATCCTATGCCTTAGTGATGTATATACAGAGACTATGGAGAGAAACTTCTTATAATGTTATAAGCCTAAATTAGGCATTTTCTATTTAGTTTTCCCAAAGAATAATTGCAACAACTCTCTCTCTCACTCTCTCTCTCAATAAGTTACTTTGAAGTTTGGGTTCTTGAATTCTTTTTTATTCATCACCTATCAAGTTCAGTACACATGTTGCATATTTTATTTAAGACATGTATAATTGATGTTTGAACTTTATTGTGTCCTTTCCGAAATGGAGATTTAATAAAGCAATAGCCGGTTGGAGGGGTTCTAGAAGAATTGATTTAGACTATTTTATACAACTATGGCTTGATGATATATATATATATATATATGTATATGTGATGTTATTAGTCACACTCTTATAATAATTTATATTGTTAAAGATGTTTGATTGCTGCTATAATAATTAAACTCCTTGCATGATCACTTTCCTAAAAAAAAAAAAAGGAAAAAATATTGAGTATTCTGGGGTAACTATATATTACCTTCGGTCAATGAATAGTCACTATTCTTTTTATAAAATAAAATAACTATTTGTTTTTAATCGGAGTACTAAATTGTCGATATCGCAGATAACCAAATATTTTCTCCAAGAAGTGATTTTAATTGTGCCTCGAGAAATCAAGTATATATATATATATATATATATATATATATATATTACATGTAAAGTGGATGAGATGTGTGTGTTTGGGTTTGTTGTAATTAAATATGACGACTTTGTATTGATAATGCGGATTGATTTTTGAAAAGTGATTTTTAATCTTTTAAATTCAAAAATCGTTTTAAAAAGTATTTAAATTGATAAATTAAAGAATTTTTAGAATTAAACATTCAAAAGAAGTTCATGAATACCAAAATTCTCATTTAATTTTCTGTATACACCTGTCAGTGAATATGCGAATGGCTATCATTATTGTTGAAGGTAGAGACACCTTAGAGTTGAGTATCAAAAGGGCCCACTTGCCTGGGGTTTATGTTCTGATTAGATAGGTTTACCTAACATAACTAGTCCTCATAAATTTAGTACAGCATCATATGACGTTGTATTCAAATAGATGGACAAAATGTTCCCTTGATGGAATGCACAAGGCTACATCATGAGTTCATTGCCTTGGCAACTTCTATGATCCATCAACCCAATTATGCTAATGGAATTGATTGTCCATATAATACAATCATTAACAAAATTTTCAAATCAGCTACCACTGTTTAATTAGTTTAAGCCTATGATATGACGAGCCGTGTGCCATTTTTATTATGTCTCACTAGTGCTGTGGGGCCCACCATAGCACTGTGGTGGATCCCACAGCACTTGTGACAATATTGTCAAAAATATAATTTTCCTAGTATGACATACTAAGTGGACAATTGCTTCATGCACGGGTGTAAGTGTGTGGATCCACAAGTGTGTTGTTGCATGCTCAAGTCCTAATAGTAATACCCACCACTTGCATTGACCTGAATCCTCTCTTGTCTAGAAGAATCTGTGCACTCGTTTGTGCTAGATCAATAATTTTACATCGTAATACAATAACTTTACATCATAATGCAACATAGTTACATCGCATAAATGCAACACTTATTACATCGAAAATTTAAGGTATTTACATATTTGTTATAATATTGTCGATTTAAAGTTATTGCATTTACAATTTATAGTTATTGTACTTAAACAGATGACACAAGAATAAAACTAAACAAGAGATGATCCGTATTCCACTTGCATGAGCAAAATGAAGTCAAAATTTTGGGAAGTCTCAATTCTTTCCATTCCAATACTCCACGTAAGTATGATCAGTGTTGAATAATGGAACTTTTATACTATTCTATCATTTGGCTTGTTTAGAATAATATTAAGGGGTTAGTTCACAAAACCCCTTTGTACTTTCATTTTCATTTTTTTTTTTTTTTTAACACTTAGCCTTCTTGTAGTATTAAACCACCTCCTGAACTAACAAAAGTTTTCATACAAGCACAAATCGTCACACAGAGTCACAGAACTATTAGTTGACGGTTAAAATTACTATAATGACCTTCCTTTAGTGGTAAATGATATTTTTTGTCATTTAGGTTACAACGTTGTTTCTAGGGTATCTTAGTCATTAAAAACTCAAGTAGAACGCGTGATGCAAACACGTTAGGATTATCGTTAACTTTAACTGAAAACTAATGAAAAGGGAGTGCTTTGATCACTTTAATAGTAAGGGGGTAAAGTGTCGGAAAAATATTTTTTTGACTAGGATTTCCTTATATGGTACCATAGTGCCATAGACCTAGATTGAGAGAAAAACTTAACAAAAATGCTTTGCCTAATCATATACACAGCACGCGTTTGTCCAAAGCAGTCCTCTTCAGAGAAGGTAACGCAGTGTTGTTGTTAACTTTACATTACTATTGAAGGCTTTTTGGTTCTAGTGGTCATGAACAATCTTAAAAACCAGACAAAAACAGAAAGTAGATGGGAGAGACTATAATAATTAATAATTCTAGTCAATTAATCAGCTTTGGTTAAGGATTAATTATTTAATCTAATCTTATGTTCTTCGAGCCCATGACCATGTCATAGAAAATAATATACCAATCCTGTCAAGCGGCAAGTAACCACTTTCAAATCTCATTTCGGCATTAAACAATGACAAAGAAAGAAAAAGGGTTGTAGGAAATGAAAAAAGCTAGGTCAAGAATCAATTGTGTGCATTCCCCCTATTAGACTCCAATAGTTGCATTAGAAAGTAATTATTATAAGAACCATTAATTAAATGAGTGATGAATGAGCTTTAGTTGAATGTGAGTTCAAGGATATAGCTCTTACAAAAAGTTAATAGTGACCTTGAAAAAGAAGACAAAATAGAGAAGTGAACTTTGGCACAAAAGATATTACATTGAGTGGGGAAAGAGTTCAAAACAGACAAAGCATGGGCTGCTCAATCTTGTGTCAGTCTTCTTCTTTTAAGGGAGGGTGCATGTTATGTGTGTTTTAATCCTGCTTTAGTTTGGTGATTTTTTTATAGGTCAACTCTCGTCATTGGTAGATCAATTATCGTTGTTGCAATCTTATTTTTGCATCCAGGGTGATTATTTTTTGTTTCGAATCCTTTACAAATTATTTATTACGAGACTTGAACCCCTCATTGGCACAAAAGACATTACATGAACGGAGAAAAGTGTTTAAAAGAGACAAAGCATGAGATGCTTTGTCTTGTATTAGTCTTCTTCTTTAAAGAGAGGATGACATGTTATGTGTGTTTTGATCTTGCTTTAATTTTGTGATTTTCAATAACTCAACTCTCGTCATTGCAGTCTTATTTTTGCATGCAGAGTGATTGTTTTTCGTTTGAATCATTCACAAATTGTCCACTACGAGACTTGAACTTCTCGTTGGCACAAAAGATATTATATAGAGGGAGAAAATAGTTTAAAAGAGGCAAAGCATGAGATGCTCTGTCTTGTGTTAGTCTTCTTCTTTGAGGAGAGGATGGAATGCTTTGTGTGTTTTAATTTTGCATGAGTAGCTGTTTTCAGTTTCAAACCCTTCACAAAACGTCCATGATGGCATGGTCATGTTATGTGTGTTTTAATCCCGCATTAGTCTTATGATTCTAGATAAATCAATTCATGTCATTGGAATCTTACCTCTATGCATGTAGAGTGACTATTTACTGGTTTCGAACTCTTCACAAATTGTCAATTACGGAACTTGAACCCCTCACCTCTTCTGCGAGATTGAAGAGATTATACCATTAGATTAAGTCTAATGACTCATTGATTAATATATAATACTTATAAATTGTGACCATTTCAGCATTATATGTTTATATTTGTTGAGTAGTGTGGTCACATGGTAAACATTTGAGTAATTAAAGAATATATAAGCATCAAACATGGGTATAGAGTATCTTCAACCTTCAAGATAATGTGAAGATTAGGTGAAAAACATGAATAGTGAATACTACCACCATTAACAAAAGAGATTTCAATTCACTTTTAGAGTAAGCATTAGGAAAATCATGAAGATCGATGCTGTCTCTTTCTTGAGTTTGGATACCAACAAGATTAGACTATTGAGTCTGCACGTGAGGGTAATCTGAACCGTCCATTTATATGTGATTTGGATTTTTGTCGCTACAAACAACTTTATATACTGTGGGGCCCAAAAGAAGATGTAATTTCGGCCACCGGCAGGCTTTAGGTTGTATCAGACAGAAAAGGTGTCAATAGGGCAGTATGTTTCATTGTTTCTAAGTGCTTCTAACTCAAACTCCTTTTACCAAAAAAAAAAATTTAATTATCAAAACTGTTTTTGTTTCATCAAGCATTAAATATAATCTCATAAAAAAAGTTCAAGTTTCAATTTTTTTTTTTTAAATATAATATAATAAAATATTAAAAAATAATTGATACAATAAAAATTATCACCAACTAACAACAGACTCTTCGTCCATTGAATTGTAAGAGTGTAATAAATGTTTGGTTCCACTTATTTATGTTTACAAATTCAAATTGTTGAAATATATTAGTATATATTTTATATTTAACTTTTTTCATATCAAAATTGGATTTCTATAATTAAAAACTTACTATGTATATGATAATTTGTTCTTCACTCATTTACTCCTTTTTTAACTATAAAAGCTCATAAGTAACATTGCAAGTGCTCTATACTCGACTTCCCTGCTAAATTGAGCAATAATGAACTACTATCTTCATTTATTGTAATAACAAGAGAGTTATTCCATTTGATTAATTCTTCACTCTCTCTTTCTCTTATTCAAATACAAATTATCCCGAAAGTTCTTGAAATGAATAAAAAAATAAATAAAAAAATATATATTTGTATGTATTTTTAAATCTAAACAGAACAAGTTTGAAGTAAAATGGATGTTGACTTTTTTTATTCATAAACTCGCTCCTAATTTTATCATAATAAAACCAAACTTTTTCCATGGTCAAATGACATATCTACTGACAGACTAGCAATGCCATGGAAATTTGTGGCTATTTGATACTAATAAGGAGACATTACTTCTATTCACTTTCCTACGACATAAGGGACCTATATATATATATACACACACACACACGTATATTTCATTTTCGTGATCATTTTGATATTATCTAATGTTGGTCGCATCAATGTTATAGATCTAATGTCATGGTGTTGTTTGTCAAATTAACTTCTCTATTGACTTGAATTTTTGAGTTTTACAACTTCCAATTAATTTCACCATTGCAATAGTTGCCTCTTAATAATTTTTTCTTGAATTTCGGATTTTAAAATGTATTCAACTATTTGACTAAGTAATTCAGCTCAAGGATACTTTGAGATACTTTTTTTTGGTAATTGTCCGATGCACGCGAGATTTGAGACTTGTATGTGTACGGTGATGGATTATAGAATTTGAAAATTGTATGTGTACGGTGGTAGATTATAAAATGTTATAAGATGTCACACGCTATAATTTTTGAAAAAAAGCAAAAGAAAAAAAATTAGAAAGTGGGACCCATGTTCCAAACTTAAGATCCAATTACTTCACGGGTTTTATGCTCCAACTAGAAATGGACCCAGCTAACTGGTACTAATGAAGTTAGTCCATAACTGACCATGATCTGGGTTGGGCCTGTTGGACAGCACATTTAGTTTTTGGGCACGAAACTAAACTGGCCTTTCCTCTAGAGTCTAGTGCATTTAGATTTTATGATAGTAAAAGCTTAGAAGTGTCGGTGTTTAGGGTTCATAGCAGATTAATAATAGTAACTTTTGGAGTGGCACTTTTCTAGATTTTTGAAAGCAAAATCCTAACTTCAGACTTTTGCTTTTCAAAGCAAAGAAAGTGCTTCCAAATTACTGACCAAGCAACACACCATGATCTCAATTGCCACATATATATATAAGTTTTTCTCTTTATTTGTTGTCATAGCCCTAAAGAAGAAAACAATGATGATTTTTTGGGTTAAAAGAAAATAATAAATGATATACATTTCAGACAATTATGGGATTTACAGGACATGAATATCAAGTTAGGTAAAAAGGGGAAGGGTGTCAATTAAATAGAGTGATGCGATGAAATGGTCCTCACAGCTGCACTAATAAGAAGCAGAGTAAATTACGCTGACCGACGTATTTGAGGTTTGAACAAATTATACACAAATAGAACATTTGATATTTATTACTTTCATTTTTCCTGAAGTTGGCACGTGTGTTCAACGACACCCTTGACGATTTTTATCCGTTAGAACTGTTAACCAAAATTTTAAATTTATCATTTTGCCCTTCCTTTTAATAATAACGGTACGTTCAAATGTTCCATCTGTGTATAATTTTCTTGAACCTCAAGGAGACGTCAATGTAATTTACCCTAAAAAGTAAATTAAGGACTTAAACATCTACCAAAAATAATTCATACATCAGTCTATGCCAAAAGAATCCAAGAACTCATAGAAAATCCGCCTACCTTTTGGTATTGCATTAAGTTTCATTTGTCAGGAGAAAAAAAAAAGTTTCATATTGGGAGCACTAAATCGGCGTCTTGGATTTCTAATTTCTTGAACTAATTTTCTTCCAATTCCAAATCGAAGGCGCCGATTCGGTACTCCCAAACATAGCATAGAATTGTTGATCAAGCTAAACCAGGAAGCAGCCACTTCCAAGTTCCAACTTGAAATTGGAACTTGAACTGTCCTGATTAAGAATAAAATGTCCAATCACATATATTGCTGATTATTTTCTTGTTCACCATGAAAACTGATATAGTAATGTCACTCATTAAACTTTACAAAAATGCTTCAAGACAAATAAAATATGTATGCACTCTAGTTGTACCACCAAAAACTCTCCAAAATGATTTGACACTGGTGGATCTTGTCTAAATTTCTCATTCATTGTCTAACTTCATAGTTTGAGAAATATAGTTATGTTGAGAACTTGAAATCTTCATAAGATCAAACTCAAAAAATTGATTAACCATGGATATATAGCTTGTTAAATGTTTTTAGTGTTCTAGTTTTTTATATGCCATTTTCACAGAGCAAGGTTTTGTGTCACACAAGTTAAGTAACCTCATTGGATGTGATTTCAAAAATCATTACACTAAATTGTACTTCATAACAATTAAATGGAGGAACTAGATGTGCTTCTTTATACTGTGACTTAACCAATTCATCTTTAAAGTGAGGAGTTTTCTGCAGGACATTGCAACTACTTAGCATGCAAATTTGATAATGGAGTCTACTTAGCATGGTCATTAGGGTTTAATATGTAGATTATGCTGAAAAGGATAGGGGTTCCATTTTCTAATGTTTAATATGCTGCCATTATATATATATATGTGTATATATATAAATGATTGTTGATGCTCTTTAATAAAATTAAAATTTCTTTGTTTATCATCAATCTTATCTAGTTTAGTTTAAGCTTAATTTTGGGGAAACTAATTTCTTAAATGAGAAAAGGGAAATGGAAATCAGTAAAAGAACTCCTATAGAGAAAAGGAAACTCCTCCATTTTAGTATAAGATTGAGAAGATAGTTGCACCAAGAAACTACAAGAAATGAAATATCAATCTCCATTTTCCACTCTTTATCTACTATATACTTGAAAAAAAGAAGAGAAATTCTTGAATACCTCAGGGGTAGTGTACCTCCAACCACCCGGACTAACAGAAACTCTTCATTCCTCCTTGATAATGGTGGTTGGGGTACGGTAACTCCCGGATATTCAATACTTTCTCCTAGAAAACAAAGAGTGTATGTAAAAGTTCATGCAAAATATGAGATTTTACAGATTATTTGGTTAACTTTTCACTGCAGCCTTAAATATAACCCTATTAAGACCATGCAAATTTTTTTTCTTTCTTAGGTAAAGGGAAAGAATAACTATGAAAGCAGTGAGGGTTTCAAGTCTTCTCTTTTCTGATGGTGTAGATATGTTTTCATTTCTTGATTAACTAGGTCCATAAACAAAAAATAATTAGCTAATTAAAAAAAAATCCACACTTTGTCAGAAAATATGTTAATATTCTACTCATATTCAACGGCACACGATCTGAGAAACAATCATGGGATGGATTATACCATTCCCAATTGTATGAACATATATTTCTAGGGTTCCTAGCTTATTTATATATATATATATAGCATCAAAAGTGCATATGTTGAAAGTAATGCAATAGTACTAATACAAAATTGGCAGAGTAATTAATCTTCACCCAATACGATAGGTCTTTCAAACTGACCCCTTCCCCTCATGAATTAATGCTGAATATAGCCAAAGGCCACTGACTGAAGATCATTGGTATCCTCTTGAAAACTCCACAGCCTGCTATCAAGAGAATCCATGGAATGAGAAGCTCTTTCGAATCGAGTATAAGAAACATTTTCTTCTGCTGGTATGACTGAATTTGCATGATTTTCCATAGAGTACTCCATGACTCCATTCTCATAACATGACATGGTTTCAACATTACTGGCTTGGTTCGGAATATTGATCAATTGTGGCATCATGTTTGAAGTTTCAGACTGAAACCAACTTTGAACATGATGATCTTGTGAGTAAGAAGGAAATTTTCCATTGAAACCCTCATTAGGGTTTGCATTTGTGGACAGATTGGGAAAGCTTTGACCTGCTAGTTCCTTTAGAGAAGCTAGTTGTGCTTGTAGATTCACAACCTGCACAATTAAAAGAAAAGGGATAGAAGTTAGTTTTTTTTTTGGTAGAAAAATAAGTTAGGGTTTCAATCATCTGCAGTAAAAAGTGCAGGGTTAATGGGTACTAAACCTGTCGTTGAAGCGAGAAAATATGTGAAACACAGCCATAAATGGGATCTTGAAGCCTAGCTTGAGCTTCATATGAGATTGTAACCGCGGCTTCACACCGGTCACTCACAGGGAGGTGAGCAAGGAGCTTTGAGGCATTGCTGGCACCAAAAACTTTGTGGATGGCAGCAAAATGAGTAGCACCTTGTTCATGGCAGAAATAAGGTGCAAAAACACAACCCCTCACACATTTTCTTCTCAAGAATTTGCAGGCACCACAAGGAGAACCAGAGCCAGTCATCTTGATGACTTCTTGGCCTTGGGGTTAGTACTTGTGATGATATTTTGCTTGATGATATATTATGGAGTGCAAACATTATATGATCACTATGTTTATAAACACTAGAGGAAGAGGAAGAGGAAGAGGGTGGTGGATCATATTATAATGAATAATTAATCACATTTGGTTCCCTTAATGGACTACATATTTCATTATTTTTTTCTTTATAGAACCCTCTTTCACCCTCTCCATCCTATATTTTTATACTCTAAATGTATTAATTTGTGATTCCATTCAACTTCCTTAGAGGACAAAAGAGCTAGCATAAACCAACCCCATTTCCATTTGCTTGATGATTGGATCTTTCTTAGCTCATTTCTCGAATGTGTTGGAGTTTTTTATGTGATAGCTACAACTACATTTAGCTGTTGATTTGAATAAAATTTAAAATAACCTTGTCATTTTTTATTTTATTTTTATTTTTTGGGTAAAAGAGTAAGCTAGCTTGTCAATTTGGTTAAGTTGTGTTTGGCTGCATGTTTTGTCCTTCCAACAATTTTTTTAATTTTATTTTTTTCCGAAAGTAAAACATTAATTTCTGGTTGGAGAGAGTATTATCATTTATTGTGCATCACAGACATTCTAATGAGAAATTCAATCTGTAATCTAAAAGAATGAAGTCCATGGATAATTAATGTCTGATCAATGAAAACATATACTTTCTGGAGAAAGTATACAATATTTCGAGAATACTGATGATATGATATTTTCGAAAAGTGTAAGCCCTCCATTTTTCTTTGATCGTACTGAAATTGATAATTTTCAAAAGAGATGGAGGGCCGAGGATGCCACATCATCAATATTCCTGAATTATTGTATAATTTTGTGTATTCCACATTTGCTTCATCGAAGTTCAAGCTCATCTTTACTATGAGAAAAAGAGTAATGATATAGACGTCGAATTTGACAGTTTTCAAAAGGCATCTATGCGAATGAGGTGATGGATCCGATCACATTGGAACTGCCGAATTTGGAAGATAAATTATTATCCGTGAGAAAATATTGGATATTCCGGATACATCCAATAGTGAGTCCTTAATTTCTATTTACGAAGAATATAATTGGTACACTAGAATACCCAATAATTTTTCCTTTATGCATTCAATTTTCTAAAATGCTCACTAAATATATCTAATTAAACAGAAATATAAAAAACAATCCATGAATTGTAATTGTAACTCTGTGATTAGTCCAAAGTATTTTGGATTGGTGGTACAACCATAAGATTCTATCAAATTATAGTGAAATACAAGTCCATTGATACTCTAACATCTTAATTGGCTTTGAATAAAAGGTGCCAACTACACATACACTCTGTTTCTTAACCTTTTGTGATATATTTCTAACAGCGAAGAGTGCAAAACTGAGACATAAGTGATACATTTTGTTGCGTTAATTGGTTGAACTAATTAATTATATTCCTTCTAATTTTTATCTTCAAATCTCTGCTTTCATCATGAATGGTGGGCTATCTGTGTCCGTGTGTGTATATATATAATATCATAGGTTGAAGATAATAAAAAAAATTGTAATGCAATGAAACACAAAAATGGAGCATATTCCAAATGTGAATGAATGAAACAAAAGAATTGAACACATGACTTGATGAAACACAAATCAGAAAAAGAGAGATTTCTCTTTCTTATTCTGTACATTTGTTTAAGTGTTGCAGGTCATTTGCTTGTCGAGCAATACTGTATTAGTATAGCATTAATCTTATAAATAACAATTAATTAATTTCAATCACTTTCTTGTGTCACCCATAAGCACCAACATGTAGACCTTGCTGAAATGTGCATTTAGGCCCTACATTCAACCCTTAATAGTGACCTCCCAACTTCACTCCTCTCTCTGCTAGTATCTGCAACCAATTGAAGTAGATATTGTCATGTGTTTGCTGCAACTTTTTACTCCCAAATTCAATTATATGTTATGGACATTTAAAAAAAATCATCACAAATACCTTTTAAAACAAACCCATTAAAGAGAATTTAATTTAGACTATGGAGTGAGAAGGTATTAGGTAGTCCACGGTACCGTACCCGTCAACGGCGAATTGTTATTCTCTATTATCAAGAAAAATGAGGTGTTTTCGTTGGCTGGAGTACGTATGTCCTA